>CM070562.1:15223292-15628292 GCA_036346405.1 Phyllostachys edulis
TATGCCTAAGATGTGGTGGGGGGAAGCTATACTGATAGCAACTTTCGTCCTAAACAGAGTAATCACTAAAAGATGTGAGATTACTCCGTATGAGAGATGGAAGGGGAGAAAACCCAATATTAATTTTCTACGAACTTGGGGGTGTTTGGCAAATGTCAATATATCATTGCAGAAAAAGAGAAAGCTCGAACCTAAAACAATCGATTGTGTCTTGCTAGGATATGCTCGTAACAGCACGGCCTATATATTTTTACTAGTAAAATTAGAAACTTCTGAGATTATTGTTAACACAATAATGGAGTCCAGAGATGCTTTATTTTTTAAGGATATTTATCCTATAAGAACTGCAGGTAGTACTTCTCGATCTGATGATAATGAAACTATGAATAATAGTAGTTTTGAACCTATCACCATCTCTGAACCAATGAGTGATATACCACCAGTTTGTGATATTCCTGAAGAATATAACAATTTAGTCGAAGATACACCTCGCAGGAGCAAGCGACAAAGGGTTAAGAAAACTTTATTGTATATCCATGGATGATGTGCCAAACACTCTTTCACAGGCTTATGTTTACCTGATGCTGAGTATTGGAAAGAGGTAGTCCATAGCGAGATGGATTCCATCATGGCTAACGGGACTTGGGAGATCACTGATCGTCCTATCGGATGTAAACTTGTTGGATGCAATTGGATCTTTAAAAAGAAAATGAGGCCCGACGGTACTATTGATAAGTATAAGGCAAGACTTGTGGCCAAGAGTTATACTCAGGAAGAAGGTGAGGATTATTTTGATACTTACTCTCCTGTTGCCAGATTGACCACCATTTGTATGCATATTGCATTAGCTACTTCCCATAGTCTACACATTCATCAAATGGATGTGAAAACAGCTTTCCTTAATAGAGAGTTAGAGGAAGAAATCTATATAGAGCAACCGGATGGTTTTGTGATTTCTGGACAGGAAAATAAGGTATACAAATTAATCAAATCCTTGTATGGACTAAAACAAGCACCTAAACAATGATACGAGAAGTTTGATAAAACTTTAACTTCTGCTGGATTTTCTGTGAATGAGGCAGATAAGTGTGTGTATTATCGTTATGGTAGGGGGTCAAGAAGTGATTTTGGGTTTGTATTTCGATGGCATACTTATATTTGGGACAAACACTGTTGTTATTGACGATGTCAAATCTTTCTTATCTAGATGCTTTGATATGAAAGACTTAGGAGAGGCAGATGTTATTCTGAATATCAAATTGATCAAAACTGAGGATGGGATCACTTTGAACCAATCCCATTATGATGAGAAAATCTTGAGCCGGTTTGGTTTTGATAACTGCAAGATTTCCCTAACTCTTTATGATGCTAGTGTTAAGCTTCGAAAGAATAAGAGATTAGGAAAAGATCAATTGAGATATTCACAAATTATTGGGTCCCTTATGTATCTATCTAGTGCCACAAGACCAGACATATAATTTGCTGTGAGCAAATTAAGTCGGTTTACTTCTAACCCAGGAGATGATCACTAGGAGGTACTTGAGAGAGTGTTGCGCTATTTGAGAGGCACAACCTTATATGGAATTCACTATAATTGGTATCCATCTGTATTAGAAGGATATAGTGATTCAAATTGGATCTCTAATGCAGATGAGATCAAAGCTACAAGTGGGTATGTGTTTACCCTTGCAGGTGCTATAGTTTCATGGAGGTCGTGTAAATAGACCATATTGACAAGGTCAACCATAGAAGCAGAACTTGTACCACTAGACACAGCTACTGTTGAGGCTGAATGGCTTAGAGAACTTTTGTTGGACTCACTACTGGTTGAGAAACCAATATTGACAATCATAATGTACTGTGATAATCAAACAATGTTGATTGAGGTTACAAGTACTAAGGATAACATGAAGTCCTCCAGACATATGAAGCATAGGCTTAAATCTGTTAGAAAATTGAGGAACTCTGGAGTGATTACTGTGAATTATATTCGCATTGAGAAAAATTTGGCAGACCCTTTCACAAAGGGACTAGCACGGAACGCGATTTTCGTTGCGTCTATAGACATGAGAATGAGGCCCGTTGGAGTTAGAATTCAACAATAACCCTTACCTTTTGATTGGATATCCTGTGACTTTGGTAATGGGAAAAACAAGTTGATGTTTGAACAAGAGAGTATATTTTAATAAAATATGTACCCGTGTCCTAATAGACAAAGTACACTCAACTGTATGGAAGAGGATGGCTTAAAGCCTTAATATATTCTAGTGTCCAATGAGGGAAAAATGTATTAGCCTACAGGATACCTACAATGAATACACCAACTTGAGCTTAACTAAGGTCGCAGTTCACAAGAATAGGGGCATTCTCTAAAAAGCTCATGAGCAGATAAGGGAGCAAGACCAAATAAAGCTCCGGTTAGGCTTGGTTCTTTGACAGCCTAGTATCAGTTGAGATTTCAAGTAAAATCTAATCACGAAAGACTGTGAATTCAAGGCATAGTCCATTCATCAGTTGTGAGAGGATGAATCTTGTTATTTTAGGTGCAAGTTAAACCCATACGGGACTTATACTGAAAGACTGGTATATCAACAACTCTTTAGCACAGTAATCGTTATCATTCCTTTTTGTTGCTTGCTTTAGAATTGGTGGGGGATTGTTGGAATTGGACACATATGTGTAAAGGCTCATTCATTCCTAAAATTTCAAACATGCAATTTCTTAGACCAGAAGTCTTAGACCACAGTGGTCGAAGCTGAGTGATCGAAACACAGTGGTCGAAACTCAGTGATTGAAACATAGTGGTCGAAACACAGTGGTCAAAACTCAGTAGTCGAAACCCAGTGGTCAAAACCATAAGACCAATATGGTCGATACTCAGTGTTCGAAACCCAATGGTCGAAGCTATAGACCAGTGTGGTCGAAGGCCTAGACCAGTATGGTCGAAATAATCTGGTCGAAACCATAGACCATTGTGGTCGAAGGCATAGACCAGTATAGTCGGAATCATCTGGTCGGATCCTTAGACTAGTGTGGTCATAATACACTAGTCGAAGTTGTAGACCAGTGGTCGAAGCTTTAGAGTAGGTACAATCAAGATCAATAAACATTGCTTAATGACCATGAATTGGCTTTGAATTAGCGGTTTCCGGTGGTTTATTCTGACAGTTACAGGAGAGTAATTGTCTCGACCATAAATAAGATCTGGAGACGTCCAGACAAGTGAATCGATTCATTTTTTCCATTTTCCATCTTCCTCTCTGATCAAGTGTGCTGAGGAATTAAGCGGTCGAATGAAGCCATCCCTTCTCCTCGGCGTGTGCCAGGAATAAGGGTGAGCGGATATCTCCGAACCATTGTCACAGAGTTTTCCTGCACGGGATGACAATAAGGTTTTTGGGCAGCACATCTAGGCGGCCGCTCTTTGCACTACATCATCTACAGTCTGCGCTGCTTCCTGATCATCATCGAACCCAACTGTAAGTTGGTCGTAAGACCACTCTATTTGTCGTACGACCAGTTTTCTGTTCGTTCGACCAGTTTTTCCTGCTGTAATCTTTTGGTTGAGTATGTGTAGAAGTGCAATGAGTTACCTACTGTTAGTATCGTTTTATGCATCTCTAGTTATTTGTGATCTTTGTCTCATAATCGAATCTGGATTTAAAAAGTTGTCCAATTTTCCAACAGTTTTGTGGCACAAATCCTGGAAATACGACTGCTCTGCCTGCTCAGATTTCAGAGTTTTGGAGACTACTAGGTCCAGCCAGCCATACAAGTCCAATCCTTTGATCGGTTCCTCTTCCTTAGATCATTCAGGTTTTGCACAAGGTTTTTGCTCCATTGAATGCTTATCTTTACTCCTTTAAAAGACTACAGTGGTGGTGAGTGATGCATTTTTCTCACCCCCTCCAATCCTCATAAGTCGCAACCCTTATTCCCTTTAGAAATCGTGTGCTGACGTGTGGACCCGACCTCATCACCCCGGATCCATCATGGCCCCTTCTCTTTGAAAAAATTTATATGAGTGCAACTGTCGCGTCCCAGATCCCTCGCAAACCCTTCCTCCTATTTTGCTACTTCTGATCACGCAGCCTCCCCCGCTTTCCTCATCGCGATGTCCCCTTCTCCCGAACAAATCCTAACAACTCATCTTCCCTCCTGTTAGTGATTTAGAATCGATCTTACATATGATTATTTGATTCGGGGGGTCTCCTAGGAAAAGAACTATGCAGAGAATGATACAGAGATTTTATACAGGTTTAGGCCTTCTCCGAAGAGAATAACAACCTTACTTCTGTGTGGCTATATTGAATGCGCTGGTTACAATCAAGAGGAAGACTAAGGCTTGATGTCTTGTGCTCCAGATTGCGCTTGTCCCCCCTCCGTGTTCTGACTTCGGTCTTTACATAACGTACGAGGAGGTGGTAGTTGCTCCGGTCGAAGAGACGTTCCAACATTCCAAATGATGAACTGCTGATGGAGGTTATTGTCAGAGAAATAATTTCCCCCACATCGCCAGGTAGTTATCGTCAGAGACAGAGGGAAAACGTGCAGTTATTCCAGAGAACAACTGCATGTACTAGGTGTCGTATGTATTGAACACGACGTATAGGACTCCCTTAATCGACTAGGCCCACAAGTTGGCAGGTCTTATCAATTATAAAGGTTGTCGTAGCTAACCTGGTCGTAGGAAGCTCTGCGACCACAAGGTAATCGTAGGAAGGCTTACAACTAGGTCATGGTCGTAGAAAGGCTTACGACCATAGGGTGACCGTAAAAAGACTTACGACCACATGGTTGAGTTTCTCCCTTAAGGATCTTAAGGGGTATACTCAGGGTTAATATAAAGATATTTCTATCTATAATAAGAATTGCAGATAAATAGTAAAATGAGGATTGTTATATCCTTGTCACCTCCCAATCAGCGCCGCCCCGAGGCCTATAATCTACCTTCGCCTCCCCAAGAATAGCCCCGTCACTAGACGAATCCCCGATTCTTAACATTAATGAGGCCAGCATGATGCGGTCCCAACCCTTAGCAACCAGCATGGTTGCCTGGACCCCAATGGTGCGAGGTAGTGCTAGTGTGCGGCTTGCAAAGAGGAGATAGACGCGATGCTAATATTGTAGCTCCATTGTGCCCTGCACAGCAAAGCTACCGAGTAGGTAATGCTTCAGTTCAAGTAAGCAATTCCTCCGTGCAATTTTATTCTTTGATAGGCATTGTTGTTTTTTGATTGTTTTCCGTCAATGCACCATGTGAACAGCACAGAGTTTGTCGCTAATGAATTGTACTAATCGTGCCTACAAGATGTTCAAGAGAAAAAGAAGTTCACATTGAAGCCTTATGAGCTGCTGCTTGGGCAAAATGCCTAGGACAGCAAGAAGTGGCTTCCTTCGTGCTAGAATCTCTTCCTAATTAAGACAACAATAAAGCGGCCTTGAACTTGAACTGAGGATTCAGAAGCATTTGATTTAACTGATCATCTGCACGTAATGCAAGTGATGTTGTTCTTACTTTTTTAGCTTTATATCTGCTTCAAAAGAGTTATTAATCTGCTTCGAGTATATGTTCTAAAAAACAATGCTTTGGGTTATGCATATAAAGAATTGTTTGATGGTATTAAATGGAACGAGTTCAGTCAAGCGACTGCTTACTCCTTATGCAATTTGTTGCAAACCTAGCCTATTGTCATTTCACTAATTTCTTGATTTCCCTTGTGTGGTAAACATCTTATCAGATTCGATTACAAACAATTACTATATAAAGTTCGGTTACTATTTTAAAATTAATAAAATATTATTTTATTGGATTTTCTAAAATATAAAAGAGTTTTATTGCACTTCCTGAAATTCCTTTAAAATAAAAAGTCAAAAATAAAATTTATTGAGTTTCTGAGATTTTCTTGGATTTAAAGTTAAAAAGGAAAACTTAATTAATTCCTTGAATCTTTTGCTATTTAAAAAAGCGTATTTAAAAAGGCTTTTCCTGTCTTTCAAAAATTAAAAATAGTTATGTGCAAAAATAAAAGATAACTTTAAGTTGGAAGTAATTTTGATTATTTTAAAGCTAATCTATTTGATTTTCAGGCCTTTTCGAAGTTTTCCAAATAAAAATCACTATTTGATTTTTCCTCATTTGTTAAAGCTTAATTTGAAATTTCGAAATAAAAATAATTTAAACTTGAGTAAAATAAACTTCAATTAAAAAATTTGTTTTATTCTATTTCCAGAGTCTTTTTGAAGCTTTAAAAATATAAGAAATTATTTGAATTTTATATAATTTAATTTAAAGCTTTAATTGAATTTTTGAACGAAAAATATTTTAAATGGCTAAAATAAACTTCAAAAAAATCCAAAACAATTTTATTTGATCTATTCGGGTTCCAAAGTATTTTATAAATTTTCTTGAATTTCTGGAATTTCTGGATTTCTTTCTTTTTCCCCTTTTCTTTTTTCTTTCTCTCCCTTTCTCCTTTCTCTCTCCCTTGCGTTGTGCTTCTTCCTCCTGGCGCCATTTCTTCCCGTTGGAGCACATGGGCGCCCATCTCCCGACCGTTGGCTCCCACATCCCTCTGCCACGCCCATGCCTTGCTCCCGTCGCACCTCCACCCCTTGCCCATCTCCTGCCACACCACGCCGGCTCCCTGCTGCACCCAACGCCTCTCCCGCACTCCCCCCATGCCGGCCAACTGCACACGGTTCCTTCCCCATGCTGTGCTCTCCTCCCCTCCCTTCTTCTATAAAAGGGCACCACACCTTCTCCTCCTCTACTCCTTCCCCTCCTCCATTCCCTCCTCTTCTCCCCCGGCCGAAGCACCGATCGAAGCTCCCCATGCCGTCGGTGCCGCAAACCATGGCGCCCTTTGCAGCTGCAGCAGCGCCTCCCCCTTGCTGCTCACCTCCCTCCTCTTCTATGAAAGGAGCACCGCAGCCCTTCCTCTCCCTTCCTCCCCCCACTCCATCCCTTCTCCCCCACCAGAGCCCTCTCGGCCGAAGCGTCGCCGCCGAGCTCGGTTCTTCCACCTCTCCGGCCACCTGCGCCGCTTCCTCGCATCCGCTTTGAAGCCGGGCAACCTTCCCCTCTCCTCCCATCCCCTCCCTTGGAGCCTACTCAACCGAACCCCCCACCCCTCGGCCATGCGCTCGCCGCCGCCACAAGAGCCGCCGCCGCCTTCCTGTGCTGCCCCACCAGCGCCACCACCTCCCAGGGAACCTCCACCTCGCTGGGGTCCCATTTCATCCCTCGGTCAGCCGCCCCACCACCCGCCTAGTCGCGTCACCGCAGCAACCAAAGCACCTGGAGCCGGCCGCTCCTTCCCGTGCCTGCCTTCTTGTTGGGACCCCGAGTAGCAACCCTCGGGGCCCTCTGTGCACTCTGGACCAGTCCCATGATTAGTAGCTGGTTCGCACAGTTTCAACAACGATGTCATCACAACCATACAACAAACTATAGAAGAAACAGACAAATTAACAATAATAACAGCAAAAGACCTTATGGTCAAGCTCTTACAAGGGTCTGCCACGCAGGGCTACAACAAAAGAAGTCGTAGTGGAAACAAAAGAACACGTGGAGACCATTCGACATGCCCACAGGCAATCGAGTGGAGGACGTCTCTAGCACGAGAGGTCTTCGAAGGCCTCCTCTTCCCAGAGCTCAGGGCTCCCTGGGTGGTCTTCAACTGTTGATTAACCAGAGGGCACAAAGCCATGAGTACTTTGAATGTACTCAGCAAGCCGTAGGGAAATGTATGTAAATAGTATTCATGCCAGGCTCAACAAGGACAGCTTTATGGTTACTTTGCAGAAAGCAATATTGACTGAAAATACAGTAAGTAGATTGCAAAGCACAAGTTAAAAGATTAACATATAAGTAATCAAGTTTCTTTGAAAACAACTCGTGAACACCCTGTTCACTCCTTGGACCACTCGTGACCACCCTAGTCACTACCCAAACCACTCGGAACCAACCAAGACCAACAAGTTTTGAGAAAGTCTACCCCTTGCGTGAAATCACCAGGCATGTCCATAACCGGGGACCCGGCTATTCAAATAGATTTACACTTTGCAGAGGTTGTACAGCTTTACCCACAAGACACGACATCTCTGTTTGTTTGGCACCCGTTGATGCCCCTACTCACTACCTTGGGTAAGCAGGCTAGATCACGTGACAAGGCCTTTACAAGGTTCTACTTTGACTCGGTTTCGCTCACTAACGTTTCGCCTTCCTGGCCCCCTCTTGCGCCAAGTGTGCGTGTCCATCCCATATCTTACACACTTCCACCAAAACGGAACCGAATCAAGCATTGCCAATTAGTTGGCCAGGTCCACCCCACAATGGACTTGTGGTTGCACGGTATGCCCGGATCAATGGCTTACAAGGTTAAGTCCTTAGCGGTTGCTCAGGCGAGACCTCCTCTTTCTAGTGTGCTTCCTGCACCCCCTTTACTGCACGATCGCTCGCCCGAGTGAAAATATTTTGGGTTCAACCCGGCCAATGACCACCCTAGCCATGGCACAACAAGTTTTATTAGCGGCAACACATGCCAAGGCAACACATGCCACAATTCCATAATCTCTTAGGCAAATTTAATCATCATAGAAACAAGTGATCGAGCAACAATGCATAACTAAGCAGGTCTAAGCAATATAAGCACCCTTGTTGGTTATCACAATAAGAATGTCCAACTAAGATTACCCACCTATGGTGTCCAAAGGTACATGTCAACATGTCGAACACAAGTATTCAAGGAGTCATACTGACGAATAGGTGGCTAGCTATTTTCCAAACCATTTTTATACAAATAGCCATGCATGTTGGTATAAAACAATATAATTTTTGTAAACTGGGAACGACATGATCAAAGATCTACAACTTACCTTCAATGAAGGGCTGAGGTTCTTCGGTAGAGGTCACCGTGTCCAAGAACTCTTCAAAGAAGCCGAAATCTATACGTGCGAAAAGAGCCAAATGAATACAACGAATTCAAATAAAAACAAAAAACTACCAAACTAGAACCAAAAGAAAAGCACAGGAACAGAAGAACTAGAAATGGGCTCTCGGGAGGAGGTCCAACTGAGAGGGTGGAGGTCCTAAGGAGGAGGTCCTGAGGTCCTACGAAGGATACGACTACTCAATGTGGTCGTAAAAGGGGTACAACTACGCAGCGTGGTTGTGAGAGAGATACAACTACGCAACGTGGTTGTGAGAGCAAAAAGGAGAACAAGACACGGAGAAACTCACCAGGACAGAGAGAGAGAGGAAGAGAGAACGAGACCAGAGAAGACTGGAGGAGGACGGCGAACGGCGCAGGCGCTCCGGTGAACTCTTCGGCGACGAGGTGGTCGAAGGTGGCATAGCTTCGACAGTTCCTTGGCGACGAGCAGGCGACGGCGCGGCTCCAGCGAACTTCTTGGCGAAACTTCAAGCACTGAGAAGCTGGGTGAGAGCAAGAGAATTGGGTGATGAAAAGGTGATGAGAGAGGGCTGCTCAGGCTTTTATAGCCGGGGAGAACGGAAAGAGTAGCTGAGAGACTCTGAAGCACACGCGATCAAGGGTAGGTGAAGGAGGAGATGAGAGAGGTCTGGGAGGAGACAAAGGGGGAAATGGGTACTGCAGAAAAGACAACATTTAATGCGACACAACAGTATTTAATGTTCAAGGACCTTTGCGTCAATAGTGACGCAACGGGAGGAAGAAGAAGGTGAGCAGAGCTGACAAGTGGGGCCAGTCAAAACTCGGAAGCGTGGTCCAACCAAAGGGGAGGTCGTGACCCAAGGGGTGGTCGTGAAAAGTCTCCAGGACCACCCGGAGGTCTAGACAGAGAGGGAGGTCCAAACAGAAGGGAGGTCTGGACTGAGAGGGAGGTCCAAACGGAAGGGAGGTCTAGACTGAGAGGGAGGTCCAAATGAGAGGGAGGTCTGGACTAAGAGGGAGGTCCAAACGGAAGGGAGGAAGGGGATCTCAGACACCAGGGAACTCCAGCAAACTCTAAATAAACCAAACTTTGGATTAGTTGAAGTTGGATTAATTCATATTAAATCGCTGCAAATTTCCAAAATCTCCAAGTTAAGCTTGAGCAATTCAACAAACCAAATGGTTGTTTTTATTTTCGAAAATCTCAGAAAAGCCCAGAAAATTGGGATGTTACACTTCTTCTTCTTCCCCCTTTCATTTTCTTCTTTTTCTTCTTGAGACACTTCCATGTGGACCCCACCTTGTCATACTCCCATCTCATTTCCTCTCTCTTAGTCTCACCTCCAAGTGGGCCCATGTGGACTTATGCATTTACTTGCATGAAAAATTAGAAAAATCAAATTCCAGTATATTCTTTCCTTTTCTCAATTTCTATCATTTCATGTGATCCTCGAACTTCCGGACGCTCGTTCTCCTTCATACGAAGTCCGATTCCGCCGATTCTCATTCCTAAATTCATCTAAGGGCGGTATCTTCCTTTTGGTATTTATTTTATTATTTTTGGGTTTTATTTAGATTTGTTATATTTATTTTGCTCGTTTCGCGTATAGATTACGACGACCACAGAGAACCGGATTTCGACAATTCTCTGCATTTCAACGCCATTTCGAATAACAACTAAATAAGCAAGGCAAGTTACATCCATTGATCATATTTGAATCCCAGTATTTTAAATTATTTAAATTTTGTTTTAAATTACTATTGCAGGCTATTTAAATTCAAGTAATTTAAATTCTGTTTTAAACTTTATAGTTATTCTCAATTCCAATGTATAGCCATTTATTGTCAAGATAGACAAGAAGGATGACATTTCCAAAGGTGAAGTAGTAATGTCTGGAGATAGAAATAGGAAATTCGGATTATTAGAATATATAATTGTTGGAGTCAAATTATAGAAAATATGATTGTTAAATATTGGATTGTAGAAATACATTATTATTGGATTATTTGATTATGTATTGATTGGATTATCGGAGTATACCTTGTTGGATTATAGGGGTACATGATCGATGATTGTTGGATTATAGAAGCATAACTTGGATGGATAATATAATGGATTATTGACGGATGTGGATTATAGGAATAAATGAATTGTTGATGTTGGATTTTAGGAAATAAATCTTGGTTGGATTATAGAAGTATATATTTGCTGGATTATTAGAATATATCATTTTTGGATTTATAGATGGTGAATTATTAGAAATAGATTATTATTGAAGAGCGGATTATTGGAGATTGGATTATAGAAGTAATTGTCGGATGTTGGGTTAAATGATTAATTGTTGGAGATGGGATTATAGGATTAATTGATGGATGTTGAATTATAGGATGATATAATTATTGGAGATTGGATTCTAGGATTACATGATTATTATGGTTGGATTATAGAAATGAATCTTTGTTGGATTATAGAAATAATCTGGGTTGGATCTGGGATTTTAGATATATGATATTGGAGATTGGATTATAGATAATTGTTGGATATCGATTCTAGAAGTAGATAATTGTTGATATTGGATTATAGAAATAGATAATTATTAGATATTAGATTATCGGAAATTGTATTATAGGATTGCATAATTATTGGATTGATGGATGTTGAATTATTAGAAATAATTTATAAAGGAATAATGGATTGATGGATATCGGATTGTAGAATTAGAGTATAGTTGAATGTTGGATCATTGGAATTCGGATCATAGAAATAGATGATATTGTGTATATTGGCCTAATTGATATTGGAGTATAGGATTATACAACTGCTGGAGATTGGATTATTATCACAATACTGATGGTTTACATACTGATCTCGTACTTGACAATTCTTGGACATTAATCCTTCACACCTTATCGCTCTAGATGAAACTCTGGTTAATACATTAGTATGACTAGAACATATTGAAAAATTATGCTTAGTCAAATCTTAGACCAAAAATCTTGATTTGGAAAAATTTACAGCCAAAAATGAAAAGTGGTTTGGACTCGGGGGAGATGGATGTTTGGATGGGTGCATGTTCATGCACGGGATCGATTTATTTCTATGATCGAGGCCCAGGGGTTTTATTGGAAAGTCGTCCAAGTCAATTAAGGACCAGTCTTTGAGCCGCATCTTGTTAAGCCACGTCGTACTACCACATGTACTTAATGGGCAGAACATGGCTAACTAATTTGCAACGTTCCATCGTGGTCGTGCCATCCGGATGCATATGTGTCTTGTATGACCTAATTTTATGTATTCTCACTTGGCGCAAGAGTGGGCCTGAACCCGACGGATTTCTATCCCAAGGGGGGTGAAACCTTAGCGAGGCGGAACTACGGTGGAATGGTGCTTTGTAAAGGCCTTGTCACGTGCTTTAGACTGCTTACCTAAGGTAGTGAGCGGTGGTATCGATGGATGCCAAATAAACTAGAGAAGTTGTATCATATGGGTAAAGATGTACAACCTCTGTAGAGTATAAAACTATTCGAATAGCCGTGTCCACGGTCATGGACATGCTAGCAAAGCCACTCCAAGTTAGATTTTAGTTTTGATTTTAAAAGACTTTATCAAATGGTTTTGGATTTCTATCCAAATGGGAATTGGGCTGGTAGCCTTGTGATATGAGGGTATCCTTCACCACTCGTTGATGAATGCTATCTGACTATAAAACTTGAGAATTTAGAAAACGAATTTTAGTTATAGAATAACTGCTTTGGAACTTAGTACAAGTATTTGGAAAGAAATATTGCTTTATGCAAAATCAACCCTATAAGCCTTCCTTTGTTATAGCCCTGCATGCATTATAACACTGTTATTGGGTGTAACTTACGGAGTACATTCATTTGTACTCACTCTTACTTAATAAAATGTTGTTTAAAGGAGAATGACTTTGCATCTGCTGAAGATCTCGACGACTAGACCGCTACCCCGGCCGATTGCCTGTGGCAGATTAGCTGGGCTCTACTACTTGCTCTTCGTCTTCCGATGTGTTCTGTATTGTTGGCTCGTAAGCCTCTCTGGTAATCAACTCTGATATTTATTAATAAAGTTTTGCGATTATGGTTGTGGTACCATGTTTGTTTACTGTGTGAGCTAGCCACTGATCATGGGACTAGTTCAGAAATGCACAGAGGATTTGGGGTGCTAATCCCGGGTCCTTACAAACATTATGGGAACTCGGTGGAGGACTGGGTGAGCGCCCCAGGACGCCGACGGAAAATAATGGGTGTAGACTTAATCACGTAACTTGGAAACCATTCCGTACTCTGAACTTGAAACCGCATCAAAGGAAATGCGGGAGACCTAACTCAAAGAGAACTCAGAGTAGCTATGGGTAAAGTGGTACAAAGCCTGCGCAGTGCTTAATAAAATCGTGAATTCACGCCTGTCTCCTGGATTGGAGTCTACGGTGACCGCTAGGGGTCTATCTTCTCACCGGGTGATAAGTAGTCTTTTCAGAATTAAAACTGCCACTTAAATCTTGGTAAAGTATTTTTCAAAAAAAGAGATGAATTAGAAAATGTGATAACGAACAGAGAAGAGTCATATAGTGCATCCTTGCTAATAAATGCTTGCTGAGTACACTAGTACTCATTCTTGCTATTATTCTCCTTTATTAAATCCTAGTCCGGCCAGAAACTATCTCGAGTGGGATGAAGGATACACAGGTGCCAAGGAGGCCGCAGGAGGCGAGGGCGCTTACTACGAGGACCAGAGCGAGGTAGACACCTTATTCGGCGAGTGAGACGAGTAGACGACCGGTGGAGCAAGGCAGGCAAGCGAGGGGAATTCTTTTCCCGTTGTAATTAAATAATTGTATTAAAGACCATAACCTTGCGTGGCTACCTACTTTAATAAAAATACAATTTCTATTTTATTGTTCTGTTGTGTTGACCTTGGTAAGGTTTACTATTCGTTGAAGCGGTGTTCTACCGGGCAGACGAATAGTAATCCGTATGGCTAAGTGTGATTACCCTCGGGGTAATGACACAGGGCGCCGCAACTAAGCACGACAATACATGTGAAGACACAACACGGGTTGGCACGGATCTCAATAACAACAGCTCAACGTGCTAAAGTAAAATGTTTTTTTATTCGTAGTAAAACACACTAAGCTAGTCAGGTCTTGTAAGATGTTTCTAAGCACGAGTCTCTCTTATTGACAACGGCGAGAACGCAGCCATGCTCAGCACTGAAAAGACTGCTACAAGCACGCATCAACACGGATAAAGCACACACTAAGCTAGTCATGTCATGTAAGATGTTTCTAAGCACGAGTCTCTCTTATTGACAATGGAGAGAATGCAGACCACTGAGCTTAGGCTTGCCGTATACGGCACAATAACCATGCTCAGCACTGAAAAGACTGCAACAAGCACGCACCAACACATACGAATATACGATCAAGATGTGTCTCAAATAATTTTCTCAAAATTTATCAGATGTCACGTTCAGAGAATTCAATGCAACACTATCGTTCGCTACGTTACACCCACTTAAAAGCAACACAAACTGATACGTTACAGGGCGAGCAGCTAGCACGATATACAGGAGACAACATGCACGATTACCATGTCGCGTGGCAGCGTTGCGTTTCATGACGTGCTGTCCTTCACTCACGGGTGAGTTGCTTCACCTTTCCTTTAGCAATAGAACAGAATCCGTACAGGAAGAACGGTGTAAATGCCAGAATGAAAAATGGCAGCTCGTTACTCACTAGAGGGACACTGTTGCATCCAGCTAATACCGTCAGCCAACTAGCGGGACACTGTTGCATCCAGCTATAATACGCGGCCTTGGATGAATGGAGCTACTTGACCTCCTTATCATCTGACATCTTCATGTCTGATGTCTTGCTTTCAGGCACAAGTACCGTCTCGGTGTCGCAGTCACGCTGCTCATCTGATCCCTCAATCTTTAGGTTGGGCTTCCCATCATCCGCTTTGGGGACTTTGAGCCCGAAACGTAATGAAATCCTCTCGAGCAGCTCCTTCCCATCCAAGGGAGAAACCATGACACACAAATTGGTCTTTCCTTTCCAGCAAACGATGGCGATAGCAGAGGGATCCATGGCTATGGAATCTATATCCTGATGCCCTGAAATATATAAAAAAGATATTTGGTTGTCATCAAAGTTGTGAACTTTCACTTTTAAGGTTGGAGGAGGAATGTAAAGCTACCTTCACGTGATACTACGACACAGCAACCCGGCAACAAAGCCGAAGCTTCCTCACCAAATTTTGCGTCCACGAAATCGGGAAATTTAATAGTTCTGTACTGTAAAAGGTGCTGAAAGTCAATTGCAGAAGCATATAGAATCTGTTTGGTGATGTACGGAAGCAGCAGTGGCAAACCCTCCGAAGATAACCTAAATGTGCATGGTGAGCCATCCTTTGATGACTGTCTTTCCTGAAGGAGTGCAAGAAATATTAGAGAGTAGCATTGTCAATGTATAATTTGTTCTTTCTGAAAGAAAAAAAACTTGAATCAATAATAACAGAAATTAATGGGATACTTACAAATATCTTTAGGCCAAGTGAGGTAATCTTCAGTCGCTCGCCAACTTTTACATTGAGCTCCAAAACTTCTTGCACTGATTTTGACACATAGTATATCCTCTTAACATGACTAGCATCAGGATTCCTAGTCACAAGATGACCTTCAAGTGGAAATGAATCCTTGATACCATAAAAAGATACTATACTTCTGATTGTTGATTCATCTTTGAAAAATATAACAGGATCAACCCCTCGCCACCTGCCTTGGTTTTGTGGCTTTCTCCTCTGATCTCTTGCCCCTTGACCATTTTCTGCCTCATCAACAATCACCTTAACTTCCTCTGAGCTTTTAATGTTTGAAGTTTCCTTATCCATGTCTCCATTTTGTTGTTCATCCAAAACATCGCCATCATCAACCCCTTGCTGGTGCACAGGAATTTCTTCAGATGGCACATTATCTGATCCTGGACATTTCTCAAGTTTCTTAGCCCTGTCTTTCGAGATAATGTGCTCACTTTTTATCACTTCTACCACCTGACTCTCTGGAAAGATGTAAATGTATAATTTATACTTGAGCACTAAGCAGCAGTAACTATTATGTCTATGAGATTTGATACAATAATGCATGAAATGTATGGAATCAATGGTTAAAAAAATCACCATTTAGGGGAGAGAGTTTCTGAAGAACTGCAATGAAAAATGCCCCACTATTTTGGTCATGAGGAACAATTCTCATGCAATGATGCAGCGGGAACTTTGAATGTTCTGTATGGATGAAAGTAGAATCTAACTTTTTATCAGAGCCACTTGGAACTTCGTCAGACTCACAATCAACTTTGCTTGTCTCTTCAGAATTGGGGTTGATACCATTATTGCTGTCATCAGTTTCTATCTTTGTTTCTTGTTCTCCTTCTACCATGTCTGCTGAATCCTTCATGTCTGCATCAACTACATCTGTATTGACGTCAACACCGCCGCACACCATATGGCTATCTGTGGTGCCTTTACCTGAGGGAAACATGCTTGGTGATACCACATTCTTCCTGTAGCGAGGGACATCCTCATGAGTGCCAAACCAAGATCCTCTATCCCGTACCTGCAATAGTTAGAAAGAATCATTGAGGGGAGCAGAATACACCACCTTGAATTATCATGTTTATAGAGGCGATAGAATAATTTTGTGACAGCATACCAAGACCAAAAGTGTAGAATGCAAACAAATTATAGTTTCAAAAAGAAGAATGGTCAAACTGAAACATTGGTTGCTACTCCGGTTGTCCTTGCACAAGTATGTCCTAAATTGAAGAAGAATTATTCTTCTTAGTAGAATATTTACAAATTCGGTACATCTTCCATCTCTTATGTCACATGTAAAAACCAACTATGACAAACAAAAGGAAAACATTCAACAAAACAGTAAAGCAGTGCTTGAGGTATAGTTGTGCACTGCTACATGCAAATGCAAGTTGGATCCAGTGAAAACTAAGCTTTGATTAATGTCAGTACGCAAGGCGCTTAATTACAACATGCAACATGTACCACCAGTGCAGCACATTACATAGCATGCTGTGCTTAGTGACTTGGAAGAGACTCTCTCTCTCTCTCTCTCCTTGCCTAGGTGACCTGCTTGCATTAGCCTCAAAAAGGATAGCAAGTTCCAGGTTCACAGGAAACCACAACTAATTATGAAAAACAAACACCTGATGGGCAAAACAAGGTATCACAATCAAGAAAATATGCAAGATTTAGAGACATGTACACTAACCTTCCAGGTGCTAAGTCCAGGACGACGGACCAATTTAGGTAGCTCATTAGAAACATCAAGAAGCTCAACAGAATCTCCACATCTCCGTAGAATCTATTTAGTTATGAAAAATATGGTCAATGTTACCCAAAAAAGAAGCACAGGACATAAAAACCAAGAACTATACAAGAAACTAGAAAAGCAATATGTTGAAAAATGAGAATGTCTTGTTGGTCAAATCTCAATACACTTCTCTGATGATGGGCTTGCCATGCAATAAATACCACTTAAGGATCAATGAAAATACAACAAAAGGAAAAATAGAAGAAGATTTCACCAAGTCAAATGTTAGCACACTAAAATATCAGAGAAGAGGGAGAGAGTAAAGTTAAAATCAGTAAAGTTAAAATCAAGCAACAAAAAATACCTCAGCAACAACAGCTTCATTTTCAACAGGATTCATTGAACATGTTGAGTAAACCATCCTTCCACCCACTTTAAGCAAAGCAATACCTGAAGAAGCAACAAAAATACAAGCCTAACCTCTTGAGGTAACAAATCATTAACAGTACAACTAACATATCATTTACTCATTATAGTTGGAAATCATCAGAGAAGTATCAAATTTAGTGCTAACTTCTATAACACATTGATTGCGAAAGAATCCAAACCAGATGCACATATCTTGATATATATATATATGTATCTGAAATCAATTTATAAGATATTTGCACAAGCTCCTAAGCAGTAAGCTATCTTATTTATCACGTGATCAAATACTCAAATTCATGAAACATTTAATGATATGCCACATTTACGAGGACCTGATTCATAATCAAACATAGATGACAATAGTCAATTGTGCAAGGGGGAGACAACACCACAAATGTGACTTCACAATGCTTAAATACATTTCAAGAATCAAGCTTCTAACATAGTGAACTAACTTAACAGTTCCATGAAACACATAATGGTCTAAGTATCTTTTAATCCTTACCACGCATAGCAATTTCCACTTGGAGACGATGAAGTCCATTCCCCAAACCAGCATTCCTGAGTAGCCAATTCAGTTGATAAGGGACTAAGAAAGAAAATGACAGCAGCAACAAGGCTAAACGATTCAGTATTTACCACTTTCTCCACATATCAGGAGCCTTACGGACAGTCCCGTCACCACTACAAGGCACATCACACAGTACACGATCAAATTCCAGCCTCTGCGGTTTGGACTCATCGATACATGTTTCTGAACAAAACTTTGCAAGATTACATCCAGGAAAGTTTTGAGCTTCATGATTTGTCACTATCAGGTTGGCTGTGCACATTCTCTTTGTCTGATGAATAAGAAGATTGCATCTTTGCACATCAACATCATTAGCTACCACCTGAGTACAGAGTACGAAGCGCAAAGTAAGAAAACAGATGATATAATCAATGTCTTCTTTTCTGAAAATTAATAGAGATTATAAATAACTACAGCTGCATCAGTTGTATGTAATAGCTAGTGAAATGCACCATGGCATTTGGAAGCAGTCCAGGCTTTGTTGACTGGTGGATCATCTCAAGTAACTGGAAAGTTTTAGATCCAGGAGCAGCGCACACTGCATTAAGATCACAAAATTCATGAGGTTATAGTATTCTAGAAGTCCTCCCTCTCAAAATAATAACTGAATACTGTAACCAAATACTGGAACTGCCCTTTCTTTAAGATCGAGTTTCACACAAATAAGTCTAAGGCAAAGCCAAACAGAAAAGGATGGGCTTAAGTGAGAGATTCAGCTGCCTTATGAACATAAGGTATAGTTACAAATGGTTGATGTTCTGTCTTTCTTTTTTTTGATTTGTTATTGATGCTTATAAAAGATCATGTTTCTAGACTTCTAAACTTTTTTTAGAGACTATTGCACGGGCTGTTTAATTGGGCATTAGGCTGGAACCTTACAAACCGGATTATGGAAGTATCCAACGTTAGGTAAAATAGGCAGTTCGAGAGAGGGACAGACAGTTACATAAACTGCGCAACATGTTAAATGATGGACAAGAACAAGGATAAACATACTGTCAATAATATGATGGTCAGGTTGCACATTCAGAAACAAAGGTGGGACCTGCAAAAACAGTATATATCATTGAAACAAGAATTGCCCCCAAGATATCTAAGGCATCATAGATAAACAATATAGCACATCTTCGAAATAAATATAAGGCACCCACCATGCTGACAGCCTCTTGCCTAGTTATGTTTCCAACTTCATTCTCTTGCTTCAAGAATTCATGAAAACTGCAGTGAAAAAATAAATGTTGAACTTAAAACTATATCTCACTAGAATATTAAATATGAGTGCTTCCAATTTTGCAATGACAGCAAATTGTTGTGCGTACTAATGGTCTCAGAAATTTTATTTTGCAAAAGGGGGAAAAGCAATCGAGCTCTTCCTTGGCTTTCATATTATGGCTTTGCTTATTTGCACATGGACGTGGCCAATACATCAGCCAATCTAAGGCACCACAATTACTCCATAAATTATTTTCAGTTAGCACCCTCAAAACTCTTATGAGAAACTTTAACATGAAAATATTGACAATGAATGCAGTATGAAATATGAAATAAAAAGGCCCAAAAGAGAACTGTTGATGGTATAACCATAGTCACCAGGAACGTGGGTTGACCGGGTCGAGGAATGGGGTCGCGGGACATGGTACGCCACTTTTCCTTCTAAATTATGTAGGAATGGTGTACCATGTCCCACGAATCGTACCCGGGTCGATGAATCCGGTACATGGGATGAGGCATCCACCCGTGATCCATGTGACTATGGGTATAACAAAGAATTCAAGGCAAATCACTTATTCCTACAGCAGTAAGTTGGTTGAAAATTGATTCCTGCAAAAAATCTCTGAAATGCAGTAAATCGAATTCAACATTTTTGGATTTTATTATACAGGAGTTAAGGGACAATCATGTCCTCAATAAAGCATGCATTCATCACTTCATACGAAAGGAAATTCCCAAGTGTAAATAGATTTGTTTTGCATCAAACATCAGTTTAACAAGTGCATAAAAACAATCATCCTATACTGCACATTGTTGACAAGGTTCTTTCAAAATAAACATCATGCAAGATCTGTTTACCTCTCAAGTGCCTGGTTTCTCCTCAGTTGCATTCGAGAAAAGTTCAAATGCCACGCAAGATTGCCGGGGTACCAAGCCAAAGGGCGAATAGCATCTTCTTCATTCTCATCACTAACCTGCCCATCACAAAAGGATTACAAAATAGAAAATGGTACGGGCATAACGAAAATTTATGAATGAATTTTAGAAGCAACCTGAGTCTCCAACGACTTCCTAAAGTCATTTTCTAACTGTGAGCAAATATCTTGAAAAAACTGACAGCTGAAAAGGCAAGAAAAACATTAGCTTACTAGAATAGAACAATTAAGCCCTAAACGTAGAATTAAGTTATCTTTAACGATAGCACACATAAAATAAAATAAAAAAAGGTCTTTGTAAGAATACAGGCCATTCTGTACAATTACTTTTTGCTCTAACTATTAGGTCAGTTGTTTATATTCTTGCAAGATAGAAAGGTAAAAAATGTACAGAATACAATGTCTGATGAACCATAGCAGTGAACAGCAGGAAAACCAGAACAGATAACACTTTATCCTTTGCTAAAAAAGAGAAAGTATATAGCAACATGTGGCTCAAGACCAAAATTTACATCAAACAAAACACTCACGTTATCAATTCAGAACAACAATGGCCAGATATGCTTACAAACAGAAGAAATAACACCAATTTAGAGAAATAAGATTTGATTGATCCGCTTGAAAAGAGTAATGAAACCTTACCCCAATAAATAGTACTTGTTTGGAAAAGAGAGGCAAATCAAACTATATTTCCCAAGAGGTTAGGGCCATAAGTATAGTTTCATAGTTAACAGCCTACAGTGGATCTTTCACCCAGAACACAAACATGCCAGGAAATTGGTATTTGGTAATAGGCGATTTCATGAAAAAATGCAAGCTATTGGTCATCTATAGTAATAGCAAACTACCATATCCAATTCTAAGACTCACAAAGTGGCTTTCATTAAATACAGATAGTGTTATACCGCAATAATCAAGAGTGTGGCATATTGGTTCATATAGCCAGCTGCTTTGCCATTCGATTTAGTCAAACCAATTGAATAAGCAATTACACCAAACATGGTGTGGATGCAGCCTGATACTTCATAGAAAGCAGTATTACCTCGCATTAATCCTAAAGGCAGCTGGCAATGGCTTCCGGAGCATACTCATGAAGTCATCCCACTCTTCCTCGGGAACAATTTGTTGCTCCTGTAAGACATACACATGTATATAGACATTCAAATTTCAATAGGGCTTGGAAGCCACAACCACAATTTCTAAGCAATGCTACATCCAGTTTAAAAACTAAGCTGTAAACAATCACAACAGAAACAAAGGTGGTGAAGCCCATCTAGGGTGCTACCAGCATAAGGTTAATCTGCAGAACAATATTCAATACTGAAGTCGATTAATATAGCTGCGACATACAAAATAATAGCTTATATCAACACATCCCTCACCACCACATCAACAAATTATAACATTATAAAACGAAATCTACATGAAGAGCTCGAGCCCATACGATCAAAGCTAGCACCTAGACACCGCTCAGGGCTAGCTCCTCCGTTTTGCTATCATCAAAAGTTAGAAAAGCACCAAATCACGCCAAAAATGATAAAACTGTAAGCTACACATCATCTGAAGCAAGCGGCTGCACCTTGTAGTAGTCCTCGAAGGCCGGGTTCTCGGTGGCGAACGGCTGCCAGGACGGGTTTCCCTCGCGGCCCTCGGCGCCTTCGCCGCCGCTGGCGGCGGCGGAGGGAGGGCGCTGGGAGGTGTGCTTCCAGACGTTCTCGCGCCCCTGCTTGAAGTGGCGGCGCTGCGTGCGCCCGCGCTTCCTGCCGCCTCCCATCTCTCCCTCTAGCGTGCGCTCTGCAGCAGCTGCTGTGGCGGCGCGGAGGAAGGTAGCGGTGGCGCGAGGGAGGTGAGGAGTTTGAGCGCCGCGCCGGTGGTCGGCTGCGGGGTTTAGGAGTGGCGGCGATGGTGGGGAGGAAAGGTGAGGAGGTCGTGGGGAATGGGGAGAGTTAGGGGGGCTCGCGTGGGCCCGTTGCGGATCGGAAACGCACAAAGTGTGGAACTTATGGGCTCTAAAATTCACACCAGAAGCCTGATGGGCTTCTATGTTCACTGTTCAGTGGGCAGGCCCCCGACGTGACACTCGGTACAAATCATACAAGGGCACATTTACATGTGGACTGTGGAGTGTTTCGAATCACGATTCTATACAATTCTATCATGATCATTCAATCTCAATTATATCAAAATAGTGAAGCAAACCTACATAGAAAACCCGAGACCATGAGATATGAGAACCTAACCTTGGACCTGTATTTCCAATTTAGTATAGCGTCGTCGCGAAAAAAAATCGGCGGTTCCAAATCTTCTACGACTCGGTTGTTCCAACTTCCAAGTCGTCAGTCCTGTACTATTGAGGCTTCCTTTGGCATTGTGGTGCCTTTTCAAAAACACTTATTTATTTCTACTTTGGATGTCATAGTTAGTTGGCAACATCTTTTTTGGAGTTGCAACAGCAAAATCATAATGGAATTAGTAAACATTCATCGAGCTAACTAGATTCTATATTCCCAAAGTGACATCTATGTTGATTCCCGCGTGCAACTGGGCTTCTCTCTCTTCTCTCTCTCTTTTTGACTGCCGATAAAGCCGTCAAACAGTAAGCACAACGAATCGTCCTGTTTGAGCCATGGATGTTGTTGTGTCCTTTTCTTCGATGGATTCAGCGTGTCGATATTAGCTAGTCTCAATCCAAAGAGCAAAGACTCCAAACCGAAGCCATCCTTGCTCAGTTTTCAGCCCAATCATTACAAGTTAGGTGCACATCAAAAAGCTAGGTCTTGCCTAATCAGCAGCTAGCTGCAAAAATAATATACACATTGTTAAGTACAGTTTGACGTCTAAAAAAGTGCAGTTTGTTAAGACTGCAATTTGTTAAATGCAATTTGTGCTCCAATCATGTAATCAACCAGGCCGAAGGCAGACGATTCCCAGTCTTAGAAGTGTGAAATGGAACGGGTCGATGCATCCTTTGGCATAAAGGCATGCGTTTTATCACAAGTAATCAATATGTAATTTTTTTTATGCGAGGATAGTCGATATATAATTGATGCCCTTCACGCAACACTGCACCGGCGGCTATCTTCTTTTATATCATACAAGGCTACATAGATTACACGCCCACCCACGCCACGCACATCTGGATAGCCAACAAAGAGTCCGCAAGAATGGAGTTGGAGAACTCTCTGCTTCTTGTGATCTCCCGCCGTCTTCTGCTCTGCCTTTCGGCCGTGTGGGTGCTAGTCGCCGCGGCCGACGTCCCGGCGGCACGGAGGCCAGGCTGCCGAACGAGGTGCGGCGGCGTGGACGTCCCGTACCCGTTCGGCATCGACCCGCGGTGCGCGATTCACAGTGGCTTTCAGCTTCAGTGCACGACTGTGGACGGCACCACCAAGCTGTTCAACGGGGACATGGAGGTGACCAAGATCTCCGTGCACGACGGCAAGGCCTGGATGATGAACTGGATCTCTCGGCAGTGCTACGACCAAACCACCAAGGGGATGCAGTACAACAACGCATGGGCAAACCTTACCGGCTCACCTTACTCCTACTCAGCAGAAGACAACAAGATCATCGTCACCGGATGCAACAGCCTCGCCTACATGCGGAGCGACTCTGTAAGTAACCCCCCACCTTGTCGATGGATCTTTGTGATAGCAGAATTAAAGGAAGCGATCGGATCACTTTAGCACAATTTTGATTCAACCCGTGTAGAACAATCCGCAATATATTTGAGCTATTATGCACAGACCCATCTTGAGCTTGCATATCGAGTTTTTTCGTCCCCTCTCTTCCTTCTAACCTTAAGCGTTCTCGTGATGATGTGGCCACTAGACAATTTGTGTTTTCTTCCTTCTAAGCTCAATGCAGTGTTTCTTTCTTTTATGCTCTTCTCTTCATTTCTTCACACATCCCATGCCGTGAAGGACGTTGACTTATATAGGCTTGAGCATCAATCACCAAATGCCATGCAATTTGTTATGAATACTGCGAGTATATTGAAGAGGCACAATAAGCAATATATATATGATAAAACTTGTAGAATCGTTAATAGCAATCAGAGGGGGGTGAATGATTGTAAAATATTTTTCTAGCACCCTTTGTCGCTTTTCCGAGCCGTCCGCAGCGATGGTCCAAATAGAACTGGCTACAGTGCGTTTTCTGCAGCTCGGCTATGTTAACACGATAGAAGTCGCTGGATTGAATGCTCCAAAAAGCAAAACGGCTGTTGATACTTGATGATATTCCTAATGCTCAAGTTCTAGATGACCAATAGAAAAATATTCTATCAATCAGATGTCACAGCCAAAGAACACATCAACCAAAAAGGCATATTGTAATGATAGATTAATTCAACACCTCAATAGCACATCACGTCAGAAGGAAAAAGGACCACAAGCTGCAAGTCTTGCCGCTACTAGCACTAATAATTTGCACGTCGCACAATAAAGCTGCCAGCTTCTGCTCCTGTGCACACGACGATAGACGGCAGGAGCCGCTGCCCCCTTCTTTTTCCCAGCAGTGCTTGTCGCCCTGTTTTTTCGTGTCTCTCCAACACAACACCCTCATCTCTCCTGCGCAGCCTGTATACGCATATATATATATGCGCTAGCCTCTAAACGTGTCCTCATCCGACACAGTTTCTTAATTCTAATCCAATCCTAACAAACAAGAATTTCCTAATTTCTCCCGGCTTTCCAATTTTGGACACTTCCAAAATTATTATGTGTCGTAGCCTCCGGACCACACAACCGTAGATCCAACACGCATCATCCATCTTTGATCTCCACGCGCCCCAACTCGAGCTCGACTGCCTCCTCCAGCATCCTCGACCATCTGGACCATGACTTCACACCAAGTCATCTCCCGGTCACCGCCGTAGACCACGATCGCCTCTGAGTTATCCTGCACATGCAAAGACCAAAACAACATATTTCACCGGCACAAGTTCTTCACAACTTGACCGTCATTAGTCCACACGCACCACACGCCTCAAATAATCATCAGTACCCAACATTGTCAATTATTCATCAACTAAAATAAACTAGACCTAACCACATGGTCTAACAATCTCCCCCTTGATGAATACATTGACAATACTTCAAAATTGTGAGTTGATTTTTGAAAGAAAAGAAATTTGCAAAAAGAAAGTTTCAAAGCTGCAAAACAAACACTTCAAAACCACAGCTGAAAAACTCCCCCTCAACACAAGGAAAGCAAATTTCTCCAATTTTTTTTTTCAAAATTCTCCCATTTTCTCCCCCTTTGGCAATGGAATCATCAAGAACTTCAGAGAAGGAATAATTCTAAAACAAGGGAGCAAAGAGAGTAAAAATCAAGAAGCTTTGTAGATTATGCAAATCAATTTAATGAAGTAACCAAGCCATCTTGTTGAGTAGAGCTTAACCGGATCATATAAAATCATGTATCATGTAGCAAAGATAAGACAAGTCAATTACCATTTGAAGGATGATTATGCAATTTTAACTTGATGACAGCATCTCAACAATGACTAAACCGATCATAAGCACCAAAAAAATATCACCAAGAAAAGTGAGAGCCTAACAAAGTGAGACACAAGTTAAATCTAGATGAGCTAGCAGTCTCATATAATACCCCATTGCTTCACTTTCAATTCTTATTTGCATGTGGCATGCTTGGAGCATACTTCTTTTCAAGGGTGGCATGCTTGAAGCATACTTCTTTTCCTTTTAGCACTTTTATGTGCATATTTTTCCTTTTGAATATACATAGCTATGTATGGCATGCTTGAAACATACTTCTTTTCATTTGAGCACTTTGGTGTGCATATTTTTGTTCTTTTGAATACACAGCTATGTATGGCATGCTTGAAGCATACAGCTATGTTGCGTTGACATGTCGCACAACCACGCACAAAGTCCTGAACAAGTTTGCGCATGCCGGGAACATAGAAATGAAATTGAAGACGATGAAGTGTCTTCTGGAAACCTTCATGCCCGGCATTGTGGGCGTCAGCCAAGAGTTCAGCCCAAATATCCGAATCAGCCGGCACAAAAATACGGTCCTGAAAAAGTAGCAACCCATCCATAATAGCCCAGCCGAGGGGGGCAGCACTAGCTTGAATATCGGAGCATTGCTGAACCAAGTCAGCACGAGAGGACACTTCAAAGACGAGGCGATCAAAGACAAAGAAAGTGTAATGAACGGCATGAACCACGGACCAACTTCCAAGCGGCGAGAGTGCATCGGCGGGCGTGTTTCTCGTTTACCGGGCAAGATTCCACGGTGAATGAATATCCAAAAAGTATGCTTACCCAATGATGTTGGGGTATAGTTGATAGCCGTTGGTCAAGTAAGAACTTCAAACTATAGTGATCGGTCCGAACTCGAAAGGAACGTCCCCATAGGTACAGCCGCCAATGACGAATAGCTTTGACCAATCCAATGAGTTCCCATTCGTACACGGCCAGTTTAGCATGATGGGGCGCCACCGCACGACTAAAGAACGCCAAGGGCCGGTCCCCTTGGTAGAGTATGGCACCAAACCCCGTGCCTGATGCATCACAGTCGACGGTGAACGAAACCTGGAAATCAGGAAGTTGCAAGACCGGTGTGGAGGTAAGAGCCATTTTCGGTGCGACAAAAGCATGAGCCGCCTGATCACCCCAGACGAATGCTTCCTTTTTTTGTCAACTTGGTCAGTGGTGCAGCAATAAGGCCGTAGTCTTGAATAAACTTGTGGTAATAGCCTGTGAGACCAAGGAAACCACGCAAGGCCCGGACGGACGTGGGAGTCCGCCAGTCGGACATGGCGGACACCTTGTCTGGGTCCATGGCAACGCCACGACCAGAAATAATATGCCCCAGGTATGCGATCGAAGCTTGACCGAAAGAGCATTTTGAAATCTTCAGAAACAACTGGTGCTCCGACAATAATTGCAGGACTACTCGGACTTGTTGGAGATGAGCTGACCAAGACGAGCTGTAAATTAAGATGTTGTCAAAAAACACCAAGACAAAGCGACGAAGGTAAGGCCGAAGAATATCGTTCATAAGACCCTGAAAGGTCGCTGGGACGTTAGTAAGACCCAAGGACATGACCAAAAATTCGTAGTGTCCTTGATGTGTACGAAAGGCGGTCTTGTCGATGTCGGGCGGGTACATGCGGACTTGATGATAGCCATTGCAGAGGTCCAATTTGGTGAAGAAGCATGCACCTTTGAGCTCATCCAATAACTCGTCCACCACCGGAATCGGAAATTTGTCCTTGACGGTCTTATCGTTTAATGCACGATAATCCACACAAAAGCGCCACGAATTATCCTGTTTCTTGACCAAAAGTACAGGTGAGGAAAATGCTGATGTACTGTCGTGAATAATACCCTGTTGTAGCATCTCAGCACATTGCCATTCGATCTTGTCTTTCAAGAGCTGAGGGTAACGATAGGGCCGAACGACAATGGGAGTAGTACTTGGCAGGAGGTGTATGTGATGGTCGTGGCGGCGAACTAGAGGGAGGCCATGCGGCACTGCAAACAGGGAAGAAAACTCCTCCAGTAAGTCGGCCATGACATCCTCCTATGAGCAGGCATGAAGGCGCGGGGTGTTGCGATCACCGGCTAAACCCTGCCATGTCACTTGATGATCATGCCACGAGAAAGACATGGTGAGAAGGTTGAAGCCCCAGACAATTGGCCCGAGGGCACGAAGCCATTGCACCCCCAAAACGAGGTCAAAACCCTCCAACGGCAAGGCATAGCAGTCGATGTGGAAGCACTCGTCGTGGATGAGCATTCGCAACCGACGGTGGACCTCGGCACTTGTAATGCGGTCGCCATTCGCAACCGTCACCGTCATGCCGGGCAGTGGTGTGAGGAGTACGCCGAGCTGCTGAGCAACGTCGTCGGCCAGGAAATTGTGCGTGGAGCCGGAGTCGATCAAGGCCGTGAGAGGAGTACTCTGGATGGACACTCGAAGCTTCATTGTCTCACCCATACTCACACCAGAGATGGCATGCAATGAAATCTGCACGTTAGTATCAGAGGACTCCTCGTCAGCATCATCATCTAGCTCGAGAAGGTATATACCCTTAAAGGAGCATGTGTGATCACGGGAGAATTTGGCCGAGCAGTTATAGCATAGGCCCTTGAGGCGGCGGTCGGCCATCTCTTCTGGTGTGAGGCAGCGGAAGCGCGAAGTCGCCGATCCCAGAAACAAGCCACGCTGCGGAGCGGCCGGCGCCAGTGGGTTGGGTGGGCGGGCAATTTGGGAAGGCGATGTACTCACTGGCGGCAGCTTCGTTGGCTTGGCTAGTATTGGCGAGGAAAAACGCGGCGTCGTCATGCCCCGTAGCGGCATCGAGGTTTCTACTGCATCGTCCTCCCCGCGACGTTCATAAGCCCGTGCAAGACTCATGGCTGTCTGCAGATTGGATGGGTTTTGTAATTCGACGTCAGTCTTCAATGGATTACGGAGGCTGGCTGTGAAAAGTTGAACTTGTTGCTTGGCCGTGAGTGGTTCGTTGTGCACAGCAAGGCAAGAAAGTGTTGTTGATACTCCTGGACTGTCCCGGTACGTCGTAAATGAGCCAATTCTCCAAGCGGGTTGCTGCGCAAAGGAGGACCAAAGCGCATGTTCACGAACTCGACGAAGCGAGGCCAAGACAGCACACCCTCGTCTCGCTCGAGTTGACAATACCACAATTGCACATTGCCCGTGAGGTGGTATGCCGCAAGCCAAACTTTCTCCTCTTCCATCGTCCACTGACCGCGAAACAAGTGCTCGCATCAGTTGAGCCACGGTAAGGGGTCTTCGTCGCCATCATAGGTTGGAAATTCCAACTTATGATATCGGGGCACACCGTGGACGTCTTCTCCCATCCGGCCACCAGTCGCCAATGGAGCCTGTGGTACGGGACGCAGCATAGGTGCTATCCGGTTACCCACCGGGTCTCCTGTGTGAAACTTCTCCGTGCGTGATATCCTCAAATCATGACTGTCTAGTCACCGATTGAGTGTGGACAATTGCGCTAGAATTTGATCGAGCTTTGCTGAATCAGCAGCTGCCTGTTGTTCAGGACCGTCGTCGAACATGGCGACGTTTGGCTCTGATACCAAATTGATACGACTCGGTTTGACAGGGTGTCGCAGAGGCGAGAGAAGGCGTGAAGATGATGCTGGACGGGAGTGCAGAGGGTAGGGCGAGCGAAGGTGCTCGCCTTTGGTTCCCGGCGGACGAGAGTCTCCAGCCAGGACGTGAGCCTTGCGGCAGAGAAGAGAGGAAGAGCTAACTTGATATTTTTCTTATTGCCTTTTCGGTTTACAACCTCTGTCCTTTATATATGGAGGACTAACCACTAATTGTATCCTGAAGGGACTGATTACAATCTAAAATATCCATAAGGGATACTACCTAACTTATCTCTTGCCGAAAGGGCTTTCCTAGCTGTTACTGCTGCGTATCCGGTTGTTGTCGTTGTGGATCCAGAACTCCTGCTGTGTTGGGTTCAGCTTGTCCCACCGAACGATGCCGTGACCGACGCTGATAGTGCCGACCAAAATAACGATGGGTAACACCCTTGTACAATTATAGACTGCTGACTCTAATTAGTAGAAACAAACTACACAGATGCTACCAGATTTTTTTTAGGAATACTACCATATCATTTCAGAACACACACGTAAATATTTAAAGGGAGAGGAGAAGGATTTACAAACCCATGGTTCTTAAATCTTATAGTCTAGTAAACATCACATTCAGATCTTTTAGTGTAAGAACCATTTCTATAATTTACATGGGCCATTTTCAGTCAAATTATTTAACACTTCATCGATCCAGAGCTAAGTAGACAGCTGATATATATATATGTGCAACACATGCAGTATATAACCGGCTGTTTGTCAACATGCAAAAATGTACAAGTTAAGAACGGCTCATGCTCCGGCGCTGGATGCTGCCAGGCAGATGTTCCGAAAAACGTGCAGTATTATCAAGTTTTCTTCAACGAGAACTACAACACCAGTCAAATATGGAGGAGAACCCCTTGCAGCTACGTGGCACTGATGGAAAGAGCAGCCTTCAACTTCAGTACCACGTACCTCACCTCGACGGTGTTCTATGACACAGACAACGCGCACAGGCCGGTTGTTCTGGACTGGGCGATCACAAGGAATACGTGCGAAGACGCTAAAATCGACAGGAGTGTGCCCTACGCCTGTGTCAGCAACAATAGTGAATGTCTCACCAACTCGTCCGGTTACCGTTGTAAGTGCTCCCATGGATACAAAGGCAATCCATACATCAGCGATGGATGCACAGGTCTCTCTCGTCATGTCCCTTCCTTCTCTTTTATTTTCCCCTACTCATGCAAAGACAGTGCAAAGATTTGAAGGTAGCATTTCTGTTTGATTTCAGATATTAACGAGTGCCTTGACAATGTTACTTACCCATGCGCTGGAATATGCAAAAATATACTGGGGAGTTTCACTTGTACATGCCCGCGAGGAAAACAAATGATGAATGGCATTTGCATGCCAGATCACAAGTCCATTTGGGTCATGCCTGTCGTTGGTGAGTTTTGAGAGGAAATCGCACTTGTTTTTTCTGCTGACCTCCGGTGTACTTTGATGTATCACTAGGATGAAATCATACTGATCGGTTTGGATAATCATGCAGGTGCAAGTATTGGATTTGTTGTTCTTGTGATTACAATCACTTGTGCATACTTGATCCAAGAAAGACGGAAGCTACAACGCATCAAACAGAAGTATTTTCGACAACATGACGGTATGCTGCTATTCGAGGAGATGAAATCACAACAAGGTGTTGCATTCAAAATCTTCTCGGAAGAAGAATTACAGCAAGCCACAAACAGGTTTGATGAACAACAAGTCCTTGGCCACGGAGGCCATGGAACTGTCTACAAGGGAGTTCTGAAGAGTGATGTCCAAGTAGCCGTCAAAAGATGCATGACAATCGATGATCAACAAAAGAAAGAATTCGGCAAGGAAATGCTAATCCTGTCCCAAATCAACCACAAGAACATAGTTAAGCTCCTCGGCTGCTGTCTCGAAGTGGAAGTTCCCATCCTGGTCTACGAGTTGATCCCAAACGGCACACTGTTCCATCTCATCCATGGCAACCATGGCCGTCACATCTCCTTGGCCACTCGCTTGCAAATCGCCCACGAGTCGGCTGAGGCGCTGGCCTACCTCCATTCTTGTGCATCACCACCAATCCTCCACGGTGATGTAAAGTCATCCAACATCCTCCTTGACGGCGACTACATAGCAAAAGTTTCCGACTTCGGCGCTTCCATCCTAGCTCCAACAGATGAGTCACAGTTCGTCACACTTGTCCAAGGAACTTGCGGGTACCTCGACCCGGAATACATGCAGACATGCCAATTGACGGACAAAAGTGATGTGTACAGCTTTGGCGTCGTTCTCTTGGAATTGCTCACACGCAAGAAGGCGTTCAACCTCGAAGGGCCTGAACATGAGAAGAGCCTATCAATGAGGTTTCTGTCTGCAATGAAGGAGAACAAGCTTGAGGACATCTTGGATGATCAAATAAAAAACGACGAGAATATGGAGTTTCTTGAAGAGATTGCAGAGTTAGCAAGGCAATGCTTGGAGATGTGTGGTGAGAATAGGCCATCGATGAAGGAAGTTGCAGACAAGCTTGATAGGTTGAGAAAGGTCATGCAACATACATGGGTGCAGAAAAATCTAGAAGAGTTGGATAGCTTGCTTGGAGAGTCTTCCACGGTCACCTCGGAGGTTGACAGTACAAGAAATTTCAGCATCGAGAAGAAGGCTGTGAGGGGCCTAGAGTCAGGGCGTTAATCACTAGATCCTTTAGCATATCTCATTATCATACCATATTGCATATATCCTCGTACCTTAATGTCGGACCTGGATTTCGAAATCCAGGATCCTCTTTAAATAACACTGTGCTATTCTCTAGATCAGTAGATAGCACTCACAGATACATTACTGAATCATTTTATACATGGCGTGAACTAAACCATTCAATATATTACAAACATCAGAGTGACATAGACCGCGTCAGATCGAGTTTTACAATTAGGGCCGAACAGACCAAATTGATTGCATTACAAAAGTAACGAAAACTACAGCTGAAGCAAAAGGGGTAGAGCATATCTCTCCACAGGCAAACGACTGGGGTAACCTATGTACGACTGATATTAACCAAGGATTTGTATAATATCGGTTATACGTAAGTACCGCACGAGTCAGCTAGACTGAGACAAGACCTAGACTAAAAGACCTAGACTACTCTTCGTCATTGCCTTGTCCATTGACTTCTGGATTCTCATAATAGGCGTAATCTCCATAATCCACAGGGTCTGAAGGGTTTGGGGAAAGAGCGAGAATGAGCACAACTTCCGTGCTCGCGGGCCAACACACAAGATGCAATAATATACATGCAAGGCTTAACAAGGATGGCTCAGGTTCTTTTATTTGTTGAAGCAATGTTTTCAAATATCAATATTAGTAATTCCTATCACTTAGCATTTTAACAAAATTGTATTTTATTAAAGAGAGTAGTTGTGCAATATTAAATACAGCGAAGGTTACCTCCACCTATGCTTATGTTGATTGTGGTTACATCCACTATTTAACACCACTGAGCATGACGACCCAGAAAAAATCCAAAATCAGGGTTACATCAGCCTGACAAGTTTTTATCCTATCCACAAAGGTTTTTAAAATAGAACTGTCTCTAATAAGTTCTCATATCCGCCTTTGACCGTAGGCACGACGACTGTTTAAACAGTTTATACTTTGCAGAGGTTGTATGTTGTACACATAAGAGATAATCAACTCGTTGCCCCACATGATTCCTTGGTCATGTGGTTGAGAGACCATCACAGTAACCTTTCAAAATACCTCACTCCTCTCGTCATCTCACCCATATGGGCTGCATCCATAAGTTGTCCAGGATATTCACCTTAGCGTCTAACGTAGCTAGATTACCCATAACGACTAGCGCGGCTGGCAACTTCACCTTGCATCGGTGTCCCGTTCAAGCCGGACGTATCCAGTGCTTGCACTATCCCATTACCCCTCCAGCAAGATGACTTTCAGGGTTCAATAAATTTACTAGGCCAAGTTATACTTTACAGACTTGCGGTTATACTTGTATTACAATGGGAGATCATACCAAGATTAAGTCCTTAAGGTTATCTGGACGGTTCATATCGCATACCCACCATTCTCGTGCTATATCAGCACCCACCATCATATCATTCGTCCAGATGTGGTAATAGCAGTTTATTAGGGTTTTGAGGAGTAAAACCACATGTATCTCAAATACTTCAGTCATGTACCTCCAATGACTGCCCAAATTCATTTCATGTTTTTAAGAGATGATGATTAGGACATTGAATGCACTGGTACTTAAGCAAGACTTGCATGTCGCTTAAGTACAGCCTATAACTAGTATTTACCACACAGTTACTAGGGTGACATGGAATAATGGATTCAATTATCCAAGAATGGTATAATAATTAATTAATTAACAAATGGGTATTTAACTACCTTAGATTTAACATATATTTGCTTAAAGAATTAAGGCATGCAATTTTGGTAATTTAAAGGAATATAATTTGCATAAAATGTAGTATCAAAATGGTCAAAGTATTGATTCGTCTGGATTAAATGTAAGAGTGCCTTGGTAGTCTTGTGTTTGATCGAAATGGAGATCTCCCGCTTTTTCGAACTCTAATCGGACGAACGTACCGGAAAAAGGAACAAACAAGTAAAAGAGAACAAATAAGTACACAAGAAATATTAAATTAACTCCAAATTAAATAATACCATAACCAAAAGCAAGATCTTGAATTTAGACAAATTTAGAAACAAATTTCATAATTTTTGGAGTTATAACGGAGGAGAACGGAGCTTCCGAAGTTTGAATTTGAATTAAATCAAGAAAATAGAGAGAGAGAGATGACCGACTGACATCCGGGCCCCACTGAATAGTGACATGGCTCATGTGTACAGTGCATGGACCAGTAGGTCAACATGCACTGTGCACCAGTCCACGGGTGCATGGGAACAGCGCAGGTGCGGGTTCTACATGTCAGCCGTAGGGGAGGGAAACCGGGAGTTAATGGTTGTCATCACCATTCCCGTGGGTTCACACAGCAGTGAGACAAGGCATTAATAAACCGTACATTAATTGGTTAATCATTACCTTAGCGTTAGCCACTGATGATTTACCATAATGACAATGATTAGAGGATTAAGTGCGGGTGAACAGTGCTTGTCCGAACGTGCCAGCACGGGGCTCTCAGGCGCTAGTGGTTCCGGCTCACTACTGGTGGAGGAGGGCGCGGCGGAGCCAGGAAAGGGTGGGGATGGGAAGCTCTCGGCGAGGCAGAACCAATGACGGTAGTGGCGATGCCGGAGAGTCACTGGAGTGGCGGCACGACAATAGGGAGCGGCAGCGGCATTCAACCAAAATCCGACAACGGCGATCCGGCGATGCACTGCAAAAGATCAAGGGAGCACGGGCTAGAGGGGAGCTCAGGGGACTTACCAAGCCAAGAATGAGCAGCGGAGATGAACGATGGAAGGAGATCGACGGAGGAGAAGAAGGTGGCCGGAGGCGGAGAAGAAACGTGAATCCGGGTGTGACAGTGGATCAAAGGCAAAATGTCTTGGGAGGAGGTGGCTTCCTTGTCTCCAGGGGCACTCGGCGACGGTGGTGGCGCGGCGGTGGCATCGTCGGGGCGGCACGGCCGAAAGACTAGCACAACATTTTTCTTTGGTGGCGCTTACCAACAACAATGGGAGCGAAGTGGGGAGGTCCAGGGAGAGCTCTAGTCCTCTTATAGGCTAAGGGAGGGGGAAGGATCCGTTGAAGCTTGGGGCATCGGGTGCATGGTCCGGAGGCGGTCATGAGAGCTTTGGGTGGCGAGGACGGGGCAGGTGCGTGCGCAGCGGGGGAGGCGACTTGACGAGGGTGTCGCTGGCATCACGGCAAAGACCAAGGGGTCGGGCGCAGGTAGCAAGTGGCATTACAATGGGCTTTGGCGCACATGCACAGCGCAGCGCGGGCAGAGCACTCATGGCGCGGGCGCTGACACTGCAGGGTGCGGTGGTGATAGGATCAGACGAGAGGAGGGCACCAGAATCAAGGGCAGTTGGGGGGTTGCAGGGGAGTGGCTCGGTGACGGGACACGACAGCGAGGCGAGTGGGTGGTGGCAGAAGTGCAAGCGCTCATGCGCGGCGTGGAGCGCACAAGGGTGGCTCTGCTGGGATGGAGAGGATAAAAGGGGCAAGGGGAAGGGGAAGGATGGGCTGGGCTAGATGGGCCAGGGAGGAGTGGGCTGAGACCGGGAGGGGAAATGGGCCAGGCCCAGAGAGAGGAGAGGGGAGATTTGAAAATGAAAAAAAGATTTAAATTCAAATTTGAATTCAAGAATTTGAAATGAGATTGAAGGCTAGAGAATTTTGCAATTACACAATAATTTGAATTAGGTTTTGAAAACCAAGAAGGCAAACGAACGATACTAAAAAAAATCCAAAAACAGAATGTTACACTTAAGCGCACCTCTACAATTGTTTGTGTAAGACTTACATGTGCCACCATATAGTTGCATCGTCCTAAAGATGCAAATGTAAGGTGGTTGCAATTACTTGATACAACTTTTAATCAAATCATAATTGCTAACAGGAAAATCAACATATATATCCCAAGAGGTTAGGATCAATATAAGGCATATAGGTGTTTGATAGATACAGGCTATTGTGTAATAATTCACGTAGAACATAGAACCCCAACAGGCCAACAAATTATTAAGTAGGCCAACTAAAGCAAAATTTCAAGCTAGGGGTCGTCTCTTGTCACACCCTGTGCAGCCACGATCAGAGAACTTTACATGGGCGCATTCAATATCGGTCAGAGGAAGCTCAAGAACTTCAACGTATAAACGACCTAATCGAGAATCCAACTCAAGAGCTTGGACGAGCAACAGGCTACGACCTCTTCGCGGAAGAGATCGCACAAAGGCTTCGGGGTGCAATTGTCAGGCTTGAGCAAACTCGTCGACATCGTTCTGGTAGTAGTACCAAAATGACCCCGTCGAACACCAGTCGTTCAAACAACTCCCCTCATCGAGAACGACACTACAACAGGTCTGGTCACTCCCCTAACCACAACTCCCGTCATAGAAAAGTTCTTCGAACATCAGGTGATCGACAAGCTCCTAGGGGAGGTGATCATTCACCACTCCTACCTAGGAATCTGCAACAGCAGATGGAATACGAGGAGTATTACCCTCGTAGGACTCAGACCTATCATAAGTCAGGTCCTCCTGCTACTGGGTATCGTCGTGTGCGATCACCTAGTGACATCAACCCTTCTTTCCCACAAACAAGACATCATGATATTATTGCCAGATGTCGGGCGTTCTCGCCTGAACTTCGAGCAGTTCGCTGGCCGCTGCGGTTTCAACCGGTGAACATGGAAAAGTTTGATGGGTCATAAAATCCCATCGAATTTCTTCAGATCTATACGACCGCTATTCGAGCAGCAGGGGAGGAGAGAACGTCATGGCAACTTACCTTCCTATTGTGCTCGAAGGATCTGCTCAGTCATGGTTGTTAAACCATCCACAGGAGTCGATCTATTCATGGCAACATCTCTGTGATCAACTACTAGCTAATTTCCAGAGCACCTACAACTGTCCCGGAAAGAACGATGGCCTGCGCAGAATGAGACAGAGTGCCCATGAGACCTTGCGCCAGTTCATCAAGCGTTTCAGTCAGGTTCACAACTCCATACCTGAGGTTTCTGATTCTTCTGTTATCAGAGCATTTAAGCAGGGAGTTCGTAGTAGAAGAATAACAGATGACATCGCTTTAAATCATACAGATACTGTTGCCGAGCTTTTTGAGATGGCCGACCAATATGCAACTGCTGCTAAAGTGGTCGAGTGGAATAAAACCATCAATCGAGATGATAAAGATACTCAAGAAGCATGCGAAAGTAGCAAGAAGGATAAAAGGCCAAGAAGTCCAAGAGCAAGACCAAAGACCAAAAGCCTCAAGTCAATAGCTCCAAAAAAGTCTTAGTTGTAAGCGATAAAGAATCTCGAGGCTTCAAGCCATACTCCAATCGGAGCAAGGGCAAACGCCCCGAATGGAAGAATGATAAGCCTATGTGGTGTCCTTTCCACAAAAAGGAAGGACATGATCTTCGCAATTGCTGAGTTTTCCACAAAAACTCGAGCACTACTACACCAGAAAAGGACCTCTTCCTACGCTCGAGGAGGTAGGGCAAATAAGTGGTTGAAAACAGTCGGACGACGATGAAGAGATGTCGTTCCAAGATCCAAAGCACACCATTGATCATATCTATGGAGGATCTTTAGCATACGAGTCAAAACGACAGCTCAAGGCGGTCGAGCGTGAGGTCCTAAAGGAGTGACCATAGTCCGCTGTGATAAAAATATGACACTTACACACGATCGCAAATCCCTCGAGATGGTTGGCCAGATACCAACTCGAAAAGCAAACAAGGGGCAGCCTTCGACCAAGTAGTCGAAGCTCAAAGCTACACCAAACCCGAACGATCAAGTTAAAGAAGTTCCACATAACCCAAAGGAGCCTTCAAATACTGTTGGCATTGGGGTTACTTTCGACCCTAAATAGGAAGACGCCATCGTCGCCTTCCTCCGAGATAACGTAGATGTCTTCGCGTGGCAAGTATCCGACATGCCCAGAGTGCCCAGTGAGGTGATTGAGCATAGGCTAGCTTTACGGCCTGATAAGAAACCCGTAAAATAAAAATTATGGAGATTTTCACATGATCGATGAGATGCTATCAGATCAGAATTAGACAAGCTACTTAAAGCAGGCTTTATAAGAGAAGTCGACCGCCCAGAGTGGTTAGCTAACCCTATAATGGTTAGAAACTTTAATGGTAAGTGGCGTATTTGTGTAGACTTTGCTGATCTCAATAAAGCTTGTCCAAAAGATGAATTTCCTCTTCCTCGTGTTGATCAGTTGGTTAGTTCTACTGCTAGTTGTGAAATATTAAGTTTTTTAGATGCATATTCTGGTTATCATCAGATTAACATATGCCTAGCTGATGAAGAAAAGACCACATTTATTATGCCATTTGAAATATTTTGCTATGTCAAAATGCTATTTGGTTTAAAAAATATCGGCACTTCTTTTCAACGCTTGATGCAAACGACCTTCTTTGTTCAACTAGGCCAAAATTTGGAAGCCTATGTAGACGATCTGGTCATAAAAAGCATCAAGCGCCATAATCATATTTTCGATCTGTAGGAAACGTTCGACAACCTTAGAAAACACTATTTGAAACTCAATCCTGAGAAATGTGTGTTTGGAGTCTCTTCAGGAAAATTGCTTGGATTCTGTGTTTCTGCATGAGGAATCAAAGCAAATCCAAAAAAGATAAAGGCCATTGATCAAATGCGCCCTCCAATAATGAAGAAGGAAGTCCAGAAACTCACAGGATGCATGGCAGCGTTAAGTCGTTTCATTGCACGACTGGGAGAAAAAAGACTTCCTTTCTTCAAACTTCTGAGGGAACACGAGGGTTTCGAATGGTCAGAGGAGGCAAACACTACCTTTGAGGATGTTAAAAGATATCTTATGAGTGCTCTTATTCTAGTTTCTCCGAAACCAGAAGAGACGCTCTTAATATATCTAGTTGTCATGCTACATGCAGTGAGCGAAGTGCTAGTTGTCGAACATGAAAATGTTCAACGACCAGTTTACTATGTTAGTGAAGTTTTACACGAGCCTAAGGAGTGATACCCTCAGGTCAAAAAACTCTTATATGTCCTCCTCATGTCTTTGAGGAAACTGATGCATTATTTTCAAGCGCACAAGATAATTGTGTCGTCTGAGTTTCCCTTATGAGAGGTCCTCTAGAATAGGAAAGCAGCGGGATGCATGTCAAAATGGTCGGTTAAACTTGGGGAGTTCAACCTCCATTTCGTGTCCTGAACGACCATTAAATCCTAAATCTTGGCAGATTTTGTCGCCGACTGGACAAATGCTGAACCTGTTCAGGATCCCAGTACGAATCCCACGACCAGTGGACAATATACTTTGATGGGTCACTTACGCTAAGTGGCTCAGGGGGTGGGGTGGTCCTAGAATCTCCTACAAGAGAGACATTAAAGTATACTATTCAATTAAATTTTTCTGCCACTAACAATGTGGCAGAATACAAAGGTTTATTGGCTGGCATAGAGCAGCTAAAGCGCTCGGGATTCGACGACTACTCGTGAGAAGAGACTCTCAACTAGTCGTGAATCAAGTCAGAAAAGAGTACCAGTGCTCTAATCCAACCATGTCTCAGTACCTATCGAAAGTCAAGAAGCTTGAAAAGCATTTTTCAGTTTCGAGGTACAATTTATCCCTCGAAAGGACAATTTCCTCGCTGACCAGTTGGCTCGAATGGCTTCTTTTCGATCATAAGTACCAAAAGAAATATTTTTGGAACAGCTCCAGAAGCCATCTCTGATCGAAACACTAGAGACATCTCCTATTGAGATAACCTCTTTAGAATACGAAGATACCTGGATGAATCCCATCTTTGAGTATCTTCAGAAGGGTATAGTACCCAATGATGATCTTGAAGCTGGTTGTTTATCCCGCAAGGCCAAAATTTATACTTTGGTCGATGTATTTCGCAGAGAGAATGATTAAATCTCCTTCACGAAATACACGGAGGCATTTGTGGGACTCACTCTTCTTACAAAACGCTGGTCGAAAAAGCCTTGTGACAAGGTTTCTATTGGCCAACAACCCTCCGTGATGTCAAAGAGTTGGTTAAAAAGTGTGTACAATATCAGTTTCATAGTAGGCGAATACACCAACCGGCTCAGGCATTGGAAACCATACCCCTCTCTTAGCCTTTTGCAACTTAGGGTCTTGATATCCTAGGACCATTCCTAAAAGCACCAGGAGGTTTCAAGTTCTTTTTTATGGCTATTGATACGTTCACAAAATGGATTAAAGCCGAACATGTGGCTGGGATAACAACGAAAGCAACCAAGAAGTTTATGATGGGAAGTGTAATTACTCGATCTGGTGTTCCAAGTCGAATAATTACAGATAATGATACACAATTTTTGAGCGTAAAATTCCAAGAATTTTGCGAAGAGTTGGGTACCAAATTGTGTTATGCCTCTGTAGCCCACCCACAAAGCAATGGGGCAGTCGAAAGAGCGAATTGCCAAATTATGCAAGGAATCAAAACTCGAGTCTTCGGCCAGCTTATAAAGTGCTCGGGGGCTTGAGTAAAAGAATTACCTTCAGTATTATGGACAATTCGGTAATGTCCCAAAATTTGGCTTTTCAAAAATCTTTTGAGTAGTTTAAGTCCCTGGAAAATTTCACCAATTTTATTTGAATTAATAAAGCTTAATTGGGAATTTCCTAAATTAAAAATATTTATTTTAACTAATCTAAACATCAATTAAATCAAAACCAGTGTTATTTGGCTTCCTTGTGTTCCAAGGAATTTTTTGGGATTTTTTCGAGTTTGTTTGCTATTTATTTGGCCACCTTGATTTTCAGCTTTTCTTTAATTCCGAAAATCCCTAATTTCTTCTCTACCACGTGGTCATACTGCTCATACCGACATCGTTCATTATCTTCTCCAACCGAATGTACCAAGATCGAGAACACAGACATAAAGCAACCGAAACCTTCCCAATTTATCTCTTCCTCCTTAGTGCATATAAAAGGCAACCAACCGCGTCATAACGACCGTATTGATCTCCTCTTCCAATCCCCCAAATCGGTTTCGTCCGAATCGCTTTCATTTCATCGCAATATATAGAGGAAGCGAGCTCCACCGAAGGTCTTCCCCGTCGAGTTCCACCACCATCCGCTGTGCCCCAGCCGAACCATCTCCACCGTTGAGTTCACCTCGACATGTTCTACGTCATGCTTGCATCCCCATCGCATGAAGACCACCGAATCATCACCGGCCATGTCAACTCATAATGTTGAAACGTGTTCATCGCGATCCCCGTTTCCTCGATGAGTTTTTCCAAAATCCGATTGTGTCATCTTGTGCCCATCGTCGAGAACATTCTTTCCCATCTTTAAATTGCAAGTTTCATCCACCGTGCACCGAGAATCGAGCTTTCTCTCTCCTCTTGGCCACCTCTCTTCTCTGGCCAAATACTCTGCAACTGTTGAGCCTCTGCCTTCATCTCCACCACTGTTGGGTTTGCATCACCATGTTATACGTCGTGCTTCCCTTCTTTTTCCTGAAACCTCGTCAGAATTGCTGTGCACCTGTGAGGCCGTCGTCGCCGCCATTCTTTGCCTCACCGCTGGCGCATGCTGCCATTTGTCGCTGTTTTGACCATGTCATCATCTCTGCATCGTCGTCGGCATTCCGTTTTGCCCCTTCACAACCGTTGCCAACCGCTAACACCATCATGTCCCATAACCAGTCGCACGCCTCCAGTTCTTGTTGTCTGTTGTCGTTCTGCTTCTGGTGTGTTCTCTTTTGGTTCGGTTCTTTGATGCTTCTCTATCTTACTTTCCTTTCTATGAGGTGTAGAGCCAAACATCTATTCTTTGCTTTGGCTCCATGCGCCAAAAACAATCGCAGAAGCTATGTCCTCTATGTTGTTGCCTTCTGTTCGTCTCGGTTGTGTTCTTTGGTTTCTCTCTTTCTTGTTTTCTCTCCCTGATGAGTAGACCTCATGTGTCATGTAAGGAAATAAATCCCTTCTCTCTCTTACTTGTGGACCCCATATGTTATCCACCCAATTAAAAACCATAGATTCCCTCTCTCACTTATATGTGGGGCCGTATGTCAGTCAACTCTCAGTCAACCCTAGTTCATGAGTTTGGTCCACCGTGAACTAGCAACTCTTCGTGGAGAAGGTCTATAGACCAGTGGCCCACATGTCAACCCTTAATCCTACTTTCTCGAATTCTTTTAATTCTAGAAATTCATAAATATCAGTAGGTCCCATATGTCATACACTCAGCCATTTTCTAATATTTTTGAAATAGAATATTCTGAGAATATTCAGTGGACCCCACTTGTTAGTTTCTCTCTCCCTTTTTATTTTTCAGCATTTTCCTTTCCGATCGAACTTCCGAGAGCTCATTTTTTCTCATCCGAACTCCGATTGAACCCATTCAAGTTTACAAATTCATCTAAATTCAATATCTACCTTCCAGTACCATTCAATTCCAATTTGGAGTTTATTTGATTTGTCTTTTTGAATTTGGTTTGTTTTGCGCTTTCTTTCTCGTTAGACGTTGAAGTCCTAGAATCGTCCGAAGGAGCTAAAGGTCAAGGAAGTAGAAGATCGAAGATAAAATAAGACCATCATTAATATAGCAAGGCAAGTTGTACCTTTGATTCAAATAAGACCATTATTTAAATATTTTGGGATTAGCTATACACACATTTGATTACATCCACCTTGCCTATTGTATCATCATGATCTTTTATCACCCTAGCTTGGTTAATTATTAGTTGGTATTATCATAGCACCAATGTGGGTTGGTTAGACACAAATAGTTTGCTTAGCCATGCAATGAGTCATTCATTCATTTGAGTTGCAAATATAAACTTGACTAAGTAATTATGAAACTTTGTGTAAAACTGTGTGCTGTGTGCAATTACTCGTTGATGGCATATGTTGCACTTAACTAACCGGGTGAAAAAAGATTTAGACTGAGGCGAGTGGAGGAACTGTGTGATACGGTGGAGCTTTGTGACTGGGAAATATGAATCTTCGTGACTTAGTTAGAAATTGGCAATCTTGCCTTGGTCAATTAAAGACTTAACTTTGTGCGCTATTGAACTGGGTCTTATCGTACAACCACATGTTTGATGGGGCGGGCCTAACTTAGTAAGTTACGGAATCTCAACATTGATTATTCAGGTAGTAAGTTAAGTGCTCAATGATGGGTGGAGATGTGGACTACTCTGAAATCAGTTCGTCATTTTCAGGTCCAACGGTGTTTGTCGTATCAAAAAGCTGTGTTGGGGTTGGTACGATGATAAAACACATCGGGAGTGTCAATTGTTGAGATGAAGCTTCGAAAAGGTTTTGTTGTGATCAGCTCCGTACAAATTGATTGCATCTTGTGGGTAAAGTGTACAACCTCTACAGAATGTTAATCAATCTATTCGAATAGTCGCGTCCGCGGTCATGGACATGCTTGGGGATTTCACACGAGGGGTAGATTTTCATAAAACAATTGAGAAGGGACAGCTGTGTGATTTAATTCATATGGCTGTGTGAAAAAAATTGATTAGGCTTTGTGAAAACAACTGCTAAACTATTATTGTTTATTTATTTTGAATTACGCTTTCAATCTATTATTTGTATTCAATTGCAAATGTTGCTTTTATGCGAAAGAACCACAGAAGCCATTTTCTTTGGAATAAATCAACATCTATAATTGCATTCTATGGTACAACTTGTTGAGTACTCGTTCTTGCTGCAATCATTCAGATAAATTGGAGGAATTGTCACATGCTTTCGAGGAGAAGTTTTACAAGGATCGTGGAGAACTAGGTCGCGCCACCCCAGCTGATTGCCTGTGGGCATATGGATGAGCTTCACTGAAGTTGTTCCGTTACCTTCTGTCGCAGCTTAATTGAGCTATTCGCCTTCTGAAACATTAATTGTAAGCTTTTACCTTAAGTTTATTACTCTGATAATTATTGTTATTTGCCTATTTATTAGTCACTTTTGCATATGGAATGATATTTTATCGATGTAGCCACTGCGTGCACTAATGTGAACCTGGACTAGTGCAGTATACACAGAGGGTTCAGAATTGTATTTTTGGGTCCCGACAAATTCGCATGACTGCTAGTCAGGCTACGAGTGAAACACCATTTTTCCTAGTTTTTTGGGCTAAAGCCATACATCCACCGGAACTAAAGATTCGGTCGACAAGGGTTGAAAATTACAATGACTCTGGCCAGGAACAACTTCGAACAGATGACATCAACCTACTCGAAGAGAAAAGGAATCAAGACTTAATTCGTTCGGTAGTCTACCAATAAGCCCTACGCAAATACTACGATCGTAAGGTCCAGTCTCGTAGCCTTGTTGTAGGTGATTTGGTATTGAAAAAGATTCAATCTCAGTTTAATCGTAATAAACTTTCCTCTAAGTAGGAAGGTTCTTACACAGTGGTCAAAGTTATGCAACCAGTCTTGATACGACTTGCAATAGAAGATAGCCAAATCCTTTCTAACTCTTGGAATATCGACCAATTACACAAATTCTATGTGTAACCTCTTACTTTCTCAATAAAGTTTATATTTTTCCAATCTTTATTGTCTTACAATGAGCAATGCTTCGATCATTTTTTTAACACTTGGTTATCTTTAAACTGATCGAAGGAAGGTAACATCACCTAATCGAAGTCTTTCCTCTCTGCACGTAGTCCTGCTCACTAGAAGAAACTTCCTGGCATCGACTTGTTCCTAACTTTTGCTGTCAACACGAAGAAACTAGGTTCAACAAAATATGGTCGAAATAATTTACAGCAAGCTCTTTTCGACTTTGTTTATTTCTTCATTCTTTTCGAAGAATTATCTAAATGAGGTAAGCTTTTATAATTCGTTCAACTACTTTTGGTACACTCGATTTGTTTAACCTAGTCGGAGGAAGACACACCGCCTAGTCGAAATCTTTCCTCTCTGCACGTGGTCCTGCCCACTAGAAGGAACTTCCTAGCGTCGCGCTATTTCTAACTCTTGCTACCAGTACAACACAATTGAGTTCACTAAGGTGGGTCGAATGAATTTTTTAAGCATACTCTTATAGTTTGTCCGACTAATATTGATGCTCTTGGTTTGATTAACCTGGTCGGAGAAAGCAACTCACCTAGTCGAAGTATTTCCTTTCTACATGTGGTCTTGCCCACTAGAAGGAACTTCCTAATGTCGATTTGTTACTAATTCTTGTAACTAGTACATGACAATCGAGATCGACAACAAAAGTCGAAGAAACCCTTTTTAAGCAAACCCTTTTTTTCACTATTTACTTAGTTTATATAAATAAACTAAGCAAATAGTCGGGGGCTAGGATAAATTTATACATATAACTTCAATTCTTAGTCTTAAATTCAATTTTCTTTTCTACTGTCTTATGAGCTACTAACTACTCGATGAGACAATTTGCAGAAAAATGAAGGTTTATATTCATAAACAAAAGATTGCCTTTACAATAATATTCCCTATTACAAACTACTCAGATGCGGAAGTGTTGGGCTACGGGGTAGGCTACGATAGCTACAAATTAAAAATTTCTACCACGCAAACTAGGAAGCCAAGCAAGTAGATGATCACAGATCGTTACCACCAGACGCGCAGAGCAGCGGAAAAAGGGTTGGAGCAGCCTGGTCCAATGTAGCGCAAGTCGATGTAGTGGTCGTAGTCGATCGTCCAGCGTCCTCGCGAGTCGATCGTCTCCTCCAACAACGTTTGCAGTTCCTTGTGAAGATCGTGGATCGTCCTCAAGCGCAACAGTCGCAGTAGCGCCTCTACGGTATCCACACGTCCAGGGAAGGAACAACCATGCGCAGGTGTGCTAGCACCAAGTCGCACGGTAGAGCTCTCAGGAAGATGGCGGCTAGGGTTTCCGGTGGTGATTCACGCGTCCAGCCCAACAGCCTCATGCATCTCCTTATATAGTGCTCGTGACGGATCCTATCCGAACACGTTTAACGAATCGTATCCGTACTGGTTTGTTCCAACCCGTTAAGTGTGTGACCCTATAGGTTCATGCGTAATCGGTTGTGACTCAGAAACCCTTTCCAATCACGAGTCGTAGCGGCTCCTAGTAGAACATAACAATTCTCGAATACACACAAATTATATCGGACGAACCTTAATGCAATATGATCTACGATCAGGTCCTCATCACTTACGACCAGGTCCTATCTCTATACGACCAGTTCGTATTTGGTCACGACCAGTTCGTAATTCCTTACGACCAGGTTACGACCACCCTGTGACTACGTTCGACCAATCTACGACCAGCTCATATCTACATACGACCAGTCCGTAACTGTTCGAACTAAGCGACCTACTCGTGTATACTCCCTTTGCCTCACGATGTCTGGTTGAACTCCAGGTGAGATGTTGTGTCATCCATGGACTGTTCAATACTTTCTCGATCGAGTGTCGGATTACTTCACGTGGTCGAACACTTCGACTACTAGTAACATGGCCATGCACTCTCTTTATCCGACCACAACGAGGGGCCCAGAGACATCTCTCCTATTATGTTAGGAGGGGCAAATCCCATATCCGACCAGTCACATCCCTCTGCATGTTTCATAGCATATCCGAAAGCTACCTTTATAACTACCCACTTACGGTGTAGCGTTTGGCAACCCCTAAGAGTGCTATTACATATGTAGGAAACCATACTGATCTCAGGTCTAAGGATTATACATCAACATTGCTTGAGACCAACTAACGACACATAGAATCATAACAATCTCAATAGTGTCTCAAGGTGGGTCTAATCCAACATCATGTTCTCTAACATGTGTCCATATTATTGGTTTGATATCTCCATATCTATGACCGTGAAACATAGTCATCAACCAATACGATAATCGAAGACAGATTGACAACATCTGGAGATTGAAGCAATAATATAGTAATCAGTACATAAAGTATAACTAGGACTAGTCTACCGTCTTGTCAAGGGCACCCCCCATAAAGAATCCCGTTCACTGTAATAAAGAGCAATCTCATTCTCTCTTAAGAACTCTTTTAACATTTTTCTCTGTTTATTTTTATAAGATCGACGACTCGATTGTCGCCGAGAGCTCTACTCACCCTCAGTAGGTAATACCAATTAAACAGCATGAATAAAGTATGTATCTATGAATCGGCTGATCCCAACTATGGTCCGAGCATTATTCCTAATTCAAAATGTTCGTTTCCAGGTGATTTGGGCATGAATGCTTCATCATTGCTGGCAGAATAGATAAAGTCAAAATGCTCGATCTTATCCCAAAGAAGCGAGTCTGAGCCACCCTTACCGTTTACGAATTTCTTCTTCATGTGTTTTACCAGTTCTTTTTCTTTTCGTTGTTTTTTCCCGTATTACGCGGGCTTGTGGTTCGTTGTCTGACTGGTCTTTTTTTGGACTCGATGTGCTTTTCTGCTCCTTTGCCTGCCTCTGCTGCGTTTCCACGGATCTGGCTCTATATTGTTTCGTCTTTACCTGCTGTTTGTTAGTATCCCACATTTTTTCCACTTCCATCTTTCTGCCTCTTCAAGAACTATATTGCAAGATATTAATCGTTGTCAAATCTATCTATATTTATTGATTAAAAGTAAACTATTTGAATAGGGCATACTTTTCGATTATGTGCCTGCTTATTATTATGTACTGCTATTCTTTTAGTTATTGTTGAATCAATCTACCTATATCTATTGTCTTCTTATATTGGTATACATCTATATTGGAATACAAACCCATTGATAGGTCATTGATTTTCAGCACTCCATACATTTGCTTATTACTTGTTTGTACTTTGTCAGAACCGTTGTGTAAATATGATAGCTCGCCTGTTCAGTGCACCGATTAGGGAGGATGATACAGCTATTGGAGTTGGAACAGTGGGATCCTCTAAAGCAATTATGCTTGCAGGTTTGACATTCGAGAGGAAGTGGCAAAATAAAAGGAAGGAGCAGGGGAAGCCATGTGACAAACCCAACATTGTTACTGGTGCAAGTGTTCAAATATTTTTGATGTATTGTCAAATAAAATGTTTAGGTTTAAACCACTGTATGTATCTGAAAGATGCCTCTGGTAATCTCTCATGTTCCTAGATTTGCTGGGAAAAATTTGCAAGATACTTTGAAGTGGAATTGAAGGAGGCTAACTAAAGGATACTATGTCATGGATCCTGTGAAGGCTATTGAGATGGTTGATGAAAACACTACATGTATTGCAGCGTCTTGGGGCCTACTCTCACTGGAGAGTTGGAAGATGTTAGGTTATTGAATAGCCTTCTTATGGAAAAGAACAAGGAAACCGGGTATGCATTATTTTATGTATTCAATTATCTCCTAAGTGCAACCATCACATTTATTACTCTATTAACATAAGTTTGTGTATGCTTTGGGTTATCTTTAGAGGTTGATCATTTTGACATTTTGACTAGACAGAGTAGCCAATACTACTAACTTGTTTCTAACAAGCTTGCATACTGCTCACTGCCCACTTGCAGCAGCTCTTTATGATATAATGTTACTTTCAAATTGTCCATATTTTCGTGAAATCATCCAAAAAATATGATTTACTGATTTTCTTGCGGAAGTGGGCTGAGTGGTGAATAATGACCAGAATTCTTACTGCAAATAGAGCAATGCAACACAGTTGACATACATTTACTCTGTCATACACACAATGCAAGTGGGATGTGCCGGTCCATGTTGATGCTGCAAGTGGAGGATTTATAGCACCTTTTCTTTACCCTGAGCTTGAATGGGACTTCAGGCTACCACTGGTGAAGATTATCAATGTTAGTGGGCACAAGTATGGCCTTGTGTATGCTGGTGTTGTTTGGATCATTTGGCGGAGTAAAGAGGATTTGCCTGAAGAACTCATTTTCCATATAAGCTATCTAGGGACAGATCAGCCCACATTCACTCTAAACTTCTCCAAAGGTTAACACTGTCTTATAGTTCACAATGATGCTTTTATTCTTTGTTACATTACAGTCAACTTAACTGCATGGTAATTTTTTGCAGGTTCCAGCCAGATAATTGCACAATACCATCTGCTGATACGACTAGGCTTCGCGGTATATGCCCCATTTTTCATTCTCTTCTTCATTGCAGACTGCGTAATACTTGGAGCCAGACCTTATTTTGTTATGTACAAGGCATCTTTCATGCTTGCTCAGTAGCTACAAATCCAGTGTATGGACTGTATCACTTGTCACACATGCTGTAATGTTTTGCGAACAATCCACTGTATTATGTGTGTATACTGCCTAGTCAGCAGTCTTCTGTAATAACAATACCCACTGATGCCTACTATTACCTCTGTTTAAGTTTGTCTTGATTTTTCCTGCTTCCTATTACGTGCTGTGGCTACGAAAACAGTTACTATGTGCGCCGGCGGCTACGAAAACAGTTATTGTGCACGCCGGCAATCCAACTTTGTGATTCTAAATAGCCATTATTTTTCCTAACAAACTGCCTATATTACGCAACAAAAAAGAACTTTCCCAGCGCGTCGGCGGGCACGCACAGGCCACTAGTATCATACAATTACAAGGTTCATTCGCGGCACTCGTAAACATAGTTGTATTTCAGACCCTCTTCTTTCCCTAAAAAGCTAATAAATCAAAACAAGAGAAAAGCAGAAGCGAAAGCTCGAGTTGAAGAGTGGAGGTCGCTCGGTAACTCGAGTCGATTAGTCCCATTCATTCTTGCCCGAAACAAGTGGGCTATTCATTCCGGTGCCACCTTTGTTCCATCGAGTCCATGTTCTCTATTTCCCAAAACCCATTCGTTCACCGACCCGTGGACCAGAGGTTGCTTGCTTGGAATTGGGCTTTCTAGCTTTCTTTAGTACAATCTATTTGCGAGAGCAAGAAAAATGAAACTCTGAATTTTGTCCAATTTGAATCGATCTCAATTGATCCCTTGTTACTGCCCATAGGAGAAGTAATAGGTAGGGATGACAGAATATGAACCCGTGACATTTTGTACCAAAAACAAACGCGCTACCAAGCTGCGCTACATCCCTTTTCCTGTTGTACAGTGTCATTGTACAAAACCCCTGTCTTGTTTTCCACATCGTCATTTTTTCCTTCATCTATGTACAACTTTCTTGTCATTTATTCTTTTTGGTTTCATATAATAAATGATATACATCTGAAACCCAACCTAACGTATAAAGAATGAATATTAATCGGTAATGCTCAGGAAGAAAGAAGGGGTCATCTTTTTATTTGATATTCCACCCTTATGTACCCTTCTTTGCATTTTTTTCTAAAGCCTGTTCAACCTCATGTCACCTAGAACAGGTCATGGACTTCTTCAATGAAAGAAAGTCTCATGGAAACGTTTTCAACGACACGCCCACCCACGCCACGCACATCTGGATAGCCAACAACGAGTCAACAAAGGCGGCGCGAACAGGCCGCTAGTATCATACAAGGCTACAAAGATTACACGCCCACCCACGCCACGCACATCTGGATAGCCAGCAACGAGCCAACAAGCATGGAGTTGGAGAACTCTCAGCTTCTTGTGATCTCCGGCCGTCTTCTGCTCTGCCTTTCGGCCGTGTGGGTGCTAGCCGCCGCGGCCGACGTCCCGGCGGCACGGAGGACAGGCTGCCGGACGAGGTGCGGCGGCGTGGACGTCCCGTACCCGTTCGGCCTCGACCCGCGGTGCGCGATTCACAGCGGCTTTGAGCTTCAGTGCAAGCCTGTAGACGGTACCACCAAGCTGTTCAACGGGGACCTGGAGGTGACCAAGATCTCCGTGCCCGACGGCAAGGCCTGGATGATGATCTGGATCTCTGGGCAGTGCTACGACCAAGCCACCAAGGGGATGCAGTACAACAACGCATGGGCAAACGTTACTGGCTCACCTTACTCCTTCTCAGCAGAAGACAACAAGATCATCGTCATCGGGTGCAACACCCTCGCCTACATGTGGAGCGACTCTGTAAGTACCCCCGCGCGGCCCTTTGTCGATGGATCTTTGTGTTAGCAAAATTAGCGGAAGCGATCGGATCACTTCAGCACAGTTTTGATTCAACCCATGTAGAACAATCCTCCATATATATGTGCTATTATGCACAGACCCATCTTGAGCTTGCATATCGAGTTTTTTCGTCCCCTCTCTTCCTTCTAACCTTAAGCGTTCCCTTGATGATGAAGCAACTAGAGTATTTGTGTTTTCTTCCTTCTAAGCTCAACGCAGTGTTTCTCTCTTTTATGCTCTTCTCTTCATTTCTTCACACATCCCATACCGTGAAGGGCGTTGACTTATATAGGCTTGAGCATCAATCACCAAATGTCATGCAATTAATCCATCCAATGGCATTTAAATGGCAGAAACTACTGGCTTTGAATTGCAGCATATATGCTGCCGGCCGTTGACCTCTAAAATTGACAGCTAATTGAACCATTTGAATGTTGTCCATTGACGGTAAGCAATTGCAAATGCAAAACAATTATAGACTGCTGACTCTAATTAGTAGAAACAAACTATACAGATGCTAACAGATTTTTTTAGGAATACTACCATATCATTTCAGAACACACACATAAATATTTAAAGGGATAGGAGACGGATTTACAAACCCATGGTTCTTAAATCTTATAGTCTAGTAAACATCACATTCAGATCTTTTAGCGTAAGAACCATTTCTATAATTTACATGGGCCATTTTCAGTAAAATTAATTGAACACTTTATCGATCCAGAGCTAAGTATACAGCTGATATATATAGGGGAACATATCTGGTGCACATAGGGGTTTTAGTGGACATATGCACATACGCGATCTGGCCCCTCGATTCACAAATCTACGGCCGAGATCGACGATGCACTCCCACCTCCCGCTTAAACTGAGTGTGTTTCAATTTGGCGGAGGGGTTTTCGCAAAAGTGCGTTTAAGTGGGAGGTGGGATTGCATCGTCGATCTCGACTGTAAATTTGTGAATCGAGAGGTCAGATCGCGTATGTGTATATGTCCACCAAAGCACCCATATGCATGATATGTTCCCTTTATCTAGCGGGCGTCCGCTCCAACCCCCTTAGGACATCCGCAGAATAGAGATTTCATAATAAACATGCAATAATCGATTTTTATCAACAGATTAATCTTTTATCACATATCATCGGAAATTTTTCTTTAAAATAAATCTATTTTTCTCATTTGCATCAAGATTCATGCTCCAGCCATCCGGCGTAGTCTTCTTCTCTGGCAGTCTTCAATGGCTCTGGGAGCAACAGTGGTTGGGGATGGGTGAGGGCAAGGCGCAGTTATATGGTGTTAATGATTGTCGTACCTAGATTTGATGGCTCAAATTTTGATTCATGGATCAGAAAAAAAAACAGTTGCATGATCAATACACAAATATTCCTTAGGACATGTACAATGGGCTTACATCAGCTGTATATAGCCTTTGCCATGTAAGATTTAAGCTGACGTGGATAAAAGAGAATAAAGAGAGAGAAATGTGCTGTCTACAATTCTATAGCCGACTGTAGCATCAGAACTAAGAAAAACATTAAAAGATTGTGTGTTGTCTACAATCCTATAGCCAACTGTATCACCACAACCCATTGTATGAGCTGTCTTTAGTGCTATATACAGATGACATGGAGAGTTGCTATAGACAGCAGCTGTCTGTACCATTGTACATGCCCTTAGTATCTAGCGCAAAACCATTTATTGCTTATTGGCTAACAGTATATACATGTGCAACACGTGCAGTATGTAATCGGTTGCTTGTCGACATGTGACGATAATTATGAAACCCCTAAGAATGGCTCATGTTCGGGGGTCACCGGCGGCGGCTGCTGCCAGGCGGATCTCCCGAAAGGCATACGGTATTATAATGGTTATTTCAACGAAAACTACAACACCACTGATCCAAAATGGAGGAGCCCTTGCGGCTACATGGCAGTGATGGAGATTGCAGCCTTCAGCTTCAGCACCACTTTTCTTAACTCGAAGGTGTTCAATGACACATACAAGGGACTATCTCCGGTCGTCATGGACTGGGTCATAACACTGGATACATGCGAGGAAGCGAAAAAGAACACCAGTTCTTACGCATGTGTAAGTAGCAACAGTTCCTGTGTCGACATGAACGGGCAAGGTTACCGTTGCAACTGCTCCAGTGGATATGAAGGGAACCCGTACATCGAGGGTGGATGTACAGGTCCAGTTCTGCTCCTGCTTATGCCTCCTATCTCTGCTACATATGCAAAAAAGTGTATGAAAATTTTAACAGAGTGGTGGTTTGATTTCAGATATTAACGAGTGCCATGACAGTGCTACTTACCCATGCGCTGGAATATGCAAAAATACACCGGGGAGTTTCACTTGTACATGCCCGCGAGGAAAACAAATGATGAATGGCATTTGCATGCCAGATCACAAGTCCATTTGGGTGATGCCTATCGTTGGTGAGTTTTGAGAGGAAACCGCACTTGTGTTTTTCTGCTGAGTTCCGGTGTACTTTGATATATCACTAGGATGAAATCATACTGATCGGTTTGGATAATCATGCAGGTGCAAGTATTGGATTTGTTGTTCTTGTGATTACAATCACTTGTGCATACTTGATCCAAGAAAGACGGAAGCTACAACGCATCAAACAGAAGTATTTTCGACAACATGGCGGTATGCTGCTATTCGAGGAGATGAAATCACAACAGGGTGTTGCATTCAAAATCTTCTCGGAAGAAGAATTACAGCAAGCCACAAACAGGTTTGATGAACAACAAGTCCTTGGCCACGGAGGCCATGGAACTGTATACAAGGGAGTTCTGAAGAGTGATGTTGAAGTAGCCGTCAAAAGATGCATGACAATTGATGAGCAACAAAAGAAAGAATTCGGCAAGGAAATGCTAATCCTGTCCCAAATCAACCACAAGAACATTGTTAAGCTCCTCGGCTGCTGTCTCGAAGTGGAAGTTCCCATCCTGGTCTACGAGTTGATCCCAAACGGCACACTGTTCCATCTCATCCATGGCAACCATGGCCGTCACATCTCCTTGGCCTCTCGCTTGCAAATCGCCCACGAGTCCGCTGAGGCGCTGGCCTACCTCCATTCCTGTGCATCACCACCAATCCTCCACGGTGATGTAAAGTCATCCAACATCCTCCTTGATGGCGACTACATAGCAAAAGTTTCCGACTTCGGCGCTTCCATCCTAGCACCAACCGATGAGTCACAGTTCGTCACACTTGTCCAAGGAACCTGCGGGTACCTCGACCCGGAATACATGCAGACATGCCAATTGACGGACAAAAGTGATGTGTACAGCTTTGGCGTCGTTCTCTTGGAATTGCTCACGCGCAAGAAGGCGTTCAACCTCGAAGGGCCTGAACATGAGAAGAGCCTATCAATGAGGTTTCTGTCTGCAATGAAGGAGAACAAGCTTGAGGACATCTTAGATGATCAAATAAAAAACAACGAGAATATGGAGTTTCTTGAAGAGATTGCAGAGTTAGCAAGGCAATGCTTGGAGATGTGTGGTGAGAATAGGCCATCGATGAAGGAAGTTGCAGACAAGCTTGATAGGTTGAGAAAGGTCATGCAACATCCATGGGTGCAGCAAAATCCAGAAGAGTTGGATAGCTTGCTTGGAGAGTCTTCCACGGTCACCTCGGAGGTTGGCAGTACAAGAAATTTCAGCATCGAGAAGAAGGCTGTAAGGGGCCTAGAATCAGGGCGTTAATCACTATATCCTTTAGCATATCTCATTACCATACCATATTGTATATATCCTCGTACCTTAAGCTCAACTCTGCAACTGTTTGTGTAAGACTTATATGGCCACCATATAGTTAATAGTTGCATCGTCCTAAAGATGCAAATGTAAGCTAGTTGCAATTACTTGATACAACTTTTAATCAAATCATAATTGCTAACAGGAAAATCAACATATATATCCCAAGAGGTTAGGATCAATATAAGGCCTATAGGTGTTTGATAGATACAGCCTATTGGGGATCCGAGGTCGGTTGTGACCGGAAGCGAAGAACAAGGACGCGGGCGGCAGCCGGCACCAAGAAAATTTTCAGATCTGAAAAGGGTGGAGGGAGGCTCGAAAGGAGGAGGGGCCGCAGCCGGCGGGGAGCTGGAGGCTGGGGGCTCTCGAGGATGTCGGCGTGGCCTCCCGGGTCGCCACAAGAGCGACACGGGAGTCTTGCTTTAATTTCCTCAACTCTAAAATTCTGCAGATCAATACTGCAACTAATTCATAGGAGCAGCTTATATGAACACATCCCGCGCTAATGCATCAATACTACAAGTCATTATATTCTAGAACCAAGGCTACATGAAGAGCAACCTGTCAGAACTGCAGCGACAAAAGGAGTTGAGGCTGTAGCTAATCAAGATTGAAGAGAGGAGTTAAAGTGTAACCAAAGGACCAGATGCGAGAATACCGCTTCGGGTGAATGGACGCCGGAGATCGACTTCCTTCCACAACCGTTTAGTTACTAAAGGACATTTCAAGTTTTACTGTTACCTGTCTTCTCTGTAATTTCAGTTTACTTTCACTTTTGATTCGGACCCCAAAGCTGTATTAAAACGGATTACGCAATGGAAAAAGGCAACTCGATTGATGCCATATCTTAGTTCCGAGTTAGGGTTAGCTCGTATAGCTGGTGTTCTTCACAAATCGTGTTTTACCCCCAGTTTCTCTGAAAACAAACCCACATACACTTCCAGTTTATGACAAGTGGTATCAGAGCATCCTTTCCTTGGAGGAAGAGACTGAGATTAGCAGCGGCTTAGGGAAGGGTTCCAGTCTTATCTGTGGTAAAATCCCCGACCCGACCACGCAGATCTCACATGATGACTCGAGGTGGAAAGAAGGATGGTGCGGGTGATGGAGCTGAAGCTTCAGAGGTAGCTACGGTGAGACAAGAGTTGGTAGATCTGAAACATCAAGTGGAAGCCCAGATCGGAACAATCCACCAGGACATGAATGGGTTGCGAGGTGAGATGGGCGAGATTAAAGAACTTTTGCGTGCCTTGGTGAAACCAGCGACCGCTGATATGGATCCACGGGTGGTCGACGTGGAGGAGGAAGCTGATGAGGAAATGAGGAGAAGAGTTCGAGCCTTGGCCGACTTAGATCTGAATCATTCTCAGCAAGGGGGCGTACATGCGAGCAATACACCTTTGGGGCATTCTGTAGCTCCGAGATTGAGAGGTAACAACCCGGTTACTAACATGGAACCTCCCACTTTGAGTCTGTTTGGAATTTCGGGTGATAGAAGAGAACTCAGAACTGTCAATCAGGAAGAAAAGAGTATGGAGTTCTTAAAATCAATTGCAAAAGGTCCTAGACTGGAATTTCCTACATTCGGTGGGGATAATCCTCTGGGTTGGATTAGACAATGTGACAAGTACTTTGAGTTAGCCCAAGTGCGAGGAGGCTGCGGTGCGATTTGGCGACTTCATATATGATTGGAAAGGCCGATATCGGGTGAGGGTTCGGGCATCATGAACACCCGATTTCTGGTCCATATTGAAATTGAGACTGTGTGATAGGTTTGCGGCTCACAGTATATATGATATTATTGAGGAATTCCATGCGGTACAGCAGCAGCAATCTTCAGTGGCTCAATATATTGATAAATTTGAAGAGTTGATGGCTATTATGAAGAGTGAGAATCCCATGTTACGAGACGATTACTTTGTAAGATGCTTTGTCAAAGGTTTGAGAGAAGATATCAAGCACTATATCAAACCTCATAGACCTCAAAGCCTCTGTGAAGCATATTGGATGTCTAAAGACTTGGAGAAAGGAGCTAACGCAGCAAAAAGGTTAGGATCATCATCTAACACGGGATTCCAGCGTGTGGGTTTTGCTAGGGGAGGATTTCCGAAGCAAAATTACAGGAATGGAATGAATAGGCAAGTAAGTAACAATGAGCCTGGGAAAAAGACTAACCGGTCGGTATATCCGGTTGTGGTAACTCGAGAACCTGGAAAATGCTGGTATTGTGCGGAAAAATGGGTGCCGGGTCATTCTTGCAAACAATCAAAGGTACTCAATGTCTTGGTAATGGACCCTGAAACGGAGGATACGGGAGAAATGAATGTAGTACTAGAAGTGGACAGGGAGGAAGGGAAAGAAAAAGAAGAAGAGCCATCAGCTGAAGAGGAGACACTACAAATCTCCTTAATGGCTCTTAAAGGAGTCCCTACTATGACTACATTTTCAGTAATCATTACATTAAAAGGAAGAAGAGGGGTAGCACTGGTGGACAGCGGCAGCTCCCATACTTTTGTTGATTTGAGGTTTGCTGAACTGGCTCAGTGTAAAACACAGCACAATGAATTTCAAAAGGTGTCAGTGGCCGGAGGTGGAATTCTCTATACAGGAGCACATGTAGCTAATTGTGAATACGATATACAAGGAGAAAAGTTTGTAAGCGATTTCAAGGTTTTGAAGTTACAGTCTTATGATTTTATCCTTGGATGTGATTGGATATACACCTATAGTCCAATAGAGCTGAACTTGAAAACCAGGGAACTTTGCATTAGTAAAGAAGACCGTCAGGTGACCCTTGCTGATTTCACAACAGCACAACCCAATCGTTTGATCAACGCAGTCCAGCTTAACAAACTATGCAACCAAGAGGTTATGGGCTTTGTGATACAGCATCAGGAGGAGAAAAAGGAGGAAGAAGAACACTTAGTACATGATGAAGTAGCTCGGCTGTTGGAAAGATATCAGAGAATATTCGATGAACCTACGGGACTTCCTCCAAGCAGGTCTTGTGACCATTCTATTCCTCTTAAGCCAGACTCTGCTCCACCTAATGTGAGGCCATACCGAGTACCATACCACCAGAAATGCGAATTAGAGAAGCAGATCAAACAGCTCTTGGAGTCGGCAGTGATAAGGCCAAGTGAAAGCCCCTATGCGTCGCCGGCGATTTTGGTAAGAAAGAAATATGGGAGTTGGAGGATGTGTATTGACTATAGGAAACTAAACAATCAAATAGTGAAAAACAAGTTTCCGATTCCAGTAATTGAAGATTTGCTGGACGAGTTAAATGGGGCTCAATATTTCTCTAAGCTAGATCTAAGATCAGGATATCACCAAGTGAGAATGAAAGAAGAGGACATTTTCAAAACCGCTTTCCGGACGTATTTTGGTCATTTTGAGTATTTGGTGATGCCTTTCGGCCTCACAAACGCACCCGCCACCTTTCAATCTCTAATGAACACACTGTTCCGTGATTACCTCCGGAAGTTCATATTGGTTTTCTTTGACGATATACTAATATATAGCAAAAGCTGGGAGGATCATCTTGTTCATTTGGAGATTGTATTGAGATTCTTGCAAGAAGAAACGCTTATTCGCAAAATTCAGTAAATGCTCTTTTGCTGTTAAACAAGTTAACTATTTGGGACATGTTATTACAGGTGAAGGTGTCTCAACCGATCCATCTAAAATCGAAGCAGTAAAGGATTGGCCGAGACCTGAAAGTGTGACACAGCTAAGGAGTTTTCTGGGTCTCACGGGCTATTACCGGCGATTTGTACAAGGTTACGGCCTGATCTGTAGGCCGTTACATGATATATTAAAGAAGGGGGCATTCCAATGGAAGGAACCACAGGAGAAAGCTTTTCAGGCGCTTAAGAAGAGTATGACGACAACCCTGGTGTTAGCAATGCCGGCTTTCTCTGAACCTTTCACTCTAGAAACCGATGCTTGTGGTAACGGCATCGGGGCAGTATTGATGCAAAAGGGGAGACCCATCGCCTACTATAGCAAAGCATTAGGGGTAAAATCCGCAGCACTCTCCACCTATGAGAAAGAAGCAATGGCAATTCTTGAAGCACTTAAAAAGTGGAGGCATTATTTCCTAAGTGGGCTGCTCACTATCAAGACGGATCAAAAAAGCTTAAAGTTTATTACGAGCGTAAGATCTCGGAAGGTATTCAACATAAACTTATGTTGAAGTTGTTGGAGTTCAATTACACGATTGAATATAAGAAGGGGAAGGAGAACAAGGTTGCTGACGCATTGTCTAGAAGAGGTCAATGTAATGCTATTACTTCGGTTACGCCAGTTTGGATGGAGGAAATTGGGAGAAGCTATGAAAATGACCCACTCTGTTAGGAGCTTCTTAGTCGTTTGATTATTGAAGCTGAACCAGATAGCCCTTATACGCTACACTCAGGAGTGATAAGGTACAAAGGAAGGATTTATGTGGGTAATGAATTGATCTTAAAAAGGAAGATATTGGAATCCCTACACGCATCTGCTATCGGAGGACATTCGGGAATTGCAGCAACCTATCAGAGGATAAAAAGGTTATTCTTTTGGCCGGGTCTGAAGATGGAGGTACAGAAGTTTGTGAAGGAATGCGCAGTATGTCAGAGATCCAAAGGCGAACATTGTCATTCACCGGGACTACTTGAGCCTCTTCCAATTCCGATATGGCTCGGACTCACATATCTATGGATTTTGTCGAGGGTTGCGAAATCAAATGGAAAGGAAGTAATTTTAGTGGTCATTGACAGCTCACTAAGTATGGTCATTTCATACCTCTAGCACACCCCTATCTTTGCTCGATCAAGAGTACAAGCTTTCTTGGAGAACGTCTTCAAGTTACATGGGTTACCTAAAGCTATCGTGATGCAGAGACCGCATCTTTACTAGTCAATTTCGCGGAGATCTTCAAAGCATGGAAGGTCTCATTACGGTTCAAGATCACAGATCACCCCCATCGACGGCCGACCGAGAGGCTTAACCAATGTCTAGAATCGTATCTAAGATGCATGGTTTTCTCTGAACCGAAGAGGTGGTATTACTGGTTGGCGCTAGCCGAGTGGTGGTACAACACTACCTACCACTCATCCCTCAAGACTACTCCTTTTCAAGCTTTGTATGGTAGCCTCCTCCGATCATAAGTGAAGTTTCATGCGGGGCCCAAAAGCAAGTGAGGCTAGAGACTTTCTGTCAGGAAAAGAAGTAATGCTCAAGCAGATTAAAGAAAACTTGGCACAAGCACAAGCCCGGATGAAGAAATATGCCGATCAAAATAGAAGTGAGAGGACATATGAAGTGGGAGATATGGTATATTTAAAAATGCAGCCCTACCGCCTAGCTGCGTTCGGACTGAGACAGTCGCTGAAGCTAACAAGTAAGTTCTATGGGCCTTTTAGGATTCTGCAGAAAATTGGAGCGGTAGCCTATAGACTGCAGCTTCCAGATGGAGTGGGAATTCATCCTGTATTCCATATTAGCCAGCTCAAGAAACATTTAGGTCCCAGTGCAGTTCCTGACCCTCAGCTACCTTCGCTGGACCGAATGGGGAGGATAAAAGTTCATCCAGTGGCAGTTCTGGACACTCGGGCTATGCCTAGGCAAAACCGATTGGTGACTCAATGGCTAATCCAATGGGTTAACTTGCCGCCGGAAGATGCAACCTGGGAGGATGCAGATTTTATCAAAGGAACTTTTTCCGATTTCCACCGCAACACCATTCGCAGTTGGTTTCCTGTTGCTGAACCTTGAGACAAGGTTTCACTGAAGGAGGAGCAATTGTCAGAACTGCAGCGACAAAAGGAGTTGAGGCTGTAGCTAATCAAGATTGAAGAGAGGAGTTAAAGTGTAACCAAAGGACCAGATGCGAGAATACCGCTTCGGGTGAATGGACGCCGGAGATCGACTTCCTTCCACAACCGTTTAGTTACTAAAGGACGTTTCAAGTTTTACTGTTACCTGTCTTCTCTGTAATTTCAGTTTACTTTCACTTTTGATTCGGACCCCAAAGCTGTATTAAAACGGATTACGCAATGGAAAAAGGCAACTCGATTGATGCCATATCTTAGTTCCGAGTTAGGGTTAGCTCGTATAGCTGGTGTTCTTCACAAATCGTGTTTTACCCCCAGTTTCTCTGAAACAAACCCACATACACTTCCAGTTTATGACACAACCTCCTCGTGACCTCGTATGATCGAAATTAGCACATAGAGAAAGCGTCCAGGGTTAGATCACGGGCAAGTTCGAACCTCCTCGCTGGTCGGGTTCCGGTGGCGAAGGGCTGCCTGGACGCCTTGCCCTCGTGCGCCCGCGCTTCCGTCCGTCTCTCTCTCTCTCTACGCCTTGCCCTCGTGCGCCCGCGCTTCCGCTCGCCTCTCTCCCTCTCGCTCGCTCTCTCCCTCCATCCCTCCCTCTGCGTGACTGCGTGGAGGAAGGAGCGGACGAGCGGCGGCGATAGGGAAATGTTAGGAGGTTTTGGGCCTGTGGGGCGAGTTGGGCGGGCGCCGTTCTGGGCTCGGTGTGGGTTGGAAACGCGCTAATCAGTTGCTGGCAGGCCGAAATGTCGCGCCTGGAGCCCAATAGTATTTGTGGTCTTGTAGATTTTGTCATTTTGATGACTCTTCGCGAAGACGCTGGCGGCTGGCCCGATACGCTTCTCCAGAGAACACGTTACGGCTGCGGCACCGGGAGCTCACATGATAGGCGTGAGCTTAGCTTAGAAGTAGCTTAGCTTCGTGAGCCACGAATGACGGTCTCAGAAATTAAAAAGGGCCACGAATGACCAGAATTAGCATTACTAGGAGCTAACCCGCGCCATAAGGCACGGATGTTTTTGTCTTTGGCGCGGATGTTTTTGTCTTATGTAGCCCGTCTTTGGCATGTTCATACGTGGTGGTTTCATCTTGACATGTGACAAAATTTGAGGTGATTCAAAGCACAACAAAAAATGCTGATGATATGATATTTATCAATATTCAATAATTATCTACAGAAACAAAAACCTTAAATGTAAGTAATCTCTGTATAAGGGTTGTTCAAATCAAAAGAGACACCTATTGAGCATTATTTTTCTTAAAAATACCTCACTTCTAAGCAAGGAACAAACGGTGCTGGTCATGATCTAACTAGTACGATGGAAAACAACAGTGTGTTTATTTGTCGATTGCACTAGTTACTCACTAATCACCTATGTAACTATCTCTGATTAACATAACTAACTATGCATCTTGTTAACTGCATACTCGCTAATACGTGGGTCCTACTGTCAGGGCTCACTTACACTACACTACTGCTAGCTACCTACCTACAGGAGGGCCCTACCTGATTAACCACAAGTTGAGGAAGAGAGTGAAAGAGGGAACTACTGCTGGCTAAGACACCTAACAGTCAACTGATCCTCTTGTTTGATTTTTGTTGATCATCTAACCAAACAGGGCCCACCTATCATGCATCCTCACGCAGAGGGAAATACGCACAGAGAGGACTACAGAGGTGCCCCATTGTCATCATACACACATACACAGCTCGTCGACTGCGTAGGAACGGTGGTGAGGTAGCTTTGACCCCAAAAATGGGTTGCTCAAGGCCAGAGGGACCTAGGGCAGGAGGCGTCGTGACCTAAGGCGACCCGAGGCAGCGGGCACCAGGCAGAGCGGCAGCCGACGCTAGGGGGGGGGTGAGGGTCGGCGGCGCTCGGGTGGGAGAGGGAAGAAAGTAGGGCAAGCATGAGCGAGAGAGAGGTGAGGGGAGTGCACCCGATCGGTCTACGGCGGCGGGGAGGGGCCGGAGCGGGCTGTCGACGTGAATCGACGACTGCAGGGCTGGATTCAAGCGGTGGCGGCGGCCGACCAACGGAGAGTCCAAAAGAATGGTGGGGGAAGAAAGGGGGGAGGTCGTGGGGGTGCTAAAGTGGAGAGGAATCGAAGCAATACTCACCGAGGAAAGGATGGTGTTCCAGACGGCGAGCCACGGCCGGACTCGAGAAAGATGGCAGCGTGGCGTCGTCCTGGAGGAAAAATGAAATCGATTGAGGTCTTTCACTTGTGGTGTTGTGGAACGCGACATGACGCGGAAGGGAGGGGGAGGCGTTCGCTGGAACGACGAGAATGTCGAGGCGACGTTGGTGCCCGGCGCGGGGAGCGTGACGGCACGGGTCCGAGCCAGCGCGGGGAGGAAGTAGAGGGCCTGGGTGGGGGCGGGGCTAGAGGAGGTAAAGCCAAGCGCGACTTTGGAAGTTTAAGAAGGGAGGGACGAGCTGCGGTTGGTGCTTGTGGGACGGCGATGCGACGGCGGGCGGGGGCCCTCGGGAAAAGACGTGATGACGAGGAGGCCGGATGCGCGTGGGAAAGGAGAGGCGGAGAAGCAAGCCGGAAGCAAGGCGGTGCAAAGCAAGGCGGGCAGAGCCATATGGGAGAAAAATGGAGCACAAGTGCACAGGAGAGAGGACGAAGCGAAGACGACGCGCTGGGGGTACGAATGGCAAAACCAGGCAGTGGGAACGCGCGCGGACCAACACGCTAGACCTTGAGCCCTGGGCCGATGTCCCCAGCACACCTGATCCGATCGGACGGCCCGGAGCCAACTGAAAGTGATCGGATGGCGGGTGTCTCCCCGATGACGTGGCCCGCGCGAGAGGAGATCTTCCCACGCCCGAAGAGGCCCTCCCTCCACGTGATCTCACCTGTTCGGAGACGATCCGAGGGGCCATCGTTTTTGGGGCGACGTGTACCGCGCGAGGAGTGACTGTTTCCATCAGCCTTTAAATATAGTAATTTATGGAAGAAAAGGCAGGAAAAATTGTACAAGGTTGGCCAGGAACTACTCAATACGTGGGCCGAAGGGCTACGGAGGGACTATGTGATGCAGGTGCAGATCCCGTTACATTTATTGGTGACATGTGATCTCGATATAACCACAATATATATATATATATATATATATATATATATATATATATATATATATATATATTAACCCTAATTGTCAAGTGATATTAGCAACCGGTGACTCAATTTCCTCGATCAGCTATTGATGTGATGTAATCATTAATCACAGTGAGTTGTCCTATTTGTGCGAGCTACGGATGCAGTTATGTATGTCCTTTGCTTCTCGACCATAAGTGGAAGCGAAAAAAATGCTAATTTTTTTTAAAGGGTGAAATGCTCCAAATGCTTGTACGACATGAGGACTAGCTACTCCAAATCCAAGCGGAAGCCACGCTAGCTCTGGTTTCTCACTCCATTACCTTTTTTGCTTTCTCCCTGTAGACTACACACACGATGACATGACAACACAAATTGCAGTCTTAGGGAAGCAGACACAGACATGGGTATTACTACTATAGGTGTACGGTGTACCGTAAGTATACGATTTTTTCCGTGCATGTGCAGTAGTGGAATTTTTAGGTAATCCAGCGTATTTTCGTTATGTATTTGTAAATCTAATCACAGCAAAATTGTATTTGCAAAAATATCACCGTTGACGTATGGTGATGTAAGTATGCGGTTTTTTTCCGTGCATATGCAGGTCATGGAATTTTTGGCTAATCTAGCGTGTTTTCGTCGTGTATTTGCAAATCTAGTCACAACAAAATCGTATTTGCAAAAATATCACCGTTGGCACACGGTCACCTTGCGCCAACGGCTCTCGCGCCGACACGTAGCGTTGGTACACTGTCACCGTGCGCCAACGTCCCTCACACTGCCACGTGTCGCTGCATAAAATAAATTGGAGCCACGTAAAATGAATTAAAAGAGTGAACATGTTTGGCGGCGCATGGGCCGTTGGCGCACGGTCAACGTGCCACGTGGCGGCGTGAGGGGCGTTGGCGCATGGTGACCGTATGCCAACGCCACGTATCGGCGCGGGAGCCGTTGGCGCACGGTGACCGTGCGCCAACGGTGATATTTTTGCAAATATGATGTTGCTATGGTTAAATCTGCAAATACGCCATAAAAATATGCTAGATTAGCCAAAAATTTCAGGTCGTGTTGCATTATTATTACGGTAACTATAACTTCAGTGCAGTACTGTACTAGATTAACCTTAATCACCCGGTTGGTGCTCCATCAAATTTCAAAGAATGAGTAAAGTGACCATCCATAGTCCATAGTCACAACTCACATATCACTTGTACGTAGGGGTGGAAAAAAAGATCGTTAGTAAGGATCGTTAACTCGGTTCAAAATTGCTCTAATTACACTTGTTAATTGGTTAAACATTAAAATGAGTCAATTTCAAATGAAATTGGATTTCGCTCTGGCTCTGGCTCCGCTCGTTAGCTCGGTTCTAAAAATACTTTCAAACTATAAAAAAAATAATGCTAAACAAAACTATACTAATTTTGAGAAAAACTCAGTACGATAAGTATCTGGCTCGATATCCGCATGTACTTGTATGGACTACTAGTCGAGTTTTGCAGGGTGCACGCAATGACGAGGCTCGGTACTATGTGCTGCTGTTGCACCCGTCAAATCATGCGCCGCTGGAATTTTTGCTAGACACAACAGTCACCGAAAACGATGGATCATCTTGGCCAAGCCATATTTGCATGGGACGATGGATATAGGCAAAAGAGAGCACAATTATCCTACATAACATGGCTCTGTACGCGCAAAAGGTGAAGCACACCGCTCAGTTCACTACTTGATGCGCGCCAACCACTCTGTGTTGACCCAAGGCTGAGTCCGTGCCCTGAAGGCACGGTGCACGGAATACCGTGCTCTGATGGCACGGCATGGGCAATATAGCGGGCGTCCGGTGCTTGGGGGAGCGGCAAAGGATAGGCGATGGAGCTTCCAGGCTCCAACAGCACGGCGATGGCGATGTGGTGGCATAGGGTTTCTGGCCCAGGGAGCGGTGGAGAACACTATTTTTGCTATTATAGCGTGTGAAAGGCTAGATTTGCTAATAATGACACCAACAATGCTATTTAGGCCAAAAAATGACTGCGCTTCCAGGTGTTCTCGCGCACCTGCTGCATGTGGGCGTCCCAGCTTCCGTTTGGCCCCTCCCATATACTAGCTATGCCCGTGCACACTCCGTATGAGTGCGATGTGATCAAGGCAGCCAGGGACAGTGCGCCACCAGTCCTGCAGACCTGCAGTGCAGGATGCGTGTGTGTGACGGTTCCAATTCCTTTGGAGTTAGGCTCGGTCGATCTAGCCAGAGTCCTGACATGTTCAGTGCATTATGAAGGACTATTTGAGAGGGCCTTAGATTATGTTGTGATGAATTATTGTAATTTGTGAAGGTCAGAAAATTTATTTGTAAATTTATCAGAGTTTATAGATTGCATGAGACATGTTACTACTAACGTAGGTTAAGTTGTAAAGAACTTGTGCTCGGAAATGATTTCTTTGTCTTTGGATGTGCAGGGTCGACTAGGGTCAACTACGGTCAACAGCAAGGATCGAGGCAAAGCTCATGTAGGAGTTGAGGCCCAAAACGATCGAAGATGCCAGGTGAGGTGGTGATCTCAAGCATAGCACGAGAAAGGCAGGAAATATTGAAGGGAAGTTCGAATGGCGGGATTGCACCATGTGGCTTGGTCGGTTCAAGTGATGAATGGTCCGGTGGAACCAGAACGGGAGAGACTTGCCGACGCGCATAGCGATTGCTTGCAATGGATAGAGAAGACCGTGTCAAGGAAGGATATTTTGGTAATTTGACCAAAATACTGAAAACTGTTTGGTAGAAAATCACGGCGTTTGGAAAGGCTGTTTAGGTCATGGAGAAGCTGATATGATCAAGTTGGATCAAGGCTAAGGACGTAGTGGATTCGGGTTTATGCGCTTTGAAAAGCGTGCATAAAAGTAGAGTGTGAGTTAAAACCCATGTGTGTGGGGTTATCGGGTTTCCCCCATTGTGCTAAGTGGATAGTATCTACTAAGGGTTAGATGTAGCTGGTTAGCCCATCTATTTAAGGGGTTGAGATAGAGACTTGTGGTCATTCATCCAACCATCCTTTCTTGAGACCTAGGGCTTATGAGTTCTAGGGTTATGATTTGAGAGAAATTGAGTGCTATGGTGTGCTCTCTTGTCCTCCAAGTGGAGTGACTGTAAAACTTTCATCCTCAAGTAGCAATACATCAATCCTTGTTCATCTCCATGAATCTCTTTTGTGTTGATTGAGTTGCTCTTGTTTGGTTGGTTTTTCCCTATCTATCTTCCCTTCTTGATCTTGTTATGCCAAGGACGTGTAAGAGATGGAGACAACCTCTAAAAATCAATCTACGCCCATTTAGGCACTTTCATGGCAAGATTCATGAAGAAACCCGATTTTTGCTCTCTTTGGCCTCTCCGAGTGATTTCTTGATCTAGCTATTTTTGCCTTGATTTCTTTGGTGTTCTTGCTTGCTCTGATATGTGGGAACAAATCTAGAGCCATCTTGACCATCATCCATCCACGAGAAAGTCGTATTCACCATATTTGGTTTTTGCCTCGATTTTGTGCAACTTTCCTTCAAACAGAAAAATGCCATAACTTTGGCAATGATTTTCTTGATCATTGATTTTAATAGGTTCCTGACATCCTAGAAAGGGTGCATACAAAATTTCAAGTCATTTGGAGCTTTGGTTTGAGAGTTAGCTCAATTTTTGGTTTTAAACCAGTTTTGGTATAGTAGAGCTTCTCGAACCAAAAGATCCAAATTCTCTCAAGTCCTTTCAGATTTTTCTGTTGGGATAGGTTTCTAAGGTCATGATCTAGCCTTGGGTTAAGTTTCAAATCATTTGGACTTATGGATCAAAAGTTTCGCCGATTTTCGGATATGAAATAGTACTAAAACTATTCTGTTCTTACTGTTCATTTCCTCAAAATACCATAGCAACGCGATTTCCTTTGGATTCTTGGCTTCATGATCTTCATTGCTTCTCATAGCTATTAGAGTGAAGAGTTGACGAATACTAAGGGGAAAAGTTGAAGGCACCATTCACCCCCCTCTGTTGCCATACCAGTGCTACAAGTGGTATCAGTGCCCGGTTAGCTATTATCATAAATCTTAACCAGTCTTAGGAGCCATGGCATCAGACAAGTATTCTACCAAGCCACCTGTGTTCGATGGAGTTGACTTTTCTTATTAGAAGGCTCCTATGCATGCCTACATTGAGCCTCAAGGGCACTCAATTTGGCTTAAGGTCAAGAATCCTTATGTAGTGTCGACCAATGACGATGTGATCTCACCCGATGTGGAGGCAAATATTAAGGCTCGGAATTTCTTGATGTGGATATCATAGGTATATGCTCATGATCTTAGGATGATGATACAATTGGCAATGCCGTTGAAGGTTTGTTGAAACACTTGTTTTTGGTGAAGTTTAGATGCTGTCAGGCTTCAAACGGTCAGACCGGCCACCACTGGTGGTCAGATCGGCCAAGCCTGGGGTCTAATGGCTGGCGGTCAGACCGGCCAATGGGCAGCGGTCTAACCGGCCATAAAGGACTTTTGAGTTTGGAGCCAGGCCAAAAATAGAGGGTGTAGGCATGAGAGGGGTTTTTTCTACACTTGGTCTCATATTTTTTGAAGCTTTGAGTCAAAAGTTCTATTCGTTTGAAAATTCCAGAGAGGTTTTGGATTTCCAAGGAGGAAATTTGGCTAAGTCCCTTGCTGGGCGGTCAGATCGGCCAGGTGGCAGTCAGACTGGCCAGATGGCGGTCAGACCGGCCAATGGGTGATGGTCTGACCAGTTTTGACTTGTTCGCTGGCCATCTTGGCAGCGATGTGTGTAAATTAGGTCAAGTTCATGTGTTTCAGTGCATATGTGTTGCATGATGCATGTTTTGACTAACGTGAGTCAAGTCACGGAGAACTTGTTCCCGGAATCGATTTCTTGGTCAATTGTTGTGCAGGACACTTGGAGGTCAACGACGGTCAATGGCGAGGATGATCGGGACTAGCCTTGGAGAGCTGAGGTTCAGAACGATTGAGGATGCCGGGTGAAGTCAGAAGACTCAAGCATGGCGTAAAATAGACAAGGATGACTGAACGGGAAGTTCGATGCGACGGGTTGGATCAAGCGGCACAGGGGTCGGTGCAAGTGCCATGGTGGTTTCGGTGGGAGCCGGATGGGAGAGACTTGCCGACATAAAGATAACCGTTGAACAACCTACACGTGGTGAAGCATGGGATTGCTTCATGAAGATTGGACTCGGTCTTTGGAAAAGGATCGAGAAGGGGTATTTTGGTAACTTCACCAAAATACCGCTTTGGTGGCTTTTGACTAAACCACGGCACAAGGAGAAGTGGTTTAGGTCAAGAGAAGATGAAGACGACGCTTTAAAATACGTGCGTAAGTGAAACCCGTTTGTGTGTGTGGGCTTAACGGGTGCCCATTAGGGATCCTTCTAGAAGCTAGCCTCCACTATAAATAGGGGAGGGTGCTGGTTGTGCACCTCCTAACCCTCATATCTAAAACCCTAATTTGTGTTTTAGGGTTAGGAGAGAATAGTGGAGAGGTTAGGGTTCTAGGGAGTTGGATTGATTGTGTGCTCAAATGTTAAGCCTTTGTCTTCTTGGATGGAGTGGCTATAAATGAACATCAATCTCAAATCAATCCAAGCAAGATTCCTCAAGATGAGTCTCTTCCTGTTCTTGCTCTCTATTTTGTGATTTTAGGGTTTTATTTGATCCGTTGGTTTTTCTCTGGTTTCTGGCATGGATCTTACTTGTTGTGAATGTGGGAATGTATCTAAGATCATCTATTACCCACGAGCAAGTTTTTAGATCACGTTTTGGTTTTGACTCGGTTTTGAAGCAACCTTCACTCACACGGAAAAAGGTCGAAACTTTGGCAATGATATTCACGATCATTCATTGGAATAGGTTCCTAACATCCTAAAGAAGGTATGATTCAAGTTTCATGAAGTTTGGAGTTGTGGATCAAAAGTTAGAACAGTTTGTGATTTTGAGTTCGGGCTGATTTTACTGTTCATTGGCCTGGAGGTTAGACTGCCCTTTAGACAGAGGTTAGACCGCCCATGGTGAGAGGTCAGACCACCCCTTGTGAGAGGTCTGACCGCCTGACTCATTTGGATTTGAGTACTTGGTGATTTTTGGTCTATTTGCTTCGGGGTTTTGATTGGATTCAACACAAGTCTTCCGCTATGCTTATATATTGATCTTCATAGCTTTCATAACTATTGGAGTGAAAATAGTGTTTAATTAGATCAAGGAGAAAAAGAGATCGTGCTCCTATTCACCCCCCTCTAGTCGTCTTTTTGGTCCAACACTTGATTCAAGGGCTTAGTTGATCCGAGTTTGAACGTGTCGCTCACGAGATCTAGAAGACCCTCGCTGAATACTATGAAGGCTCTACCGCGATCAAGGAAGTGAGATAGAACTAACTTAAGAAAGAGTACTCAAAGATCGAGCAAAGGCCTGGTGAATCTTTGTATGAGTTGTGGGGGAATGTTTTCCAAGATCATTCATGACTTACGTGCTGTGGACCTTGTGTTTTCTGAGTCTGAGAATGCACTCCAACTCTTGGGTGCACTTGATGCGAGAGTTTGGGGGATGAAGATCACTTCCATCAATGATAAAACTGTCATGAGTGAGCTTACCATGGATAAGCTCTACTCGAGGTTAAAGACGCATAAGATTGACTTTATCTCGCGTTTTCCCAAGACAGAGTTGATGGCTCTAGTGGTTGACCCTTCTCAGAGTAGCTCTTCTGATTCTTTGGACTTTGGCTCATCTGGATTTTCATTGTCCGCCTTGCACTTCTTGAGTGATAAGTAGCTAGAGAGACTACCTGATGATGATTTAACCCTCCTATTCACAAAATTCACGAGAGCCTACAACAAAGTGAGGAACAAGAGAAGAGGTGGTCATGTTACTTGCTTTCAGTGTGGTGAGCCAAATCACATTCGGGCTAAGTGCCCCAAGTTGAAGGGCAAGGAGGAGAAGGACTTCCGGAGGCATCCTCAAGCTCGAGACGTGAAGGCTAAGAAGCCTAACTACCGGAAATCCGTCAACGAGGTCCTTGCCGCCCTTGAGAACATTGATATGAGCGACGTGGACTTAGGGATGGAGGACAACGAGGATGATTCCCATGGCAAGAAAAAAGCCCAGGACTTCACCGGCATGTGTTTCATGACTAAGGATAGCCACGACGTCGAATCCTCTGACGACGACGAGCCTTAAAGTGATCCTGACGAGGTATACCCCTCACCCAAAGAGATTAAACGTGCTTTGGTTGCTGCTGAACGAAATCTAAAAAAGCAAGCTAAAATGATTAGGAGACATGATATCATGATTAACAACTTGAACTTAGAAGTGGTTAGGCTCAAATCCATTAATCCTACTGATGATTGTGATTCTTGTTCTTGCTTGCATAATGAATTGACAAATCTGAAATCTACTCATTGCTCTATTGTAAATCAACTTAAAGATGCCCTAGATGAACTAAAATCTCTCAAATCTAGTCATAATCATATTTGCTTGGATGCTATTGCTTTATATGTGACTCTTGTAGATGTTATTCCATCACCTTGCTCAAGTTGTGCTTTGCTCGAATTGAAATTGGATAGTGCTACTAAGGAATTGCTGAAATTTAATTCCGGTCACACTTGCTCTCATTGTGAGGATAATATGATTAAAATGAAGGAAATGACTGAAATAGTTCTTCATTCTAAGACTGCTTCGTGTGAAAACTGTTATAAACTCACAATTGAGAATGATGCTCTTAACAAGACTCTAGAGGAGAAATCTAAAATCGAAAAATCCATGTCCATGACTGCATCTAAGAAAGTAATTGATTCTATTTTTTGTGTTTTTTGTGCTGAAATTGGGGCTGATTTAGATGAGATACAAGAGACATTTATAGTCAAATTCAAAGAGCAGTTGAGTAGGATTAGAAATTCCTCTTGTGTGTCTCGTGAGGCCTTAAAGCTTGAGGTAGCTATCTATAAAGAAAGATATGCTAGGGCAACTAAGTCAAATAAGTGTGCTACATGTGAGGACCTAGTTAAAGAAAATGACTATCTTAAAAAGACTCTTGAGAGATTCTCTAGTAGAAAGAAGAATCTCAACATGATCCTCGACCAATCCAAGGTGAGTGTGAAGAAGAGTGGCCTAGGATTTAATTCCCTAGAGTATTCCAAGAGCCACCTACCTAAGGTTGTGAGGGTTGTTGAGAGTGGCAAGTTTGAGGTAGAACCCCCTGAGCTATCTAAGTCAGTCTTTAGATCTACAGGTTTTGCCCAAACCCCTTTTAGTAAGTCAGATGCTTCTATTTCAGTAGGACATACCTCTCAAAAGGTCAAGTAGCATTGCATCTTCTGCAAAAAGGATGGTCACATAGTTGAGTTCTGCTTCCGTAGAACCAAGGGTGAGAGGAATGGGAGAGTGTGTGCCTTGAGGTCCATCAGAGGAGTTCCTTCACCTACGACTGTCTCTCGAGCCAAGTAGTCTGTCTTTCCTACTAGACATAGGCCTAGGTTTATAGATAACTTCTTTGACTTCTTTGGTGGCTCTAGACAACATTTTAGGTTAGGTTATCGTGAGGATAGACCATGGGTAGCATCTAGACTGGGGGAGTGCTGGCATTTTGGTAGATCGATTCGAAGAGGTCTAGGTGCTTCACGTGTGCATTCTTATGATTATCCTTCTAACCATTTTATTGCTACTTCTACTGCTGTTCCTAGGCATCGTGTGGCTCAGTATAGTATTCCCAAGTCTTTTATCACTAATCCCAATACTGAGGCACTGATGTTTCCTGCTTACGCCCTATAGGTCTGACATGCGAGGAAGGAGGACATGTGGCTTGTTGACTCTAGGTGTTCTCGACACATGACCAGAGATTCTAGATGGTTCTCCTCCCTCACAGGTGCATCCGGTAACGAGTTGATCATGTTTGGGGATACTTCTACCGGGACCATGACAACCAAGGGCACAGTGCGCATCAACAACAACTTCATGCTTAAGGACGTCGCTTTGGTAAGTAAGCTGAGGTATAATTTACTATCTATCTCTCAGCTTCTTGATGAGGATCAAGAAGTGAGGTTCAAGAGTCGTGAGTGTAGAGTTCTAGACTCCTCGGGTGAGTATGTATTTGGGATCTCTAGGTTTGAGAGGATCTTTAGTGCTGATTTCAATATATCTTCTACCTCTAGCCTTAGGTGTCTTGTGGCTTCTGATTCTCATGACTTAGTATTGTGGCATCGTAGGCTTGGTCACATAGGCTTCGACCATGTGACTAGAGTTAGTAGCAAGAACCTGATTAGAGGTTTGCCTAGGCTTAAGAATGTTAGAGACCTAGTGTGCACACCCTGTAGACATGGTAAGATGGTCTTTGCTTCTCATCCACCTCTTACTTTAGTGATGACTGATGGGTCTGGACAGCTCTTGCACTTAGACACAATTGGCCTTTCTAGAGTCTAGTCTACAGGAGGGAAGTGGTATGTGCTTGTTATTGTAGATGACTTCTCTAGGTATTCTTGGGTATATTTTTCTTTTTATAAGGATGAGGCATTTGGCTGCTTTAGAGAGTTGGTCCTTCGACCAGTAGTTGACCTCCCAAGAGCCTTGAGAACCATTAGGAGTGACCATGGCACAGAATTCAAGAACTCATCTTTTGCCACTTTCTGCACTGAGAGAGGACTAGAGCACCAGTTCTCCTCACCTAGAGTTCCCCAGCAGAATGGGGTTGTAGAAAGGAAGAACAAAACCCTTGTTGAGATGGCTAGGACCATGCTAGAGCTTTGACTATTATCCTTGTGTGACAGGATATCTTACTTTACATCTTGCCATGTCTTGTGCTAGTTTGCTATATTTATCATGTCCTGTTATGTGTAGCTTAGCTTTTGTCATGCTAGCTCTATTAACTGTGAGAAACTTGAATTAAATCATGACTTGTTGGATCTTGTGACTAGTTTTGCTCTAGTGATCCTTTTATGATTCATGCCATGTCAAATAGGCTAAGTTGAGTCTTGAACCTAAATTGAGTTTTAAATTGAGCTATGCTAGTTCCTTATTGAAGCATGAGTTAGCATTAACTTTTGTTCTTGAACTAAGTCAAGAAAATGGAAAATGATCTTTTTTGTGCGAAAAAACTGATCTCATCAATTCTTTCTCATGAGTCAGCTTGTCATTGCACTAGGCAAGAACTCAGGGAGAGTTTTGGATGACCTAGATCACTCTCTTAAGCTTATTGCTTGGGTTGGTCATAACACAGCTTGAAATCTAGCACATGGCTAATAAAACAAAAATTGTGGAAACTGGTTGAAGTTTAGGAGGCAGTTGTGGATGGCTCCTAGTCTAGAACTTGCTTTGCTAAGATAAAACAAAAAATAAATTTTAGCAAGCGCTAAATGTGCTAAATATGCTTAATTCCAAGTGCTTGAATAAAATGATTCAACATTGAACTTGTAGCAATCTAAATTAACTCAATTGCAGCTTCTTGGTTCCATTTAGTTTATTGACATGGCCTGGCTCATTTTTTGATACCTTTGGCTAAACTATGATCTTGAGTACCTTGACATGCTAAATATCCATTTAATCTCATATTATTGCTCATTTGGCTTTATCTTTGCTATATATGATTTGCTATAATATAAAATAGCTATTTCACATAATATGGCCTGGTGTAATACTTGTAAAGACACCTTGGATAATTTCTATGGCTCCTTTTGCTAAAAATGAATAAAATGCAGCCACTCCATTTCATTCATGCTCTATCTTCTTCCATGCATCTTGATGACTCTATTGTCAAAGGGGGAGAAAGATTGGTAAAAATACTATTTTTGAGCTTGATTTGGAGTTTTTGTGCAAAGTAATACTAAAATTGGAGTTTTAATGTTTTTCTATGATTCTCTTGATCTTTTGATTTCTTCTCACCATGACTAAGGTCAAATAGAACAATTATTCTTTCATATGGATCTAGAGTGAGATTTTCTGACTCATTTGGTGAACTTGAAGCTTTTTGTGAAATTTCTGCCTTTTTCAGTATCTTCAATTCACCTCTACCTTAATTGGACATTTTTAGCTCTTTGCATTCCTCTCTTGACCATTTGGAGTTCTATTTGCAACTTTTCCTCTCTATTATCTAAAACCACCTCCAGATTGTATTTTTGAGAAATTGCCAATGTGTTCATCAAGGGGAAGATTGAATGACCATGTGAGAGGGTCCTGGATTATGTTGTGATGAACCATTGCAATTTGGAAAGGTCGAAAAATTGATTTATAAATTTATCAGAGTTTTATAGGTTGCATGAGACATGTTTTTTTGATGCAAAACAGTAGGGCATGCCCTTCTGTATATATAAAATGAAGTAAAGTATATACAATAAAGAGAAAAAGGAAAAAACAAACAGAAAATAAAGGTTCAGTACAGAATAGATAGGTCAAGTTGTGAAGAACGTGTGCCCGAAAACAATTTCTTTGTCATTGGATGTGCAGGGTCGCCTGGAGTCAACCACGGTCAACAGCAAGGATCGAGGCTAAGCTCATAGAGGAGCTAAGGCCCAGAACGATCGAGGATGCCAGGTGAGGTGGTGATCTCAAGCATAGCACGAGAAAGGCGGTTAATATTGAAGGAAAGTTCGAACGACGGGATTGCAGCATGTGGCTTGGTCGATCCAAGTGAGGTGTGGTCCAGTGGAACCGGAACGGGAGAGACTTGCCGATGCGCAGCAAGCCTGTGGTGCATCTACACATGGCAAGCATGGTGATTGCTTGCAATGGATGGAGAAGATCGAGTCAAGGAATGGTATTTTGGTAGTGTTGGTGATCTAGAACCAATCTTACGTATGAGTATTTGATTCGGGGGGTCTTCTAAGATTCACCACACAGAGAGAACGATACAGGGATTTTTATACAGGTTTAGGCCTTTTGCTGCGAGAATAACAACCCTACTCTTGTGTGTATTGTATTGAATATAAATGTTTACAATCAAGATGAAGACTAATGCCTTGTTCTCTTGATTGCCCTTCTTCCTCTCTTCGTCGTCTGCTGATTCCACCCTTTATATAGTGCTCGAAGTGGGCAGCGGTTTCTCTAGTCCAAAGGGCGCCTCATCGCTTCAGATGATGATGAGGTTACTGGAGATTATTGCTGGAGTAGTAACGTCCCCCATGTCGCCAGGCAATTATCATCAAGACAGAGAGAATAATCATGCAGTTATTCCAAGGAATAACAACGTAATTAACCACCCCATATCTTTAAATATGATGTAGAAGGCTTCCTGATCGACTAGGCTTACATGTTTGTAAGCTCCATCGACTAGCGACTAGTTGCGGAAGAACTTACGACCAGGGAGTGGTCGTAGTAAAGCTTACGACCACAGACGAATCATAGGAGGATTTATGATCAGGGGATAGTCGTAGAAAAGCTTACGACTAGGGATTAGTCATAGAGGAACTTACGACCAGGTGGTGATAGTAGTAAAGTTTACGACCACAGACTGATCGTAGGAGGACTTACGATCAGGGGATAGTTGTAAAAAAACTTATGACTAGGGACTGGTTGTAGAAAAACTTACGACTAGGGACTGGCTGTGCGAGTTCAAAAAAGGCACGTCCTACTGCAATGACGGTATGAAAGCATAATAGAAGTGTTCTGATTAAGCTGTTAAAACTATTTCCTTTTCTTATCTTAATTGCGCTTGCATGTCAATATAGGTTGGTACAATAGTAGTACTGAAGTCCGCCAAATATCCAAACAAAGAGCTTGTGGCATATGCAACTTTCTTAAGCTGTGATCCATATGTAGAAGTTGATGGTGTTAAGCTTGGTAATCAATTTCGGAAACTGCGTATTACTTTTCCAATTGAAGAAAATGAGGTGCTGGTAAGGCCATGGCACCACTACAAGACAATCGGTGATGCAAAAGGAAAAACAGTAGCTTGGCCTTCAACTTTTGTATGTTTGTCTTGGCTTGGTTTACTTTCAATGAGTTATCTCTATATCATACATACTTATTCCCTTACAATTTATTGTTGTCCATGCAAGTTGAAAAGGTTAATGGTTGAATTTTCTATTTGGATCTATTCCTCACCAACTCATTAAGACAAAGAAGAGACTTCATGAAGATTAGCTAGCGATACTTATGTTTGGCTTTTTAGGACTCAATTTAGATTTGTTATCATGTTTAGCATTTTCAACAAACTATAGTTGATGTATGGAATGATGTGAATGACAATACCTTTATTTATTTTCATGTGCAATGCAATCTATCTTTTCGGTGTTCTCATATTGAGTTGTATAATTTTTATATTCTCAAACATTGAATGAAAAGTATTGAGATAATAGTTTGTGTACTTCCATAAATTGCAAAAATAATTATTATTTCATTATGTTGTTGAATTTGCTACAGATATGCAACTGGCCATAAAAATATGTTGCTGATAACAAACATGTGTTGTTGACAAGTGTTTGCATTGCTGTTGAAATATGTGCCACATGTGTTGTTTAAATAGAGAAATGCGTTGCAGGCCCTATATGCAGCAACACCTATTCGTATGTATAACAACATTTAATTTGTGTTGCACAGACTCATCCTAGCAGCGCCACCTATAACAACACTTAACATTTGTGTTGCTAGAATTAGCAGCAACACTTTTTTGTACATACAGCAACACATACCTGTGTTGCTATATGTCAGTCCTGTAGTAGTGCTAGTAGACTTCCTAACCATTACAGGATTGGCCAACCACTCTGGGTGGTCGACTTCTCTTATAAAGTCTACTTGAAGTAGCTTGTCCAATTATAATCTGATAGCATCTTATCGATCAGGTGCAAATCTCCGTAATTTTTTTTATGGGTTTCTTGTCAGACCGTAAAACTAGCCTATGCTCGATCACCTCCCTGGGGATTCCGAGCATGTCGGATGTTTGCCACGCGAAGACATCTGTGTTAACTCGGAGGAAAGTAACGAGAGCGTCTTCCTATTTGGGGTCGGAAGTATCCCTGATGCGAACGGTCTTCGAGGGCTCCTCTGGATCCTGAGGAACCTCTTTGACCTAGTTGTTCATCTTTGGTGCAGCTTTAGGCTTCGACTGCTTGGTCGAAAGCTACTCCTTGCTTTCTTCTCGAGTTGCTATCTAACCAACCATCTCGAGGGGTCGACGGTCATATGTATGCGCTATTTTTTTTATCACAGTGAATTGTAATTACTCCTTTAGGACCTGGCATATTAAGACATTGATACCCATAATGAGCAGCCATTAAGAATTTTGCCAAAGTTGGCCGTCTGCGTATGGTGTTATATGCCGTATCAAAATTGACCACATCAAATGAGATTTTCTCTGTCCTGAAATTGCTTAGAGAACCAAATGTTAAAGGAAGAGAAACTTGGCCAATAGGTTTGGCCGAAGACCCCGATACAATCCCATGAAAAGAGTATCGTACCGGTCTTACCTTGGTCTTGGGTACTTGCATCTCGTCTAGGGCACTCGTAAACAAGATGTTTAACGAGCTGCAACCATCAACTAACAACTGATTTACTCGGCAGTTGTGGATGGTGGGCTCAACCACAATCGAAAATCGACCTATTCGAGTAGAAGGGATCGAGCAGTCACCCTTCTTGAAAGAGATGACGACTTCTGACCACTTCGGCAATTTATTGACAAGAGGAGGGTCAATAGAGTTTACCTCACGTTCGACAACCTTAAGCTATCATTTTGACTCATATGCCGATGATCCCCCATAGATATGCTCGATGGTATGCTTCGGATCCTATAATGGCATATCCTCGTCGTCGTCCAACTGCTTATGACCACTTGTTTGTCCTACCTGCTCGAGAGTAGGAAGTGATCATTTGTCGGTGCAATAGTCCTCGAGTTTTCGTTGGAAAACCCGGTAGTTGCGAAGGTCATGTCCTTACTTTTTATCGAAAGGGCACCGCCTAGATTTGTCATTCTTCTGCTCGGGGCGCTTACCTTTGCCTCGGTCGGAGTATGGCTTGGAACTTCGTGGCTCCTTATCGCTTACAACCAAGACTTTCTTGGAACTGTTGTCTTGAGGCTTTTGGCCTTTCGCCTTGTTCTTGGATTTTTTGGCCTTCTTATGCTTCCTTTTGCTACTTTCACCTGCTTCTTGAGGATTTTTTTCGTCTCGATCGATGGTTTTGTTGCACTCGACTGCTTCAGCGGCAGTCGCATATCGATCGGCCATCTCGAAGAGCTCAACGATAGTAGACAGGGGATTCAAAGCAACGTCCTCCGTAATCTTTCTACTGCGGACTCCCTGCTTAAAGGCTTTGATAACATATGAGTTAGAAACCTTTGAAATCGAATTACGAACCTGACTGAAATGCCTGATGAATTGGCGTAAGGTCTCGTGGTCATTTTGTCTCATCCTGTGCAGGTCGTCCCACTTTCCAGGGCGATTGTAGGTGCCCTGAAAATTGACCAGCAGAAGGTCACAGAGGTGTTGCCACGAATAGATCGACTCGAGTAGTTGGTTTAGCAGCCACGATCGAGTGGACCCTTCGAGCACAATTGGAAGGTAATTCATCATGACGTGCTCTCCTCCTCCTACTGCTGGGACAGTGATCATGTAGATCTGAGGGAATTCAATGGGATTTTGAGATCCATCAAACTTCTTCATGTTCACTGGTCGAAACCGAGGCGGCCAGCGAACTGCTCGGAGGTCGGGTGAGAATGCCCGACATCCGGTAATGACTTCTTGACGCCTTCTTTGTGGGAAACAAGGGTTAATATCACTAGGTGATCGTACACGATGATACCCGGTCATGGGTGGACCCGACCTATTGTAGGTCTCAGCCTTACGAGGAAAATACTCCTCGTATTCCATCTGTCGTTGCAGATTTCTGGGTTGGAGTAGTGAACGATCACCTCCCCTATGAGCTTGTCGATCGTTAGACATTCGAAGAACTCTTCTCTGACTGGACTTAAGGTTAGAGGAACGACGTAACCTGTTGTCGTTGCGATCTCCATGAGGCGAGTTGTTCGAACGACTGGTGGTTGACGAAGTCGTACTGCTACAATTTCTAGAATGATGTCGGGGAGTATGGTCAAGTCTTGCCATCGTACTTCGAAGCTTTCACATGATCTCTTCGGCGAAGAGGTTGTACCCTAGCGCTCATGCGAGTTCTTGAGTTGGGTTCTCAAGAAGATCATTTATGTGTTGGAGTTCCCGAGCTTCCTCCAACTGATATTGAACGCGCCTAGGCAAATTTCTTTGAACCGCTATTCTTCTGGAACCTTGAGATTGCTTCAATGGAGTGCGATCATTTCAAGGATTTCTCTCATGCTCATCAGAGTGTTGACCCCGTTCATTGCCCGAGGCTTGCTCACCAACCCCACGAGGGGTCGTAGGGTGTGATCGGAAGGGAGCATCCTCAAGCCTGCCTCTAGGAGACATATCATGATCTAAGGGGAGGACAAAGACCTCCCGTGTATGATCTCCACTTGCGCTAGAGGCCTCCTGGCTTGATGAGTACTCAAATGACATCGTCTAGCGACTTGGAGTAAACCCATCCAGGAAGGGAAACTCCGAGTTATAGCCGTCTGTATCCGCATGTAAGCTCTGTGAACGTGTGGTCAAACTCGTAGGAACATGGTGCTCCCCCATATCCTCTACATTGGTAACCGCAGAGTTACGACCACCATATGCTGATGGAGTCCCGGAATGATGGCTTCTAGGACATGTCGTGCCAAGTCGGATGGCCTCAGGCGGACTCAAAATTTTCGAGGGGGAACCCTTGCTATGCTCAGTGCCTGCCTGGGTGCAGTTCCAGTTGTGGTTGGGTAGACCCTTGCCCTCTGAGGAATCTGGTCCCTCATTTGGATGTAACGTTGTGGGGGATAAGGATCCCTCCTCAACTCCATCGGTGCCATGGTCTCTTGGATCTGGCGAATGATTTCTGGAGGCGGCATTACCATCGGATGACATGATACTCGGTTCGTAGTCGAAGCCGACATCCATGTCGAAGTCTGTGTAGTAGGCCAAGTCGAACCAATTCTCCTCGTTCCACTCTCCTACCATGGAAGCATTAGGAAAAAAAATAGAATATATTGACAAGGATTCACCGGAAGATCCCAACGGTTGGCGCCAACTCTCGATAATCTAGAACTGATCTTACGTATGATTGTTTGATTCGGGGGGTCTCCTAAGATTCACCACGCAGAGAGAACGACACAGGGATTTTTATATAGATTCGAGCCTTCTGCTGCGAGAATAACAACCCTACTCCTGTGTGTATTGTATTGAATATGAGTGTTTACAATCAAGAGAAAGACTAATGCCTTGTTCTCCTGATTGCCCTTCTTCCTCTCTTCGTCGTCTGCTGATTCCACCCTTTATATAGTGCTCGAAGTGGGCGACGATTTCTCCAGTCCAAAGGGCGCCTCATCGCTTCAGATGGTGATGCAGTTACTAGAGATAATTGTTAGAGTAGCAACGTCCCCATGTCGCTAGGCGGTTATCATCAGGACAGGGAGATTAATCATACAGTTATTATAGGGAATAACAGCGTAGTTAACCACCCCATATCTTTAAATATGGTGTAGAAGACTCCCTGATCGACCAGTAGTACATGTCTGTAAGCTCCATTAACTAGAGACTGGTCATGGAAGAACTTACGACCAGGTGATGGTCGTAGTAAAGCTTACGACCATAGACTGATCGTAGGAGAACTTATGATTAGGGGATAGTCATATAAAATATTACGACTAGGGACTGGTCGTAGAGGAACTTACGACCAGGTGGTGGACGTAGCAAATCTTATGACCACAGACTGATCATAGAAGGACTTACGATCAGGGGATAGTCGTAGAAAAGCTTACAACTATGGACTGGTCGTAGAGAAACTTATGACTAGGTGGTGGTCGTAGTAAAGCTTATGACTACAGACTGATCGTAGGAGGACTTACAATCAGGGGATAGTAGTAGAAAAGCTTACGACTAGGCACTGGTCGTAGAGGAACTTACGACCAGGGGATGGTCATAGAAAAGCTTATGACCTTCTCGCTTATAGATAAGGGGTATACTTACGGGAAGTGTAAAGATATTACTATATATAATAAGATTTATAAATAAATGAATAAAATGAGGATTATTAGATCCTCATCAGGTAGTTTGACCAAAATACTGAAAATTGCTTTGGTAGAAAAGCGTAATGCTTGAGCGGCGATTGGAAAGGCGGTTTAGGTCATGGAGAAGCTGGTATGATCAAGTTGGATCAAGGCAAAGGACTTAGCGGATTCGGGCTTATGCGCTTTGAAAAGTATGCATAAGAGTAGAGTGTGAGTTAAAACCCGTGTGTGGGGGGTTATCGGGTTTCCCCTATTGTGCTAAGTGGATAGTATCCGCTAAGGGTTGGATGTGGTTGGTTAGCCCATCTATTTAAGGGGTTCGAATGGAAACTTGTGGTTATTCATCCAACCGTCCTCTCTTGAGACCTAGGGTTTGTGAGTTGTAGGGTTAGGGTTTGAGAGAAATTGAGTGATATCGTGTGCTCTCTTGTCCTCCAAGTGGAGTGGCTGTAAAACCTTCATTCTCAAGTAGCAATACATCAATCCTTGTTCATCTCTATGGATCTCTTTTATGTTGATTGATTTGCTCTTGATTTGGTTGGTTTTTCCCTATTTCTCTTCCCTTCTTGATCTTGAAGTGCCAAGGACGTGTAAGAGATGGAGATAACCTCTGAAAATCAATCTCCACCCATCTAGGCACTTTCATGGCAAGATAAATAAAGAAACCTGATTTTTGCTCTCTTTGGCCTTTTCCGAGTGATTTCTTGATCTAGCTGTTTTTGTCTTGATTTCTTTGGTGTTATTGCTTGCTGTGATATGTAGGAACGCATCTAGAGCCATCTTGACCATCATCCATCCACGAGCAAGTCGTATTCACCAGCTTTGGTTTTTGCCCTGATTTTGTGCAGCTTCCCTTCAAACAGGAAAATATCATAACTTTGGCAAGGATTTTCTCAATTGTTGATTGGAATAGGTTCCTGACATCCTACAGAGGGTGCATACCAAATTCCAAGTCATTTGGAGCTTTGGTTTGAGAGTTAGCTCAGTCTTTGGTTTTGAACCAGTTTTGGTATAACATAGCTTCTTGAACTAAAAGATTCGAATTCTCTCAATACTTTCAGATTTTTCTATTGGGATTGGTTCCTAAGGTCATGATCTAGCCTTGGGTTAAGTTTCAAGTCATTTGGACTTTTGGATCAAAAGTTTCGTCGATTTTCCGATATGAAATAGTGCTGAAACTTTTCTGTTCTTACTGTTCATTTCCTGAAAACACTGTAGCCGCATGATTTCCTTTGGATTCTTGGCTTCATGATCTTCATAGATTCTCATAGCTATTGGAGTGAAGTATTGACGAATACTAAGGGAAAAAGTTGAATGCACCATTCACCCTCCCTCTGTTGCTATACCAGTCCTACACATTAGTTCCCAAACGCAGAGCACGTCATCCATTGATGATTGAATCCCGCTATAGGCAACGACGAAACATGAGAAGCCTAGTTGAATGCATGGACGAGACAACGTTGGTTGTCAATGCAGCTGGGGTCAAGCAAATTAAGCAAGACGAATGCGTCAATGCGTGTATTTCGTCGTTGCATGGAAATCGGTAAGCAAACACATTAATTTGTCGTTGGAGTGCTCTGCCCGCCAATGACTCATCAGCAGTCGTATGAATATGTCTACTCGGGCTTACCATGCTTAGGCCCTATTTCGTACAGCTCCTACTCCTAACTTCTCTTTTGAATCTCGTGGAGCTGTACTAAACACCCAACTTCTCAAAACAACCAGATTCCACTTCTCACAAGGAGCTGTCTCAAAAATGAACTAGCATCGAGAAGCAGTCTTTTTGTAGATTCTCGTGGGAAGCCAACTTTGTAAAGCAAAAATACCCCTTGAAGTTGATTCTATTTACCCGCAAAATGCCATCGAAGTAGCCCCTCCCATCCCATTGCGAGACCTCCCGACCCAGTACCCCTTCGTGTTTCCCCGTCCTCATCTCCTCTCTAGCGATTGGGCGATTTTCGCGTCGGGCCTCTAGTGCGCCGCCTCCGGCCCCCGTGTGCACCCCCGCTGGTCCTCCAAGTAGGGCCCGAGGGAAACGTGGGAGGTGAGCTTCACTTGAGATCCAGGCCGTGCGGATGCAGGCGCGCCGCACGCACGCCTCGGGTGCAGCTGTGCATGCATTAGTTCACCACCTCTCCCCTTTTACTCCTTCGCTGACTCAATTCTCCTCTCTTTTGCTCATGTCACCCCCGACGCCGTCGCTCAATTCGCAAATGCAGATATAGCTAATTTGTTTCTTGTCTCTTCTTTGGATGCTTGAGAGGTGGTCCATGAGATCTAGATCTGGGTGTTCTTGATTTTGCAGAGGATATTTGGGATGATTGGGATGGAATATATGACTGTACTTTAGATCAATTCATCTATGAACTACAAGGAAAATGGATGTGCCTACATCTGTTAACAAAATTTGCACCAAACTTCTATTTAGTCTATGGGATAGCAAAAGGAAAGTTATGGTTTTCAAGGCCTGCAACTCATGCAAAGTTTGTGTTTTTCTGATAGTCTTATTCATGTAGATGTATAATATTATCTTTAGCATTTTCATTTCATGTTTATATGAGTTGAAGCTTGTGGGATGCCCTTCTCTTTCTCTCGTGTAATCTATTGGTGTTGATTCCCTGTATTTTTGTGCCTAATTTCTTTCGTGATGCCTACTGTAGTAACATAGTATGATTTGTATAGGATAAACTGCTTGTGTCTCTGAATCTTTTTTAAGGCAAAAAGGTCTCAAATGGAGTAGAAAATTTCATTCATAAGCTAGTATGATATTATAGAGTTTTGCTAGTGTAGACATGTTACAAATCTTAACTAATAAAAGAAATGGTTTATCCTCGGGATTCTAATTATGTGCTCACAATACCATCAAAATATGCAAAATATGTCATTTCTCGGGATGCATCGGATACGTCAACGTCGCAAATGAGTGCTACATCCATGGATAGTTTTCGTGATGACCTTCTTATTCCATGAAAATTGAATAAAGTCCGAGTACGTTTCCCTGTCTAGTGATCTGCGTAACAACCATTACAAGACACAATTGAAGTATTTGTATAAGGGGTAGCTTGGTCTATTCGCCTTTAATCCCCCCTCATATGATTTTTAAAGCCAACCTACCAGCCAAACACTTTCAATAGACGGCTACAGATTCTCAGAGAATCAAGAGCAGAATCTGGAAAACGAGAATCTAGAGCTCTACCAAACAGGGCCTTAATCACCTCAGTCACCTTGCAGGGTCCTAGGAAGACTCGCTGAGTCAAGTGTTCGAGTCTGCCGGTTGTTGATAGTTGCGAGCAGGGTGCAAATGGAGCATATAATTTTCATCTGACCGACCAACAGAAGGTTTATGGAGCAAATACAGGATGAAAAAATAGTTATTCGACACTATCCGCAGTGGTGGAACTAGGAATTTCAGAGACCCAATGCAGACTTTGAAGAATCTAGACCCGCTAGACTTTTAACTTAAAAATACATAGACACGATGAAATTCAACATTCAACTTAACTAATGATGTAAAATATGTTCAATTTCTCAAGTCTAACTTATAAAACTAACCAAGCATAGAATTCAATGTTAACAACTAAGATTGGTTGATTGATGTTTCAAGCTCCATACTTTCAAAGTTGAGATTAAGGGGCAGATCAGGGCAGTGATGGAACTAGGAATTTGGGAGATCCGTGGCAAACTTTTAACGTAAAAACTACGAAGGAATTGAGGGGTCTTTGAGGGGCAAACCTGGCTAACCATTCGCAACCGTTGCTCGCTGACCAGTGCATGCGCATCGGCACACCCGCGCACTGAGCCACGCCTCCTTTGCTCACATTGCACGCTCCTCACAGCCAACAGCAGGACATTGCCGTGCCACACCACTCTCGCTCACTTAGCCTCTTCACACGAAGTTGCTTTCAGGTGGGAGGCGGTGGCTGGGTTATAAGCTTTTTTTAGAGGTAGGCTGGGCTATGAGACCTGTGAGAGGGAATTTTGGATTAAGGTTAATCAATGATGTGGGCTTTACGGGTTTTGCATTTTTGCATTAGGCCTACTCCCCTAGCCCAGTCTGATGCCCCCATGTCATATATGGTTGGCTCCATGACTGCATCGTCTTCCTCCTAAGCTCCTTCTTGTCCTCTCCCATGGCACCATGGTGGTCGCTGCTCAGAAGCCAGGGAAAGCACTGAGGTACCTAGCGGTAGGTCCTCTGGGTAACCCGGGGCAATTGACTATCCGTCTTCAATTCCGACTGCGATGAAAAAAATACGAAATATGATACATGATGAGTGATATCCATCCGTATGTGTTCGTATGTCAGGTGGTATGAGGAAAGTCTGTTGTGACTTCACTTAGGAACAAGATAGCAAATAGATGGGTTGCTGTATCTGAGTAGGCAGGGCATACTGAGTGTTTTTTCCTTCGATATCTCACGATTAGTCTCTCCGTGTTCGCTCTGATTGCACTTCTACTGTCCAATGCCTTGTGTAGGGGTGCAATAAAAAGCGGATAATTTCCGTTCGACCGACCTACTAAAGGCTCGCGGAATGAATACGGGTTGAAAAAAAATTGGTATCCGATACTATCCGCGTCCGACTTCGACTCTGATAAAAAAAATACAAAATAGGATACAGGATGAACGATATCCGTTCATATCTGCCCCAATTGCACCCCTAGTTGCGAGTAAAGAGGTCTCTTCTCTTAGTAACTAGTTGAAATTTCCCCGCGCTTACGCAGTTAGATGCTAGAACTCTTTATGTTTACGATAGATGTATAATTGTACGGGGTAATTTGCTATATGCCATTGAATAACTTTGGATCTCCACAATATGTCACTAGTGTCTCACTGACATATGTGCTCGCATATCAACTCCACAATGAATAACATACTGTGAATGATGTAGTTTTTTAGTGACATGTGAATTTTATCTAATGGTATTACGACTCCAGTTGCGCAGTGTGAAGACTGATGACCGAGTCAAGTCTTCTATGAATGGGGCATGTGGATCTGTATGATGTCCGTATAGCATTACTGTCCTGGGCATGAATTTTTTGCTCATTTAGCAAGTTTTCACTAGCTAATTGCACTTATGACCGTATAAATTGTGTATTAACAAACGTGGCAGCCCTGATGCACGGGGGCCATGAGCCAAGGGTGCTGGCGCATCGCCACCGTGCGCCAGCGCCGCAGTGTCGCCACCTAGCTCACCCGGCCCTACCTGAGCCCCATCGAGCCCCGCCACTCACACGGCTGGCGCATGGTGGCCGTGCGCCAATCGCGAGCGCATGGTGGCCGTGCGCCAGCCAATTAGGACACGGTAATTAGGGTAGTTAATGGTTAGGTTAGTTAGGTAATTAGTTAGGGTCTGAAATTTTAACGAATTTTAAAATATAGCAAATGAGTTCAAAAAATTATGAAATTTTTTTATCGAGCCTCCTGACAACGTGTACTTTCTTGTGTAAATTTTCTATAATTTTATTCATTCAGAATTTTTATCGCTATTTCGTATAAGTGTCGTGTTCGTACGAATCAATAAATGTTCGTGCCATGTGTTGATTGTGGAAAGATTTGAACCAGGCCCTCCCTCCATTTGCCATAATCTTTCCACCGAAAGCATCAATCAGTCGTTATCCGTCTCATCCATCGAATCCTTGTCCGCCGACATTTATGGCTTAATTAGCGCGCGGGATAAGGATTCACTTGGAGAGCAGTGGCTATAAATCAGAGGGAGCGAGCGCGATTTCATTTCACGCTCGCTCGCTCGCTCATTCATTTCATTTCGCGCTCGCTCACTCGCTCACTCATTATATTTTTGTGGACATTTCAACTTTATTAACCGTCATCGTTCGCAGGTAGTAGTAATTAATTAATTAAGTAGTATATGTTATTTATAGTGTTTATTAGTTACGAAATAATTAGTAGTAATTAATTAATTAAGTAGTGTACATTAATTTGTAGTGTTAGGTTGGTTCTAAAGTGAAATCAAATAATAATAAATGCATTCATCGAAGAACAGAGGAGCATGTGGATATCATGGGGATATGCCCATGATCTTAGGATGATGAAACAATTGGCAATGTGGCTTTTGGTTTGAAGTTTCACGCGTTTTCGACAAAGTTTCAGATCTGTCAGGTCAGCGGCGGTCTGACCGGCTTTTGTGCTGAATGTTTATATAAGTGGTGAGTTGATTTTGGGATAGGTCATATCCATATTTGTTAATGCATATGTGTTGCATATTGCATGTTTTGGCTAACGTGGGTCAAGTTGTGAAGAACTTATTCCGGATTCGTGTTTGCTTGTCTATTCTTTGCGGGTGGCTTGCGGGTCAATGACGATCGGCGAGGAGGATCGGGACTAAGCTTGGAGAGCCGAGGTCGAGCGATCAAGGATGCGGGTGAGGTCAAGTGACTCAAGCGTGGCCAGAATGGACATGGATGACCGAGCAGGCGGTTGATCTTGTTGGTTGGATCAAGCGGCGGAGTCATTGCGAGTGCTCAGTGATGCCGGTGGGATCCGGACGGGAGAGACTTGACGACATGGAGCCGTTGATCAACCTACACGTGGCGAAGCAGGCGATTGCTTCAACAGATGGACTCGGTCTTTTGGAGAAGGATCGAGAAGGGGTATTTTGGTAATTTTATCAAATACCGCCTTGGTGACCTTTTGGCTAAACCACGGCGCGGGTCGGCGCATGTTGAAGCGGTTTAGATCAATCGACGATGAAGACGGTGCTTTGAGATGCGTGCGTGTGTGTTCCGTTGTTGTTGGGCCTTAACGGAAGCCCATTTGGTTTTTAGGGTTAAGAGCTGCCCTATAAAAGAAGGGAGATGGAATATTCTTAGGGTGGCATTTGGAGATTTGAAATTGCTTTTGAAAAATCTGGGAAGGAGTGGCGGCGCCTATTTGCCAAGAAAAATCAGTGGCATTGTTGAATAGAAGCTATGCGAGAGAAAAATTAATTAAGCGCCTGTAAGAAAAGTGAGAGCTCTAGGCGGCGGCCTTTGTCCCCTAAGAATCTGTGCGCCGGTATGCATTAGAAGCCTGGGTGACGGCTTGATCCTTGGCAGAGAGAGGGGTTGTTGGTTGCAGCCAAAAACAGAGTTATATACGATATCTTTCTTTGCCTTGTCCCTGATCGGCGGTGGTTGAATCAAGGTGTTGTTCCTTGAGTCATTCTGTTCTTGTGTTTTTGCTGTCTTAAGATCTTTATTTTTCGGCTGTCTTTTTGTTGCGGGCCAATCTGGCGTGCCGATCTCAAGTGTGATTCGGATGACAAAGAACCGGTCGTAGCGGTATACTGTGTTTGAAAAAAACAGTAGAGCTCCTTGTGGCGGCGCGTCTTGAATCCCTTAAAAAAAATCATCAGCGGCTTGTCCGCCCGTGCTGAAAGGCAGCGCCTTGTAAGCATCACGCCGGCCTCTATTTTTTTTTCTTTGGCTCTGGCTTCAAGTGTGTGGCGGCCGTTTCCATCGGTCTGCAGTTCTTGATCCGACTTTGAGTTTGATTTTTTTTTATTATCAGCTTGTCCGCCCGCAAGTTCAGGAGACCTGACGGCGGTGTGCAGTCTCGCATAGATAGGAAAATCAAGATCCATCTGGTTGCTTTTGGATTTGCTTATCGCTAATTTCTTTTGGCTCATGCTGTAAGAGATCGATTGACATGATGTTGGATCGAGTTAATCCAGAGGCCAGTGAGCGGTGTGGTGGTGTCGATTGAAAGAAAATCCAGGCGTGTGGGCGTGTTGGGCGCTGGTAGAAGAAGCGGCTATGGCGGTTCTTTGTTTTGGTTTGCAGTTCTTGGTTTAATTCCCATTGATGCAGTTCACTTGTAGCATGAAGATCAGACAAGAAAAGTAAGTGATTGCAGCGGCTGCAGTGATAGCCGATTCTTTTCTCATACATGTTACTGTGACCGAATTGTTGTTTGCCTTGGCTGCTCATTGATGCAAGTAAGCCTACAGTTTATTTCATACTTGCTTGATTGGTTCTGTGTATATTGTGTGACTCATGCTGCGAGTGCATGTGGAGGCATCTGCAGTTTTTGCTTGTCTCATCAATTTGTGAAGCACAATTTCTTTATTGCTTCAGCTACTGTTACTCTAGTGTGTGCTTGTCAGCTTGGTGTGGTTTGATACTAGCTTCTTTGCGTCTTGGCGTGGCAGTTAAACTTAGTAGCTCTTGTGTATCGCAATTTCTGTTTGATCTTGTTTATTTGCTTAGACCTTACGGTTCTTTGTGTATCTGCTTTCGGCTGCATGCGGTTGATGTTGGACATGCTTGTGCACTTTGATTGAAGCGATAGAGTCATGCAGCTTGTTTTTAGCTGCAGATTTTGTGCATCTTTGTTGTGAGGTGTTTTAGACTTGTCCTTGAGGTTTGATCGGATTCAACACAGGACATCCGCTGTGCTCAGATATCTGAGATCTTCATAGCTTTTATAGCTATTGGAGTGAAAGTTGTGTTGAGTTCAATCGAGGTGAAAAAAGAGAAAGCGTCTATTCACCCCCCTCCTCTAGTCGCTTTTCGGTCCTACAATTGCTATCGAGCCAAGTTTGCTCTTTTGTGATCTTTTCGATCTTTGAGCATGGCGGCAGATATGAGGACTTGTGGCGGTTCCTTGCATCTTGTCGTGGTTCTTTTACCAATGGTGTTGGCGTAACAAGATATTTGAATGTATGATAAGTGTAATGGCGATGGAGGAGGAAGTCTCCTGTGATATCTGTGGCAAATCCTTTTGTTTTGATTGTCCTAGTTTCAGGGATGAGTCACTTTTAGAGCCCGAGGAGAAGAAGCCCAGTGGCGTATGTGCAGCAGCGATTGAGGATGAGAATGATGAAGAGCATTTCGAGGATGATCATGATGACTCTTTTGAGGACGATCCCCTACTCAAGCTAAGTAAGGTGAGCAAAGAAAAACTCATTGATGGCTTGATTTCATATGAATACAAATTGCATACTCTTAGGAAGAAAATGAAATTACTGAAAAGAGAAAAGAATGACTTGTCTCATGAGCTCTCCGAATTAAAAACCTCCATGAATGCTTATGATTCATTGCTTGTAGACATGGAGAACCTGAATAACTCTCTTCCATGCCTAAAATCTGAAAATGAATTATTGAAATCAAATACTTCTATGCCATGTGATTCTTGTATTGCCTTACATCATGAGCTTGACAATGCTAAGTTAGAAATAGGCAATCTTAGATCTATGGCTAGAAATGATTGTGATTCTTGTGTAGGCATGCTTGCTGAAATTGAGAAGCTTAAATTGACTAATTCCATGCATCTTGAGCAATTAGAAAATGCTAAGGCTGAGATTATTGAAATTGAAGCTAGGCGTTGTAGCATGTGCTTTGAATATGAAAAACTGCTTAAGGAATGGTTTAGTCTCTTGCAAGAATTGTGCTTGTTTAGAAACTGAAATTGATGCTTTGAACTGCATGCTTAATACGAAAGCATCATTAATTTCTTGCACATCTTGCATTTCATTGAAGAGCAAGGTTGAGTCTTTCTTGCGATGATATGGCGCCAAATCTTGTGACTCTTGTATTTGCCTTCACTCCGAGATTGATGTTTTCAAGATTTCTTTTGCTTCTTTGCTTTCGGAGTTGGAGTCTTTTTGTGCTAAGCGTGAGTCACTTGATGTTGGTTTTGTGGCATCGCTTTGGATAGCTCTTCTTTGGTGAGTTCGACTCTTCGGACTCTTCTTGTGTTGTCCAACAGTTTCAAAAGACAAATGTGCTTCTTTCTCAAATGGTACTAAATCTTCAAAAGAAAGTACCATTGCACATTTTGTAAGAAGAATGGACACACTCTTGGGTTTTGCTTTCGCCGTTTGAAACATGAGCGTCGAGTGCGTACTCGTACCTCTAGGAACACACATAGCCTTTCTCATGGCATGTGTGGGTCTAGTGTCGATACGAGGACGAGTCATGATGCTAGTTCTTCCAGGACTTCTTCTTTGAGCCATAATGGTGCTTCGTCCTCTCGGACCGTGTCTACTAGTAGACCTTTTGTGAGCACCCGGATTTATTAAGCTCATAATACTTAGTCATCCAATTGACCCTAGTATTATCAACCAAATAAACCCGGTCTCGAGAGATGTATACTCCCCAGAATGCAGTATACATACCTCACAACAAAAGAATGTATCAATTCCATACAACACATAGTACATAAGCAACAAACCAGAAGTTAATATTAATATGGAATAGCTATTACAAAAGAGGGGCCCTTAGGCCAAAAAAAAACAACAGTTCTAAAGAGACAACAGCGGAAGCAAAAGTGCCATAAAGATGGCTATAACACAAAGCCAATCAGTGTGCCTTAACCCTAGGCATCGACCGATTTGCCAAGCTAGTCGTCAAGAAAGCGCAACACGTGAAGAAAAGAGAGGCTCTTGGAGCTCTCCTTCTTCCTCTGCAACAAAAGCCACAAAAATTGCCACAACCATGGGCAGATGAGTACATAAAGTACTCCGCAAGACTTACGTGTGAGATAACAGAACTATAAATAGCTACATGCAAGCTTTATTTAAGTGGATGAGGCTTTGGACTCATTTTAGCATAAAGCAACATTTATTTGCAATAACATAATAGATTGAAGGCAATTTGGCAAAGCATTTTTAAATGTTGAAGTAACAACGAGATAATACCATAGTAGCAACAACAAGATCAACCTGGAAGTGACTAACCCAATAGTCACCACAACAATAGCATGAACTCCCCGTTCATACCAACCATGTCAAGTTTTAATTAAAGGTTGTAGTCTAGTCTTGAGCGACCTTACCAAGCATGTCCATAACCTAAGGCGAGGCTATTGAATAGTTTTATCCTGCAGGTGTACCACTGTACCCACACGTCCGACCGCCTTTCCTTTAGGCACACTACCTTTGGTATGCTTGCAAGACGGCTAAGTCCTCTGAGACATTTCAATGGACAATGCTAATTCGAGTCGCACAACCCACGGGAGAAGGAGACATCACACAACCTTCAGGAAGCTAATGCTCCCTCCCACATCACACACACATTTTATCTTTAAAACACACCAACCGAAAGCGACCCCAATTAACACCGCCCAAAGTACTTAGTCAAGAGGGTTCCATATGCCCCTCGTGTGGTTAGTCTGTGAAATCGCTTGGCTTAGTGACCCAAGTACTCGGTCCTTAGGGACCCGGGCATACCACCACATCCAAAAACCACGCCATCCATCCAATATGCCCAAGTCTAAATCAATCTTTTGTTTTCAGTTTTTGATTTTACAAATTAATCAAAACACAAGTGCTAGACATATAGGAGTAATAATCAGTTTTGAGTGATCAAGACCATCGACTAAGTCGATGATCGCCCATTACTACCGTTATCTAAGCATTGCTAAGCATGACACCGTAAAAGCAATAAAAGAGCATACTTAAATCACGGGCTCTAATTCACCAGCGATATTAGTAACTTATGGTTTGTGGCAGGGGTAACAATTTAGGGCAACTATGCAATCTGAATAGCTACCTCTAAACGATAAAATACTTTGACACAAAAGCATGCATACATACAAGTTAAACAAAATATTAGACTTTAAAGTAATGGGACAATGATCAAACTGCTTGCCTTTACTTGCTGGAGATGCTTAACCTGCTGCAGAGGAATACTTTCAATCGGTAATATCGTTGGTACCTATCTCAAGAAACGAGGAAATCCAATAAAAGCAGCGAACACGAAAAAGATTCAAAATCCAAAGTCAACAAAAATCCATGAAATTTATATAGCAGGAAGACCACGATTTTAAATGAATTTAGCAACAAGAATCATTCGATTTGGATAAAGTATGAAAAAGTTATGGCTAAAACAATTTCAATCGGCTGGAAAATTCCAATTTAATTGTTTTCGGGTACTGTTCATCGCACAATTTTCTAGGAGGTTGTTGGGTGTGAAAATTTTATGACAGGTAGAGCATGGTATTCTAAGATCAGCAAAATTGGGTTCACTCGTTTTGGAGTTAAATTAAATTAGTTATGCCCTTTTTTTAAAGTTGAAATTATGACAATAGGTCGACTGTCATTTGACATACACCTACATCACTCTTGCTTCCAAAATAACTCCACTCTTTTAGATTGAAAACTAGAGGCTAAGTCTTAAGAGGTTTACTTACTGGTCTAAGCATTCAACAAGGTTTAAGCTTTTAAACAAGTGGTTTGTAACTTTTGCATGTTCCATTAACTAGTAATCTTAATGACTAGTTTTCAACACAGGCTACTACTGTTAGATAAACGCCCAATTGTCAAGTTGAAACAAGAGCATTACCAACTACTGCACCTACAAGGCCATGAACCTAATGCAAACTTTTATTAGCTTTAGGTTAACTTCTCTGATGGCTCAAAATACTCATTCCTACTCTCTTAACAATTTAAATCCAAGTCTTGGTTGAGCATGCGATTTTAGAAAATTCATCTCAAATTGGTTTTTCCTATTTGAAATTTCTTTGCTAGAAGGAAGTCAATTGATCAATTGAATTTAAACTCTAATTACTAGAATTAGTCAGGTTATTAGCCACTAACAAGTCTGAAAATTCTCAGAGTAATAATTATGTAACCTACAATAGCAAGAGAATGACTAACTAAAGTGCTATTGACTGGTCACTTTACTAGCCTTTAGACAAAACTGAAATTTCTTCAGACTACTATTTGCCCAACCTACAACAGCAAGACGACTGGATTTAGAAAGCTATGCACTAATCCTCCTTCCAAAACTCAAACTCCAGTTTTTGCTAACTCACTGGAGGGACCTAATTGGCATTCAAAAGGATTGATAGCAAAAGATAATAGATGTTGCAGGTGAGTTTCAATGACAAAACAAAATTTTCTGCTAATCTATTCTCTTCTCTGTTTGTTTTTTCGACAATTCAAAGCCATGTTGATTTCAGATTTTAATCTTTGCTAAGAGCTAAATGCCACCGATTAAGGGAATTAATACAATCCCTAACTAGTTAAGCTTTTAGTTTCTTGACAAAACCATTTATCATCTAACAGTTTCTTACGAACAAACATCCTTTGATAGGAACTAGCTTTGAGATGAGCTACTGTAAACCCAATTCCTTACAAGATCACAGTTTAATTTTTGCTTACTCACTAAGTGATTTAACAAACACTTACAAGTTCTAAAGAAAATGCATTAAAGCTTCTACATTTCTCGTGAGAGAAAGACACAGAGAGGAGCTACCAGGAGGTGGTGGCGGCTCGGGTGGCGGAGGCACGACCGGAGCGGGCAGCGGAGGAGGAGCGGGAGGCGGCGAGCAGCGCAGATCCGGGCAGACGAGGTGGTGGCGGCGCCGGGTGGTGGAGGCGGCGAATCTGGTGTCGAGGGCAGCGGATCCGGCGTGAGATCAGGCGTGGTGGCGCGGCGAAGAAACACCAGGCGGCAACAGCGGTGGAGGGCGGCGGCGCACCGAGGATGGCGGCGAGGAAGTGGAGGCGGCTCGGCCGAGCCGAGGAGGCGGGCCGAGTAGCAGGGCCGAGCAGGCGGTGGAGGCGCACAAGCAGCTGCAGTGGAGACGAATCCGAGGGCGGCGGATCTGCGGGTGGGCGGATCCATGGCGGCGCACCATGGAAGGAGAGGCCGGAGGTGCGGAGGAGACGCCATGGGGGCGGCAGTCAGGCGGGTGGTGGTGTCTTTGGGCTACTGGAGCGGGAAGGCGGCGGGGGAGATGGAGTGGGGGGGCGGCCATGGAGGAGGAGGAGGAGGCGCTAGGGGAGATGGAGTGGGGGCTCGGCTCCATGGGGAGGGCTTCGGTGGGGAAGAATGGTTTGGGGGCAAAGGGAGCGCCCGGGGAAGATGGAGCTGCCTTGGGCGTGGGGAGAAGGGGAGAACAACGGCTCCATTTGGTGGAGCAAGAATAAAGGGGGAAAAATGGTAAGGGGAAAAGAGCCGTTGGCTGATATGCGGGGCGTGAGCGGAAGCCATGCCGAGCTGGCGAGGCGCCCTCGGCCGCGAGGAGAAAAAGAACAGGCTGGCAGGCCCGGGCTGCCAGTGATGCAAGAGAAAAGGGAGCTGGACCGTTGATCGCAAATCAGACAGTCCATGGTACCGATTAATCCGGGCCGTTGATCTTCACTCGAACGGACGGCTCAAAGCGAGGGGAGATAAGTGGTGCGGTGCGGACAAGTTCGGTCAGGTCGGAACAGTGCGACGACTCGAGTTGATGCAGTGCGAGCAAGTTTTAAACTCAGTTTAACCGAAATACAATAGGTTTGACTAAGGCTTCACAAATAGCAAATAAAATCTATAAATTCTGAAAATATTTGGAGGGGTTCCTGGGGTTACCTCGTGACCAAATAAAATCTTAAATCTCACTGTTCATGGGTTATTGGCATATTTCAGATTCAAACTTGCAATAGGTTATTGAATTAAGTTTGAATTTTCTGTGGACTGAATTTAGCTCCAACAATTTGGGAAAAATTATATTTATTCATGATAAATATTATAAGATTTAAACAAATTATTTCCAGAGTTTTATTTGAAGTAAATTCTTCCCAAAAATTATTTTAAGTGCATGCTCTTGATATTCGACTTTTGATTTTCTTGGTTTAACTCAGGGTTTCGAAATGAGCTAAATCTTGGAAGGATTATTAGAGATAGCAAACCAGCTCCAACATTCTGAACTTTTAAATGGAGGTTGATGACTCTAGGATAAACCTTACATAAAATCTCCAGATGTTGATCACGAACTTTTCTTAAAAAGTTTTAAAGAGGTCATGACTTGATCAAGCAGGAGATTTTGGTTTTGATTTCCCATAATTCCTTTACAAGAATTACAGAATTGTTCAAAAACTTCCGGATGCAAGAAAAGTTTTAATTTCTACTCATTTTCTTACATTTGAAACACAGATCCAGATTTGGGATGTTACACCTTTACACCATTGCTCATTTTGTGGGAAGAATGGACATCATGTGGATTTCTGTTTTCGGCGTGCAAAACATTTGCGTCGAGCTCATGCTTCTAAGTCTCCTAGTGGGCATAGTCTTTCTCATGACATGCACACTAAAGAAATAAGCACGAAGACTCGATTTGTTGATGGCTTCTTTGACACCTTTTTATTGGTGTCGGACAAAGACCGTGGACATGGTTTGCATAGTTTTGGTTTTGGTCCACGAGCTGCCCGGCGGTGATTTCGCCGTTTTCCAAGAGGTGGACCTCGTTTTGTTCATCGAGGTACACACCCACGGCGAGGATGTGTGAGTTTCTTTGATGCTTCTGTTGGTTCTCATCATGGTGCTTTCAAGCAAGGACATCGCCGCTTTTCTAGAGTTGGACCTCGTTTTCCTCATCGAGCTGTCCACTCGCGGCGTGCCTCCAAGGATGAGATTGGATCTTCTTGCATGGACCATCATTTGCATCATGCTAACTCACATAATGTTTACCGCTACGGTGGTGGTGTGTCCAAGGTTTGGGTTCCCAAGCATTCGCTCTCTAACCCTTCGGGACCCAAGACTCGGACACCTTGCCTTTCTCATGTGTAGGTACCAAGAACACGGGTTGGAGAACATGGACTTAAGAGGTTCTGGTCTTTTGCTTCATCACATGATCGGGACACTTGATGGTTCTCCACCTCAACAATGGCCTCCAAGAGGCATGTGCTTTCATGATTGGTGCTTTCACATGTTTGGTGAGCAATCATATACCTTCATGCCCTTATCTTCATGATTATTCATACTTGGCATGTTGTGCTTGCTTTGTGCTCACTTGTACCTTTTTGGCATGTGTTACTTCTTTGATATCCTTTGTCATGCCTTTACCTTGCTTATGTATCCATGTACTATATTGTTGTTCGTTATTTTCATGGTTATGCGAGCTGTTTGGTCATCATGAGCTTGTGCTGTTGTGTACATGATTTATATTGCTCTTGTTGAGTTTTTGTCTTATGTATCCACATGTTCACTTGATATCCATGTTAGCATTTCTTATCCATATTTTGTTCTAAAATGCTTTATGCTTACATGGTTATTGTGCTTTACTGTTAATTGTGGATGCATGAGTCTTGCCATAGCTTTCACTAGCTTGCTTTTGACTATATATATGATGGGTGATATGCTATGTGCTTGTTTGCTTGCTCCTATGCCTTGTTGTGGATTAAGGATAGTTTGAGCTTTATCATATCTTGGATAGCATGTGCTGAAATTGTCTTGTCTATCTCCATGCTCATGTCTTAAACTATTGATTATATGCTTTCGTGAGCTTTGGATCATTTGCTGCTATTCTTGCTAGTCATGTGTCTTGGTACTATTTCTCTAGATATTGTCTCACTAACCCAGTACCAAGGCATAGACTTTTTTGTCTCTTTTGTGTAGTCTTTCAGTTGAGAAGAAGAACATGTGGTCCAACAAGTGTTATCACCTCGAGCTGTTGGTTCTTCTTCATTTGTGCCTTCAATGATGACTATCACTTCTCGGAGACGAAGGATTTTGAGATGTGGATGATGGGTGAGCGCAACTACCTTCTGAAGCTTCAAGGATTGGATCTTCATCTATCATGGCTACATCTCACTGCCAAGCAGTGTGACTCAGGTTCGAGCTTCTATACCTTACATTTGTGTATGGTATCCCTAGTCTACCTTGCATTGCATCTGGTTCGTGTCCGGTGTTTGGCTTGTCGAGTTCAGGGTAGATAGGAGGCTCTGTTCTAGCACGTGTCTTTTCTAGGCACTCTTCTTATCCCATGATTTGCTAGGATGCATTCTTCTCACAGCCTAGGTCGAGCTTGTCTCCCAATCACTAGTGTTAGCAGGTTTTTGAGTTGTCTGTAAGCTTTTTAGTGTTGGTGTTTCGCTCCCTAGCTTTTCGAGTTGCTTTTCCTAGAGTTCTTGTGGTGTTTGAAGTCTTTGTGCTAGTTTTTGTGGAGTTCTTGGCATTTTTGGCAGGTCTCCCCTCAAAGCTTTTTGACCCAACAAAGTTTGCCACCTTGAGTAGCAAGTTAAGGATAATTTATCCCTATAGGTTGGTTTGAGGGGGAGTTGGTTCTTTTCTGAACCTTTCTGTTCATCTGAACTTTCCTTGTTCATTTGAACTTTTGTGGATCTTTTCTGATACCTTCTTCAAGTGGTATCTTCTTCGGATCTTTTTTTTAATCTTTTTAGGCTTTTGAGTCTTTTGTGCATCTCATTGTATCATATTGCATACATATGAAAAATCCAAAAAGATACATTGTTATATAAGATTTACTGCTTCTGTCTTTTAAATTGATGAAGCTTTGATTATTACCTTATTGAGCTTTAGTATTTCAATTCTTACTCAAGATTGTGTCTAGTTCTTTGACTTGCTAGAATTATCATGCTTTCACATGTGCAGCAATGTCTTTGCTATATGAGCTAGAACTGTTAATATAACTTGAACTGAAAATTGTAATTTGTGGATCTTTTAGCTAGTTGCACAATTAGTGATCCTTTTTGTGACATTGGCCCTGTCAAAATTGCCTTGTTAGCTCTGGAATCTAGTATTGAACATCTTTGAGCTTTCAGTTCTTTAAAGAATCAAAAACAACCCTTATGCAAAATGAAAAATGATCTCTTTTGTGCGAAAAAAAACTGATCTCACCAATTCTTTCTCATGAGACGGCTTGCCATTGTACTAGGCATGAACTCAGGGGGAGTTTTGGATGACCTAGACCACTCTTTTAAGCTTTTGTTGCTTGAGATGGTCGCGGCAAGGCTTGAGATCTAGCACATGGCTGAAAATGCAATTTGTCAAATGTGGTTGAAGCTTAGGAAGAGATTGTGGATGGCTCCTAGTTCAGGATCTTCTTTACTAAGATAGACCTTTAATCAACTTGAATATTCATTGCAAATGAAGAACAGTTGAAATTTGGGCTTTTTGACAAAAATTGAGCTAAATGATTCATTTCATGAATTTTGTCTCTAAGATGGTCTTTGCTAGCTTCTGGATCTCACAATGACATTATGATATGGCCATTATCACTTTAGGATAACTGTTGTTGAGCTTGCTAATTTTGATGCATTGCTTAATTTAATCCAACAACATGTGATATATTGAGCTCATTAGCCTAGCTTTGCTATATATGTCTTAACATGATCTTGCTAGCTTTGTCAGGCTTGTTGTATCTTGAGTAATGGTAGAAATGCTAGCCTGTTCAATTGAGTAATCTCCAAAGCTTCTTTTACCTAAAAATTGAAAAATCAAAACAAAAATGAAGCAATCCCATTGCATTTCATGCATGCTCTTTCTTTTGCTTCTTCCTTGCTTGTGCATTTGTCATCTCTGGATGAGAGGAAGGGATGATTTCTTGATGAATCCATTGTCAAAGGGGGAGAAGATATAGCGAAAATGTATTGTTAATAAAGAGCTTGTTGGTTATGGGGGAGTAGTTTTGTAAGGGGGAGAAATGGAGAAATTGAAATTTCTTATTCTCTCTTTTAAAATGATGATCATAGTGAGGGGGAGCATTCATATTGCATTCTTTTGGTCTTATTGCCTTTTCTGAACTTGAATTGCAAATCTTGAAGCCTCACAATGATCAAATAGAACAATTGTTTCTTTCATATGGACCTGAAGTGAGATTTTTGTCAATTCTCTGGAATTGAAAGCTTTTGTGCTTTCTTTTGCCTTATCTCACTTGTTTATGTTATTCTGGAGCCAGCTTGGTCTTTTCCATTGCTTTTTCTTGCTAATGGACCAAGTTGTGCCTTTGTCTTGCTTGAGTATTTTACTTTTCAAACCACAAACTTACATTTTCTGAGAGATTGCCAATGTGTTCATCAAGGGGTAGATTGTGGATATCATGGGGATATGCCCATGATCTTAGGATGATGAAACAATTGGCAATGTGGCTTTTGGTTTGAAGTTTCACGCGTTTTCGACAAAGTTTCAGATCTGTCAGGTCAGCGGCGGTCTGACCGGCTTTTGTGCTGAATGTTGATATAAGTGGTGAGTTGATTTTGGGATAGGTTATATCCATATTTGTTAATGCATATGTGTTGCATATTGCATGTTTTGGCTAACGTGGGTCAAGTTGTGAAGAATTTGTTCCCGGATTCGTGTTTGCTTGTCTATTTTTGTGCGGTGGCTTGCGTGTCAATGACGATCAGCGGCGAGGAGGATCGGGACTAAGCTTGGAGAGCGAGGTCCGAAACGATCAAGGATGCGGGTGAGGTCAAGTGACTCAAGCGTGGCGCAGAATAGACATGGATGACCGAACAGGCGGTTGATCTTGTTGGTTGGATCAAGCGGCGAGTCGTTGCATGTGCTCGATGGTGCGGTGGGATCCGGACGGAGAGACTTGGCGACATGGAGCCGTTGATTAACCTACGTGGCGAAGCGGTGATTGCTTCAACAGATGGACTCGGTCTTTTGGAGAAGGATCGAGAAGGGTATTTTGGTAATTTTACCAAATACCGCCTTAGTGACCTTTGGCTAAACATGGGCTGAGTCGGCGCATGTTGAAGCGGTTTAGATCAATCGACGATGAAGACGGCGCTTTGAGATGCGTGCGTGTGTGTTCCGTTGTTGTTGGGCCTTAACGGAAGCCCATTTGGTTTTTAGGGTTAAGAGCTGCCCTATAAAAGAAGGGAGATGGAATATTCTTAGGGTGGCCGCTGGAGATTTGGGGGCTGCTTTTGAAAAATCTGGGAAGGAGTGGCAGCGCCCCGCTGCCAAGGAAAAATCAAAGTGGCCGCTGTTGAATAGAACTGCCGCTGAGAGAAAAATTAAGCGCCTGTAAGAAAAGTGAGAGCTCTAGGCGGCGGCCTTTGTCCCCTAAGAATCTGTGCGCCGGTATGAATTAGAAGCCTGGGTGACGGCTTGATCCTTGGCTGAGAGAGGGGTTGTTGGTTGCAGCCAAAACCGGAGTTATATACGATATCTTTCTTTGCCTTGTCCCTGATCGGCGGCGGTTGAATCAAGGTGTTGTTCCTTGAGTCGTTCCGTTCTTGTGTTTTTGCTGTCTTAAGATCTTTATTTTTCGGCTGTCTTTTTGTTGCGGGCCGATCTGGGCAGCGGCCGGTCTCAAGCTGTGATTCGGATGACAAAGAACCGAAGCTGGTAGCAGTGCCCTGTGTTTGTGAAAAAAAACAGTAGAGCTCCTTGTGGCGGCGCGTCTTGAATCCCTTAAAAAATCATCGTGGCTTGTCACTTTGTCTTTGAAAGCGGCGCCTTGTAAGCATCACGTCGGCCTCTGTTTTTTTTTCTTTGGCTCTGGCTTCAAGTGTGTGGCGGCCGTTTCCATCGGTCTGCAGTTCTTGATCCGACTTTGAGTTTGAATTTTTTTTATTATCAGCTTGTCCGCCCGCAAGTTCAGGAGACCTAACGGCGGTGTGCAGTCTCGCATAGATAGGAAAATCAAGATCCATCTGGTTGCTTTTGGATTTGCTTATCGCTAATTTCTTTTGGCTCATGCTGTAAGAGATCGATTGACATGATGTTGGATCGAGTTAATCCAGAGGCCAGTGAGCGGTGTGGTGGTGTCGATTGAAAGAAAATCCAGAGCGTGTGGCTGTGTTGGAGCGCCTGGTAGAAGAGCAGAGAATGTGGCAGTTTGCTGTTTTGGTTTGCAGTTCTTGGTTTAATTCCCATTGATGCAGTTCACTTGTAGCATGAAGATCAGACAAGAAAAGTAAGTGATTGCAGCGGCTGCAGTGATAGCCGATTCTTTTCTCATACATGTTACTGTGACCGAATTGTTGTTTGCCTTGGCTGCTCATTGATGCAAGTAAGCCTACAGTTTATTTCATACTTGCTTGATTGGTTCTGTGTATATTGTGTGACTCATGCTGCGAGTGCATGTGGAGGCATCTGCAGTTTTTGCTTGTCTCATCAATTTGTGAAGCACAATTTCTTTATTGCTTCAGCTACTGTTACTCTAGTGTGTGCTTGTCAGCTTGGTGTGGTTTGATACCAGCTTGCTGTGCGTGCGGCAGCGGCAGTTCGCTTAGTAGCTCTTGTGTATCGCAATTTCTCTGTTTCAGTCTTGTTTATTTGCTTAGACCTTCTGGTTCTTTGTGTATGCTGCTCGGCACTGTGCGGTTGATGTTGGACATGCTTGTGCCGCCTGATTGAAGCGATGGGAGTCATGCACAGCTTGTTTTTAGCTGCAGTTTTGTGCATGCTGTTGTGAGGTGTTTTTAGACTTGTCCTTCGGGGTTTGATCGGATTCAACACAGGACATCCGCTGTGCCTGTATACAGATCTTCATAGCTTTTATAGCTATTGGAGTGAAAGTTGTGTTGAGTTCAATCGAGGTGAAAAATAGAGAAAGCGTCTATTCACCCCCCCTCCTCTAGTCGCTTTTCCGGTCCTACAATTGCTATCAGAGCCAAGTTTGCTCTTTTGTGATCTTTTCTGATCTTTGAGCATGGCGACAGATATGAGGACTTGTGAGCGGTTCCTTGCATCTTGTCGTGGTTCTTTTACCAATGGTGTTGGCCGTAACAAGATATTTGAATGTATGATAAGTGTAATGGCGATGGAGGAGGAAGTCTCCTGTGATATCTGTGGCAAATCCTTTTGTTTTGATTGTCCTAGTTTCGTGGATGAGTCACTTTTAGAGCCCAGGAGAAGAAGCCCGATGGCGTAAAAGTGGCGATTGAGGATGAGAATGATGAAGAGCATTTCGAGGATGATCATGATGACTCTTTTGAGGACGATCCCCTACTCAAGCTAAGTAAGGTGAGCAAAGAAAAACTCATTGATGGCTTGATTTCATATGAATACAAATTGCATACTCTTAGAAAGAAAATGAAATTGCTGAAAAGAGAAAAGAATGACTTGTCTCATGAGCTCTCCGAATTAAAAACCTCCATGAATGCTTATGATTCATTGCTTGTAGACATGGAGAACCTGAATAACTCTCTTCCATGCCTAAAATCTGAAAATGAATTATTGAAATCAAATACTTCTATGCCATGTGATTCTTGTATTGCCTTACATCATGAGCTTGACAATGCTAAGTTAGAAATAGGCAATCTTAGATCTATGGCTAGAAATGATTGTGATTCTTGTGTAGGCATGCTTGCTGAAATTGAGAAGCTTAAATTGACTAATTCCATGCATCTTGAGCAATTAGAAAATGCTAGGGCTGAGATTATTGAAATTGAAGCTAGGCCTTGTAGCATGTGCCTTGAATATGAAAAATTGCTTAAGGAATGGTTTAGTCTCTTGCAAGAATTGTGCTTGTTTAGAAACTGAAATTGATGCTTTGAACTGCATGCTTAATACGAAAGCATCATTAATTTCTTGCACATCTTGCATTTCATTGAAGAGCATGGTTGAGTCTTTGCGCGATGATATGAGCGCCAAATCTTGTGACTCTTGTATTTGCCTTCACTCCGAGATTGATGTTTTCAAGATTTCTTTTGCTTCTTTGCACTCGGAGTTGGAGTCTTTTTGTGCTAAATGTGAGTCACTTGATGTTGGTTTTTGTGGCATCGCTTTGGATAGCTCTTCTTTGGTGAGTTCAACTCTTTCGGACTCTTCTTGTGTTGTCCAACGGATTTCAAAAGACAAATGTGCTTCTTTCTCAAATGGTACTAAATCTTCAAAAAGGAAGTACCATTGCACATTTTGTAAGAAGAATGGACACACTCTTGGGTTTTGCTTTCGCCGTTTGAAACATGAGCGTCGAGACCTCTAGGAACACACATAGCCTTTCTCATGGCATGTGTGGGTCTAGTGTCGATACGAGGACGAGTCATGATGCTAGTTCTTCCAGGACTTCTTCTTTGAGCCATAATGGTGCTTCGTCCTCTCGGACCGTGTCTACTAGTAGACCTTTACACCATTGCTCATTTTGTGGGAAGAATGGACATCATGTGGATTTTTGTTTTCGGCGTGCAAAACATTTGCGTCGAGCTCATGCTTCTAAGTCTCCTAGTGGGCATAGTCTTTCTCATGACATGCACACTAAAGAGCCAAGCACGAAGACTCGATTTGTTGATGGCTTCTTTGACACCTTTTTTATTGGTGTCGGACAGCACCGTGGACATGGTTTGCATAGTTTTGGTTTTGGTCCACGAGCTGCCCCGAGGCAGGATTTCCGCCGTTTTCCAAGAGGTGGACCTCGTTTTGTTCATCGAGGTACACACCCACGGCGAGGATGTGTGAGTTTCTTTGATGCTTCTGTTGGTTCTCATCATGGTGCTTTCAAGCAAGGACATCGCCGCTTTTCTAGAGTTGGACCTCGTTTTCCTCATCGAGCTGTCCACTCGCGGCGTGCCTCCAAGGATGAGATTGGATCTTCTTGCATGGACCATCATTTGCATCATGCTAACTCACATAATGTTTCGACTGCTTCTGGTGGTGGTGTGTCCAAGGTTTGGGTTCCCAAGCATTCACTCTCTGACCCTTTGGGACCCAAGACTCGGACACCTTGCCTTTCTCATGTGTAGGTACCAAGAACACGGGTTGGAGAACATGGACTTAAGAGGTTCTGGTCTTTTGCTTCATCACATGATCGGGACACTTGATGGTTCTCCACCTCAACAATGGCCTCCAAGAGGCATGTGCTTTCACTAATGTCCCCTCTATTCCATATGTTGCAAGCCATGTCTCTACCAGAGCTACTAGAAGAATTCTACGATAAGGACCACCGATGCAAGCTGTGGCTCATCGCTGACACGGATGGCCCTCCGCCTTTGGCACTTTGGGCAGGGAGGGACTGCTGGGCGCTGGACGATTGCTACATCCCAATCCTCCGGGACACGGGCTTGTTGCCCTTTGCGAGGATGGTCTCCGTCGGATGCCAGTTCACCCTAGACGGCAGCTTGCTATCCGCACTTGTCGACAAGTGGAGGCCCGAGATGCATACCTTCCACTTTCGGTGGGGTGAGATGACGATCACCCTGCAGGACGTCTCATTCTTGACCGGTCTCCCGATCCGGGGTGTGCTGCTTGTTTCGGGCCCTCCGAGTGTGGACTGGAAGGCCAGGCTAGAGCAGCGATTTGGCCAACCTCTCCCGGAGAGTGCACGTGGCATCCCCCGGGCTTGGCTAAGGTAGTTCAGTGAATGCCCGCAGGGTGCATCTGACAAGGTCGTTAGGACGCACCTCGTCGCTTATCTTCTCTAGCTCTTTGGTTGGGTCCTGTTTCCAACCACAAAGGGCGATTTTTTGAACCCTGGCTTCATCCGCGCCGCCGAGTCTTTGGTTGACTTGGAGCCGATGGAGCAGTACAGCTGGGGATCAGCCGTCCTTTGCGCCACATACCAGGGGTTGTGTGACGCTTCACGGCGCAACAACGCTGGTACCAACCTAGTCGTCTGCTACGTGCTCCTGCAGTTGTGGAGTTGGGAGCACTTCCCTGTTGGACGGCCGACCATCGAGATAGCGGCGCACTCGTACCCTCTCCCACATGACCACATAGACGCGCCCACCATGGGCTTACGGTGGACTGCTGCCCATCTGTGCTGGGCCAGCGGAAGACCGGCGAGGTGCTACTCATTGTACCACAACGAGTTCGAGTCATTGCACGAGAGCGACATCATCTGGTGTCCATGGCATCTGATTTCTGCGTCTTGATAGCGCCAAGACGGCTATCCTCGCAATGCATCCAGGACGCATTACTGTGGACGACGACCTGCCACATGGTGTTCTCACATATAGTGGAGCCTCACGCGCCGCAGCGCGTAATGCGATAGTTTTTTCGGTACCAGTTGGTGCCCCCTCGGATGGCAGGCCCCTGGGGCGAGCCGTACACCTGTGAGTCAAACTTCATCCAAGTGATTTTTGCAGTCCTTACGTCTTCTTTTGTAACATTAATCTTTCCGGAAATGCAGGCAATCGAGGACGTTTGAGCATATTCTGGACTGGCGAATGCACCAGCAGTAGTGGATTGCGATATGGATGAACAGGGCGCACGTGGATGTCTGGCATGAGCCGCGTCCATACGACCTTGAGTTGTACGGTGCGTACATGGAGTGGTACATGCCACGAACGCGCGTAAGACTCACCATTCCTCCTCTAGAGCGCCCGGAGGAGGTGACAGAGCAGATGCACCAAGAGAGCCTCCGTCGCACGTACGACCGTCACAGCGCTTCGCGACATGATGACACCGTACGACACTTACGACCTCTGGTTCGCAGTTTCGTTGACGACATTCGTACTTTTGTTAATGAACCTGTTATGTCACTACAGTTCGAGCGGGCGCTACGCGTCCAGAGCGCAGAGGACGACGCCCAACTCGGCCCAGATAGAACCCCGGTGGTATATAAAAAAGTTTTGAAGCACATCTCAACGGAGATGAAGAAGATAATAAAGAAATTGAGCTGCGGTCGTTCGAGGGACGACGTCCTGCGCATCGGGCACGAAGTGGGGGGGCCGTGCTCACCTGCTAGGTCACCACGACCTAGCGAGTCCGGTAGGCGTTGTAGCGTTCCCCGTCGGTCATCCGCGGGCCAGGTCGCCGCGGAGGTAATTCGCTATGTACAAATTTAGGTTCAGTTTTTTTAGTTATGCCTTACGTTTCGCTAACATCATGTCGTTCTCTCGCCTTAGGTCCGTCAGGATCAATCACTTATGTCGTCTGGACCCGGTACACAGACTAGCGCTCCCACTCGGTTATATGCACTGCACATCCGGGAGGTACGAGGTTTTTAGTTTACGTCCAGAGTGTTTATTTGTACTAACATTGTTCCATCTTGCGACCTTGATTTGCCGTTCGGGGGTGGCAACCCACAGGGTGACGGCCGCAGAGGTGACGGCCGTGGGGGTGATGGTCAGTTCACGTCGGTGATGGCGACGACATGGCCTCCAGCTCTGCCAGCAAAGAAGACACGACGCTAGGGCACGAACAATGGCAGCTAAGGTTTCTAGCGTACGTAGGGCAGAGCTCCTCCGGATTCGCTGTAACATCCCGCTTTTCTAGGGCTCTTAAAAGTTTTGAAAATAAAAAGAACCATTTGGTTTTGATGAGAGTTCAAAGCTTAACTTGAGATTTTAGAAGAACTTTAAGTGACTAAACCAAACTTCAACTAAATTGGTTCGGTTCTTCTTTGAAGTTGCTTGTGCTCTGCTGTGTCTTCCTCTCTCTCTCTCAGGATCTCTCCTCGTTCATTTAGACCTCCCTTGTGTCCTCCAGGACCCCCCCCCCTCATTCATTTGGACCTCCATGTGTCCTATAGGACCTCCCTTGTAACCTCCAGGACCTTCCCTCGTTCATTTGGACCTCCCTGTGTCCCTTTGGACCTCCCTATGTTCTTTTTGACCCCCCCCGAGTCCGTTAGGACCTCCTTGGCCCTTCATCTTAACCGTCGGGATCTCTCTTATGTTGATCTTGACCGTTAGGACCTCCCCCTTGGAGATCTTAACCGCTCAGACCTCTCCTTGTTTAGATCTGACCGTTAGGACCTCCCTCCTTGGAGATCTTAACCGCCCAGACCTCCCATTGTTTAGATCTGACCGTTAGGACCTCCCCCCTTGGAGAACTTAACCGCTCAGACCTCCCCTTGTTTAGATCTGACCGTTAGGACCTCCCCCTTGGAGATCTTAACTGCTCAGACCTCCTCTTGTTTAGATCTGACTGTTAGGACCTCCCCCCTTGGAGATCTTAACCGTCCAGACCTCCCCTTGTTTAGATATGACTGTTAGGACCCCCCCCCTTGGAGATCTTAACCGCCCAGACCTCCCCTTGTTTAGATCTGACCGTTAGGACCTCCCCCTTGGAGATCTTAACCGCTCAGACCTCCCCTTGTTTAGATCTGACCGTTAGGACCTCCCCTTGGAGATCTTAACCGCTCAAACCTCCCCCTTGATTTGATTTGACCGTCAGAACCTCTCCTTGAGAGATCTGACCATCAGGACCTCCTCTTTGATTTGATCTGACCGTCAGGACCTCCCCTTGAGAGATCTAACCGCCAGGACCCCCCCTTGATTTGATCTGACCGTTAGGACCTCTCCTTGAGAGATCTGACCGTCAGGACCTCCCCTTTGATTTGATCCGACCGTCAGGACCTCTCCTTGAGAGATCTGACCATCAGGACCTCCCCCTTGATTTGATCTGACCGTCAAGACCTCTCCTTGAGAGATCTGACCATCAGGACCTCCCCTTTGATTTGATATGACCGTCAGGACCTCCCCTATTTTGATCTGATCGTGAGGACCTCCTTGTCCTCAGGACCTCCTGGTCTTTTTGCAAAGACCTCCCTTGCGGGCACGACTACTCTAGTGGGACCACTCTCTTAGGTCCTCTGCTTACTTTCTTTTTCCTCTCATCATGACCCTGTCCCACGAAAGTCTGCACGCATTAAATACTGTTGCATCACATTAAATGCGGTCACCTCCAGTGTACTCGTGTGCATCTATTGTCACCTCTTTTACTAGCTCCTGTTTTCCTTCAACACATGCTCCCGTCTTGAGCATTGACTACGCTGTCCTCTCTCTCAGGACCTCCCTGTGCCTGTATAAAGCACCAGAGGAGCCTCCTGTCTCTTTTGTTTCCCTCGTGCCTTGGACCTCCCTTCATAGAACTCTCCTCTTCGTTGGAAGCTCTGATTCGAGTGGTTCAAGTCTCTATTTTCTCCTTGGCTCCGTGTTTATCTTTTGGTTTTAGTTTGGCTCTTTCTCTGGAGTTTTGCGGATTCGTTCTATTTACTCGTTCTCGTTCATACGTGTAGGTTTCAGTTGTTCCGAAGACCCCAAGACCCAGCAGCTTTCATTGAAGAAGCTCATTTCTACAACGAAGGCAAGTTATAGACCTTGACCATGTTGAACCTATTTTGCAAAAATGTATTTTGTTTTGATATAAACATGCATGGCTAATTTTATATAAATGGTTTTCGGGCCTAGTTAATTACCCAATTGCCATTATGCCTCCTTGTTAAAACTTGCAAATGACATGTATCCTTGAATGACATAAGTCCTTTGTCACCTTAGGAAGGGTTCTCTATTAGTTGGATGTCCTTGTATACCAACATGGGGGCGCCTTATTGCTTAGCCATGCTCTAAGTAGACGTTGGTCTTAGTCTCATGACTCATCAATGATTAACTTGACTAATGGATTGTGGAACAGTGGGAATGCCACTTTACTAAAATGATTAAAAGCGAATTTCCAAATAAACCACTAGTACAACCAAAAATAAATATAGAACTCAAAATAATGCGTACGGAAACAAATGCTTACAAGCACACATTCATTTCAAGTTTAGGACTTCCCATGTCCCAACAGTGAACTACATTTCAAGTTTAGCTCTTGTATGACATAGTCCTTTGAGAGCATAGAAGTATTTCTCTTTTCCAACATAGAGATAATGTAACACTGATCAATGACTATTGAAATTTGCCCCATAAGTGTGCACTGGGTTTATTTATCGGTTTAGTGTGGATGATGTTCTTTAATACTGTATTGTACGATAGGCTAGATAAGGTTGTGCATGAACCAACCGAGGGTAATACGTGGCATACAGATCATATAACGATGTCTGTAACCGTAAGGCTTCGTATGCGTTTGAAGGCTACGGTACATCGTTATATGATCTGCGAGCCGTGATTTCTCTGTTGGTCATGCACAACCTTATCTAGCATGTCGTATAATACAGATCATCCACGACAAAGAGTGTCCTATTTAACGATGTGTGCTAGTAGTCTCCGCGGTGCCATAGCGAGTGCCTCTTGTCTTGGGGCTGCCCATGGTGGCGGTGAGTGTAGAAGTTGGCGCTTCTGCAACATCCTCGTGTAGAAGTTTGCCAAAGAGTCCATAGCTGTGTATCGTAGAATTTGGCGTTGTACATAATAAACAAGACGGAAAAACATTACATTACTAATTACAACTAATTAATTACCACTAAACTAATTCATTACTAGTCAACTAACTAATTACCCCTAAACTATCTTGACGAGGATATAATAATCCTCATTTTATCTTTTATCTATAATTCTTATTATAGGTAAATATGACGTCATGTGGACCCTGAGTATACCCCTTAATGTTATAAGGGAAGAGCCTAATGGGTGGTCGTAAGTTCATCTACGACCACCCCCATAGTCGTAAGTTATGCTACGACTACCCCCGTAGTCGTAAGATATGCTACGACTATCCCATAGTCGTAAGTCTTGCTACGACTACCTCATAGTCGTAGGCTCCTCTACGACTAGGTCAACTTCGACCACCTTATGATCAAATAAACCTCTGAGACAAGTGGGTCTTATTGATTAAGGGATTCAAACGATCATCATATCTTTGTTATTCTCTGAGTAATGACACGTAATACTCTATTATCTCGGTATATAGTCATTAGCGGCGTGGAGGAGTTAATACACGGTGATTATTACTAACGTCGCCTAATTCTGAGGTGATGAGGCACCGCTTTATCTCGAGTAATCCGCTCCTTCACGTACTATAAAAGGCGGCAATCGAGAAAGGAAGGAGGATGAATCGCCATCGGGAATACAAGCACTATCTGTAATAGTCTTAGTTTTCCCCGATTGTTCGAATACACTCAATACCATACAAACACAGAGTAGGGTTGTTATTCTCTCCGGAGAAGGCCTGAACTCGTATAAAATCCCGTGTCAATCTCTGCGTGATTCCATTCTAGGAGACCCCGAATCAAACAATCTTTACGTAAGTTCGGTTCTAAAACACCGGCAGGTTGGCGCCGATCGTGGGGATCTTCGGTAATCTTTTGTCAACATACTCTCTATTTTCCAAATCTCATGCACTCATGGCGGGAGAATGGAGCGAGGAGAATTGGTTCGACTTGGCAGTCTGCAGACGTCGACATGGATGCCGGATTCGATTCTGAACCAAGTGATGACTCATCCTATGGCATTGCCGCCTCGGGATCTTCCCACGATCCAGAGACAATGTCGGCGGAGTTGAGGAGGGATCCTTATCCCCTACAACAGTACGTCCAAGAGAGGAATCTACCCTCTCAAAGGACAAGGGTCAATCTGACCAGGACCGCACCCAGGTGGACTCACGACACGACGAGAGTTTTTCCTCGAAGTGTCCAAGTCCCCCTAAGGCGGTCCGACTTGGTGAGGCAAGCTTTGGAAGCCACAATTCTGGGACTTCACCAGCATCTGGTGATCCTCTCTCTCCGGATGACGCCAGAGAGAGCGGGATCAAGCATGCTTTTCCTACAAATTCGACCATCTCTCCGCAGATCACACCTGCCGACGGAGACAGTTATAACCCAGACTTCCCCTACCTGGAGGGGATTACTCCAAGTCGCCAGATGGTGTCTCTCGACGACTCCTCAAGCGGAGAGGCCTCGAGCGCAAGTGAGAATCGTCAACGGGAGGTCTTCGTCCTTCCCTCAGATCAAGATCACTCTTCTAGAGACCGAGATGGAGACTCTTCCAGAAAATCACACACTGCGCCCCCTCGTGACGTTGGCAAGGACGCCACCACTAGCGGACACGACCAAGACCTTCATGAACGCAAGGGAAATCCTCGACATTCTCGCACTTCATTGAGGCAGTCTCAAGAGTCCGACATAGAAGCTCTTGAGGCTATTCGACGGAAGAAAATTGAAGCCCGAAGAATGCATGCGGCGCATCCAATATCGATCGAAGGAAGCTCAAGAACTTCAAGATATCAATGACTTGCTCGAGAATCCAACTCAAGAGCTAGCTCGAGCACCGAACTCGACCTCTTCGTTGAAGAGATCGCACAAAGGCTTCGAACACGATGGCAAGGCCGAAGCGCCTTGTCGACATCATTCAGAAGTCATAGCAATACGACTTCTTGGCTACGGTCGATCGAACATATCATCACGGAGGAATCGACACAACGAAGAAGTCGATCGATCACCTATTCGGAGAAATGTCTTTCGAACGGTCGATGATCAACAAACCCCTGAGAGGTGATCGCCACCATTCGACATGGGAATCTGCGAAGAAGAGATAAACTACGAGGAGTATTCCTCGAAGATCGAGATCTATCATAGGTCCGCCAACCTATTCTCGGGTATCATCGAGTACGACCACCGATGATATCAACCCTTCTTTCCGCAAAGGAGGCGTCAAGAAGTCATTCTTGGATGTCGGGCATTCTCGCCGATCTCCGAAGCCGTTCATCGCCACCTGCGTTTTCGACCGGTGAACATGGAGAAGTTTGATGGTTCCCAAAATCCCATCGAATTCCTTCAAATCTACACAACGGCTGTCCGAGCAGCAGGAGGAGGAGAGCACGTAATGGCAAATTATCTTCCAACTGTGCTCGAAGGATCCGCTCGATCGTGGTTACTGAATCAACCACTCGAGTCGATTTACTCTTGGCAACACCTCTGCGACCTTCTATTGGCAAATTTCCAAGGCACTTACAATCGCCCTGGAAAGGAGGATGACTTGCACCGGATGAGACAGAATAACAACGAGACCTTGCGCCAATTCATCAAGCGCTTTAGTCAGGTTCGTAACTCAATTCCGAAAGTTTCTGATTCATCTGTCATCAGAGCATTCAAGCAGGGAGTCCGTAGTAGGAGAATAACAGAGGACATTGCTTTAAACCCACCTACTTCTGTTGCCGAACTCTTCGAGATGGCTGATCGATATGCCACTGCTTCTGAGGTGGTCGAGTGGAACAATACAATAGATCGAGAAGACAATACCTCTCGAGAGCCAGGCGACATTGGTAAAAAGAAGGATAAAAAAGCAAAAAAGTCCAAGAACAAGGCGAAGGGTCAAAACTCTAAACCAGCGGTTCCAAGGAGGTATTGGTGTGAATGATAAAGAACCACGCACATCAAGCCGCAGACCGACAGAGGCAAAGGTAAGCATACCGATCGGAAAAATGATAAGCCTAGGTGGTGTCCTTTCCATAAAAAGGAAGGGCATGATCTTAGAATCGCCGGGTCTTTCAACGAAAGCTTGAAGACTACTATAACGGCAAAGGACCACTTCCCACTCTCGAACAGGTAGGTCAAACAAGTGGTCATAAATCTTCAGATGACGAAGAGGAGATGCCGTTCGGGATCCGCAACACACCATCGAACAAATCTACGGGATCATCGGCATATGAATCAAAGCGGCGACTTAAGGTCACGAACGTGAGATAAACTCCATAGATCCTCCTCTCGTCAATAAATTACCGAAGTGGTCGGAAGTCACTATCTCTTTCGAGAAGAGTGACTGCCCGATTCCTTCGACTCGACCAAGTCGATACCCAATCGTGGTCGAACCCACCATCAACAATTGTCGGGTAAATCGAGTTTTGGTTGATGGTGGAAGCTCGTTAAATATTTTATTTACGAGTGCTCTGGATGACATGCAAGTACCCAGGACCAAAGTAAGACCGGTACGATACTCTTTCCATGGGATCGCATCGAGATCTTGACCAAACCGATTGGTCAAGTTTTCTTCCTTTAACATTTGGTTCACCAAGTAATTTCGGAGACGAGAAAATCTCCTTTGATGTGGTCGATTTCGACATCGGCATATAACGCCATACTCGGACGACCAACTTTGGCAAAATTCCTAATGGCTACTCATTATGGATATCAATGTATTAAGATGCCAGTCCTAAAGGAGTAATCACAATCCATTGTGACAAGAAGATGGCGATACTGCGATAGTCGATCCCTCGAAATGGTAGGACAAATACCAACTCGAGAAGAAAGTCACCTTCGACTAGCAAGTCGGCCTAAAGTCGCACCAAAGCCGAACGATAAAGTCAAAGAGGTTCCTCCGACGCAGGGAGCCCTCAAGATCGCTCAGATCGGGATACTTCCGACCCCAAATAGGAAGACGCCCTCATCACCTTCCTCCGAGCTAACGCAGATGTATTCGCGTGGCAAGCATCCGACATGCCCGAGTCCTGTGGAGGTGATCGAGACGAGCTAGCTTTTACTACCGACAAAGTACCGTAAAACAAAAATTGCGAAGATTTGCCCCGATCGACGAGATGCTATTAAATCGAATTGATAAGCTACTTAAAGCGGGCTTTATAAGAGAGGTCAACCACCCGAATGGTTGGCTAACCTGTAATGGTTAGAAAGTCAAACGGCAAATGGCGTATGTGCGAGACTTTCTCGATCTTAATAAAGCTTGTCCAAAAGACGATTTTCCTTTACCTCGTGTCGATCGGTTGGTTGACTCTATCGAGGTTGTGAAATGTTAAGTTTTTTAGACGCATATTCTGGATACCACCCGATCAATATGTGTCTAGACGATGAAGAAAAGACCGCATTTATTACACCATTTGGTATATTTTGTTATGTCAAAATGCCATTTGGTCTAAAAAATGCGGTACGCTTCTTTTCAACGCTTGATGCAGCAACTTTTTCATCTCAATTAGGCGAAATCTAGAAGCCTATGTTGATGATCTAGTTGTCAAAAGCATCAAGAGACTTAATCATATTACTGACCTGCAAGAAACATTCGACAATCTCAGAAAACATCGCTTAAAACTTAATCCTGAGAAGTGTGTATTTGGAATCTCTTCAGGGAAATTGCTTGGATTCCTAGTATCAATACGAGGAATCGAAGCAAATCCCGAAAAGATAAAAGCCATTTTAGAAATGCGCCCTCCAACTACACGGAAAGAAGTCCAGAAACTCACTAGGTGCATGGCGGCTTTAAGTCGTTTCATCGCACGACTGGGAGAAAAGGGACTACCTTTCTTTAAACTTCTAAGGAAACACGAAGGTTTTGAGTGGTCAAAAGAGGCAAACGCTGCCTTTGAGGATGTCAAGAGGTACCTTACGAGTGCTCCTATTCTGGTCTCTCCGAGGCCAGAAGAAACGCTCTTGGTTTACCTAGCTGCCACGCCACAGGCAGTAAGCGCAGTAGTGGTCGTAGAACGTGAAAATGTACAACGACCAGTCTACTACGTAAGTGAAGTTTTACACGGACCTAAGGAGCGTTACCCTCAGGTCCAAAAGCTTCTATATGCCCTCCTCATGTCTTCGAGGAAACTGCGGCATTATTTTCAGGCGCACAAACTAGTCAGGTTGCCCGAGTTTCCTTGGGAGCGATCCTCCGTATTAGGGAAACAATGGGCGCATGGCAAAATGGTCAGTCGAACTTGGGGAGTTCGACATCCATTTCGTGTCCCGAACGGCCATTAAATCCCAGATCTTGGCAGACTTTGTCGCCGAATGGACAAATCCTGAACCTGTTCAGGATCCCCAGTACGATTCCCACGACCAGTGGACGATGTACTTTGACGGGTCGCTTACTTTAAGTGGCTCTGGGTGAGGTGGTCTGGTATCTCCTCTGGGAGAGACCTTAAAGTATGCCATACAATTAAAGTTTCGGGCCACTAATAATGTGGCGAATCTGAAGGTTTGCTAGTCGGTATATGAGCAATGAAGCGCTCTCGATTCGCCGACTACTCGTGAGAGGAGACTCTCAACTAGTCGTGAATCAAGTCGGCAAAGAGTACCAAAGGTTTCTAACCCGACAATGTCTCGGTACTTATCGGAATCGTAAGCTAGAAAAGCATTTTTAGGTTTCGAGGCACAATTCATCCTCGAAGGATAATTTCCTCGCAGACCAGCTTGCTCGAATAGCTTCTTCCCGATCTGAAGTACCAAAAGGAGTCTTCTTGGAACAACTCCAGAAGCCTTCTCTGGTCGACGAGCCAGAGACACCTCCTATTGAGACAGTCTCTCTAGAGTACGAGGATACATGGATGGTGCCCATCTATGATTATCTTCAGAAGGGTTCTGTACCAAGACGATCTCGAGGCAGATCGCTTATCCCGAAAAGCCAAAATGTATACTTTGGTCGAAGGAGTTCTCTATAAAAGGGGTACTCAAGGGGTGCTCATGCGATGCATTCCGCAGAGCGAAGGATTAACACTCCTTCACGACATACATGGTGGCATCTGTGGAAATCATGCTTCCTACAGAACGTTGGTCGGCAAGGCTTTTCGACAAGGTTTTTACTGGCCAACAGCCCTATACGATGCTAAAGAGTTGGTTAAAAAGTGTGTCCAGTGCCAGTTTCATAGCAGGCAAATACACCAACCAGCTCAGGCATTACAAACAATACCTCTATCTTGGCCTTTTGCAACTTTGGGGTCTTGATATCCGGGACCGTTCCTCAAAGCTCCGGAGGTTTGAGTTCCTTTTGTGGCTATTGATACGTTCACAAAATGGATTGAAGCCGAACTGTGGATCGATAACAACGAAGCGGCAAAACGGTTTATGATGAGATGCGTAATTACTCGATTTGGAGTACCGAGTCGAATAATTACAGATAATGGTAAGCAATTTTCGAGCATAAAATTTCGTGAATTTTATGACGAGTTGGGTACCAAGTTGTGTTATGCGTCATGGCCCATCGAGTAATGGGGCATCGAACGCAAACGTACCAAATAATGAGAGGAATTAAGACTCGAGTTTTGACCAGCTCATCAAACGCCGGGGCTTGGGTACAAGAGTTACCCTCAGATATGGGCGATTCGTACAACTACGGTCAGACTCTGGAGAAACACCTTTCTTTCTAGTCTTCGGTGCTGAAGCCATGCTTCCTCCGGAACTAAAGATACGGTCAACACGAGTCGAAACATTCATAGACTCCAACCAGGAACAAATCGAGCAGATGATATTAATCTACTTGAAGAAAGGAGAAACCAGCCCTAATTCGTTCGGCGGTCTACCAACAAGCCCTACGAAGATACTACGATCGAAGGTCCAACCTCGCAACCTTGTCAGAGGTGACTTGGTATTGAGGCTTTGCCAATCCAAGTCTAATCGAACAAACTTTCTCCCAAGTGGGAAGGTCCTTACACAGTTGGTCGGGTTACTCGTCTGTGGTCGTGACGATTGGCAATGGAAGACGGCGAGTTCTCTCGAATTCTTGGAACATCGACCCGATTCACGCAAGTTCTATGTGTAACCAATCATTCGGACAATAAAGCCTCAGGTTTTCTCTATCTCTATTGTCTTACTTTTGAGTAGTGCTTTCATAATTTTTCGACTATGTTTCAAACACCCAATTTTCTTTACACTAGTTGAAGGCAGATAACATCACCTAGTCGAAGCCTCTCCTCTCTGCATGTGGTCCTGCCCACTAGAAGGAGCTTCCTAGTGTCAACTCGTTACTCGCTTTTGTTGCCAACACAAAGAAGTCGGGTTTTATTTAGTCGAATTTTTTTTTTGAAGGCCAACTCCTTTCACCTTAGATTATTTCTTCACTTCATTTTTGAAAAATATTCTAAGCAGAGTGCACTTTTTAAGATTTATTCAGCTACCTTTGGTGTATTTAATTCGTCTTAACTAAGTCGGAGGAAGAAACACATCTAGTCGAAGTCTCTCCTCTCTGCACGTGGTCCCGCCCACTAGAAGGAACTTCCTAGCATCGCTCGCTTCCAACTCTTGATAATGAGGCGCACTTATTGAATCCTCCAAAGAAGGGCGTAATGAATTTTTGAAGTTCTCTGGATGTTTGTTTAACTCAAGTTGTTGTTCTCGATTTAATTAATCTAGTCGGAGATGTTAACATTACCTAGTCGAAGCCTCTCCTCTCGCACGTGGTCCCGCCCACTAGAAGGAACTTCCTAGTGTCAATTGCTACCACTCTTTCGACCGATTGCATGACAATTGGGGCCAAAAACTACAAGTTAAACAAACCTCTCTGCTTTGAAACCCTTTCTAAAGACTATTTACTTAGTTTGTCTAAACAAACTCAAAGAAATAGTCGGGGCTAGGATAATTTGATTTCAATTCTTAGTCTTTAAATTAGTTAATTATCTTTTGAGTTACTAACTACTCGACAAGATGATTTGTAGAGATAAGACTATTTACTTAGTTTCAACAAACTAAGCAAATAGTGGGGGCTAGGATAAAGTCATTAATTTGACTTCAATTTTTACTCTTTAAAATTAGTTAATTATCTTTTGAGTTACTAACTACTCGACAAGATAATTTGCGGTGAAACAAGATGGATCGATATTACATCAACAAAAGCTTGTTTTTCACAGTTTATTACAAGTTACTCAAGAGGGAGATCCCAATCGCATCTCCTCTAAAACTTTCCTACCAACCGATTGCATCTCCTCCATCGACGCCTTCCTTCGCTTCAGAGCGAAATAAGTCGGCCGAGTGGTTGCACATTAAGGTTAGGGTCATGAGCTTTAAGTTTTGCTAATGCATAACTTATCGCAGTTTCGACCGCTTCCTTTATCGATTCAAACTTGGTTGGCCTTGAGTAGTCACCAGATCTTGCAAAGTCCCGACTTGATCCCCAATAGTACTTATGTGAGCGGTTATTGTATCATCTTGAGGAGTCTTTCCTCACTATGTAGCTCACCAAGCACATTGTTCAGAGCGTGATGTTGCCTTGAAGTTTAATCTTCATTACTTCCATCTCTGTTGTGTACGAAGTCGAAGCCTCATGAGCTTTTTGTTTTCACCACTTGTTACGAAAAGAATAAGATCGGTCAAACAAAGATAAACTCCTAGAGGAAGTAAAAACAAAAATAATCACGGGTAAAAGAATTTCTTACCCACTAGTCGAATCCAACTTCTTGACCTTTTCATTATGGGAAGCAACGGTCTCAAAGATGCTTTTTCTCCCATGATCTAATGTCCTCTGATTCTTCTTTGCAATAAGGACGGTCCGTTATAAATCATGGTTTTTTCCGTGATTTCAGTCTCGAGTCTTCCCAATTCAAGATCCATTCCTAGAAAAGGTGGGAGTAAGAAAAGGAAATAACTCAGAAGGATCGCAGTAACTAATTACTTACCCGATATTCGAAGTTCTCAACGCCTCAAGATCTTGATCTTTATTTTTGGACATACGAGTAAGCTCGTGAATGATCAAGTTTTCTTTGACTTCATTCTCGAGCTTTTCATCTCATCTTCTTTTTCGAAAAGAAGCGAGAGTTAGATAAAGATCAAAGTAAAAGCGCCTTAAGTTCAAGACTTCATCGTTTATTCCTTCCTGCAATTTTGCATTTGCAGAGTTGGCTTCTTTAAGTTTCCCCAAAAGGAATTCTACTTTTTCCCATAGCTTTTTTGACTCCTCTTTTTCATAATTGAGCGAGTCGGCTAAAGTCTTTGCGTCACTGTTCAACCTGCAAAGGATAAAAGTGAACATAAGCATTGGTCAATCGGTTGTAAGTTCTTCTACAACCATCGACCTAGTCGTAAGTTTTTCTACGACAAAATCTCATGGTCGTAAGTTCTCCTACGACCATCACCTATTCGTAAGTTCTTCTACGACAAAGCCACTGGTCGTAAGTCTTTAACGACCAGTACCTAGTCGTGAGTTTTTCCATGACAAACCCCGTAAGCATTATATAAGTAGTCAAAAATGATTATGAAAAATAGTGACTTACCACCTCTCTGCTGTTTGCGAGTTCCTCTTTCCCGTCATGACTCTAGAAGTTGTCGATGATATTCACCGACAACGGCAATTTGCTCTATGGCTTTCTGCAAAAGACAAGACAGTGAGAAATAAGAGAAGATTATTCCTGTATGTATTAGTATCATCAAATACTTACATTCATGGTTGATCGAGCAAATATTGAGTAAACCGAAACTGGGTGCTTCAAATTCGTCCACTCTCTCAACTTGGTCCCACCAAACCTTCTCAAGGCACTCATTATCAAAAGTGTTCCCTCTATTGGGAATGTTTTTGGGATGGGGGCCTCGGTGGCGAGATCTAAAGGCAAAAGACCCCACTATGGAAGCAAGGCCAAAGAAATCAGAATAGAAATTGAAGTATTCTTCATCTTCCGATTCTGAAATTGTAGTTTCTCTTTGGGTACCAGGAAGGAGGTCTGCAACGATTTCCTTCCCGCACGGTGGTCAGCACATCACCACCTTGGGCAGAGGCTTGCGACTTCCTCTGCTGGTCCTACGACCACGTTAGTGGTCATGGCGACTATCTCAGTTGTCGTAACCGCTGCCTCAATAGGTGTAGCCGCTACCTCAGTAGTAGTAGCTGCAACCTCAGTGGTCATGACGGTTACCTCGGTGGTTGTAGATGCCACCTCAGTAACTAAGGCCGCTGCCTCAGTGGCCATAGCTACGACTTCACGATCGTGACAACCGCCGAGCCACGATTTCTTCTACCACCTGGCCGAGGATGATCCATCGACCACTTCCTTGTTGTCTCTCCAAAGTGGAGAGGTAGCAATAGGCTTCTCAACGGAAGCATTCTTGGGTCAAGGAGTCGGGCTAAAACAACAAAAGGATAGCAAGTCAAATTGTGGAAAGCAAAAGGTAAATCTTGTTCTTACACTTTAGTTTGTTTCACATACCTCTGCGTCCGGACTTAATCGAAACTTTGGAGCCATCTTCCCGATGGAAGAATTCTTTGACTTCTTTTCACGACCACGCCCCGGTCGTAGTTCAAGTTGGGGAATAGGTTCATCATGACCACGCTTGGTCGTGAGTCTTGAACAGGACCATCTCTATGGTCTCGACTTTCCGGAGGACCGAGATCGGTCTCGATCACTCCAAGAGCAAGTGCTACCCTCAACGGTAGGCTCTTTGGATCGGCGTTGTCCTTCACAAAAGACATAAACTCCTTCCGTTCTCCTTTTCTAGTTGCTTGACAAATCTAGAAGTGGCGTAAACCGTGAAAGCTTTCTTGTCGTAATAGAAGGGTACCTTGGCCTTGCGAGGTTTGCGCTTAAGAGGTTCATTGCTTCAACCTCCTCACTTAATTTGCTTTGACCTCGGCTTCAATCAAGGCTATGTTCGCCACAGGCTTTGCAGAGGATCCGTCGAAGGGCTAGAACTCGAGCTTGCTCCTCCTTGTCACGCTCTTGTAAGTCGACGCTCTTGACCGGAGGAGCCGAGCCTTTGTCTTTGTCAATTTCTGCACCGATGGTTATCAATGCAACTTCTTCGTCGTCCGACGATTTTCCATACCTACTTTCTCAGAAGCAAAAGCAGAAAAAAAAAGAATTACTAACTGGTCGTAAGACCTTCTACGACCAGTATCAAGTCGTAAGTTTTTCTGCGACCTTTCCTCGATCGTAAGATTTTCTACGGTCACTACTAAGTTGTAAGTTTTTCTACAACATTTCTCTAGTCGTAAGTTCTTTCCACGACTATGAATTCCTAAGGATAAAATCAACTACTGATTACCTTTAGGCGAACCATCCTTTCCTCTCATGGATACGACCGCAAGGATCTTAGGAACCGCCACACTAAGTGGCGAGGCTTCTCAAACGAGTCCGACTCTAACGTCAATCTCCGTTGGTGAAAGATCTGTTTAAACAGATAAAGGCATTCTTTAAACAACTTTGCAGAAAGACCAAACTGAGAGCTAAGTCGAAAAACTACTTACCTCCCTCGTAGTCCCTGGTCGGGTCTTTTTGCCCGTGTACCTCCACATAGGAGGCACTCGTTTCTTCAAAGGACTAATTCGACGTGTGATGAAATCCTTCACCATATGCCATCCAATAACCCTCTCGCATTCAAATCCTTGATGGCTTGAATATAGGGGCAATTGATTGATATCCCGGGAGTCAAATCCAGAAGCTTTCTTTTCGTGACCTTCCTTCGAAGAAAGATCGTCTTCGGAGGTGACTTTCCAAAGAAACCACCTCTTCCTCCACAACGCCATGAGGACCGAGTGAACATCTGAATATACTCCTTCGACTTCCGTCATGGAGCTTCAAACCACAACTTCCGGCTATCCTGCATTGTCGAGCCATTCCAGTAGAAATCTTGAAAAAGCTCAAGATCATTTGGAATTCAGTCACGCCCACACAGATATCTGAATACGCCAAGATGGTGATGGAATTAGGACCAAGGTTCTCCAAAATGCTCAAGTATCAATGTGAGAAAGGGTGAGCAGTAATCGAAGACCACACTCTGTACGCTCGAGGACGGGATTTGTCCTTCCTCCCCGACGGCCATTGTTGCTTATGCGCGGAACCACTCCACAAGAACTTTCTCCGAATCTTCCCAAAGATTAACAAGGGTTTGCATCTTCGCCAGATCCATCTCCGACTCGGCCCATTCGAAACTCTCCCGCCATTTTTCTCGAAAGAGGAGATTTTCGATCGAGTTGGTGGCGGAGAAGACAAGAACTTGATGAACAAAGAGAATGATTTGGGGAAAGGTAAGATCTTAGGTTTTACTCCCCAGAGGTATTTATAACCACGCACCTTGAGCCGAGGCGTGACATTCCAAGGGTCGCCATCGCCTCGAACCGCTTCAATGCATGTGTTAATCGGACGCCGTTTGAGATTCCCGATGTGTCCGCCGAGAAAATCAGGTTTGCGTTTACACCTCAAGCAAAATTACTTCCTTGGTTAGATCTTTTCAACCAAAGGAAATGATAATCGGAAAGTTCTTTCTTCCGATCACTATACTACGACCACCTCGTGATCGTAGGAATGCTTTTACGACTACTTGATGGTCGTAGGTAATTTTCTTGACCAAGCATATTTCTGGTCAAAGTAGTATGCAATTGAAGAGTTTTTCCTTCGACTATTTTTCTACGATCCTCTCGTGGTCGTAAGACCATCTATAACTCCTTTACCAAGTAAGTTGCTTTCACTTGAAGCTGGGGGGCTAGATGACGAGGATATAATAATCCTCATTTTATCTTTTATCTATAATTCTTATTATAGGTAAATATGACGTCATGTGGACCCTGAGTATACCCCTTAATGTTATAAGGGAAGAGCCTAATGGGTGGTCGTAAGTTCTTCTACGACCACCCCCATAGTCGTAAGTTATGCCACGACTACCCCCGTAGTCGTAAGATATGCTACGACTATCACATAGTCGTAAGTCTTGCTACGACTACCTCATAGTCGTAGGCTCCTCTACGACTAGGTCAACTACGACCACCTTATGATCAAATAAACCTACAGACAAGTGGGTCTTATTGATTAAGGGATTCAAACAGTCATCATATGCTGTTATTCTACGGAGTAATGACACGTAATACTCTATTATCTCTGGTATATAGCTGTTAAGCGACGTGGAGGAGTTAATACACCGGTGATTATTACCAACGTGCTTGAATTCACGGAGGTGATGAGGCGCCGCTTTATCTAGAGTAACTGCCGCTCCTTCACGTACTATAAAAGGCGGCAATCAGAGAAAGGAAGGAGGATGAATCGGGCCATCAGGAATACAAGCACTATCTGTAATAGTCTTAGTTTTCCCCCTGATTGTTCATAATACACTCAATACCATACACACACAGGAGTAGGGTTGTTATTCTCTCCGGAGAAGGCCTGAACCTGTATAAAAATCCCCGTGTCAATCTCTCTGCGTGATTCCATTCTAAGAGACCCCCCGAATCAAACAATCTTTACGTAAGTTCGGTTCTAAAACACCGACATATCTAATTACGACTAACTGACTAAGACTAACTAATTACGACTATGGTAATAACGGTAAAAGCATAACACAAATTACCTGCCTTTCTGAGGAAGTAATCAATCGATTTCTTGGGAAGTAATCAATCAAGGCGGCGCGAGCTTACGAGAAGCAACAAAATAGTTAACCTCCCAATAAAATTAGTTATGTTACGTTCTCTGAGTTCTCAGTGACGAGCACAAGAACGAGAATCAAAACTCAATTGAGATGAGCGAAGAGTGAGTGCTAGATTTCGGTATTTATAGCCGAGCGGAGAAGGAGTCGCGGCGTTGGTGCCGGAAATTCCGTAAGCATTGGCGCCGGAATTTCTGGACGAGGCGACAGATGTGCGGAGGAGGAAGGAGGGACGGTGGGGAAGATGGTCAGCACAAATTAACCCCACTGTTTTGGCTGGCACATGGTGCCCATGCGTCAGCGGACACTAAACTAAATTAACAAAGTGTATCATATTTTATCGAGTATATTTGTATTCATATTTTGTTTTGCTATATGTGTACGTGTATTTTGGTTATTACGTGTGTCCTCCAGCGCCATATTGTATATCGACATCTCCAATGGAGTTGAAATGTAGTTTTTTTATACATTCTTCACATGAAATCATGAAACCTACAATCGAAATTTTCACGACCTAAATCCTAAATTTTTGAGACAATACTAGAACACATACAAAATTGCCAAAATATTACACAATTAAGTCCACTGCGTGAGGAGTTGAACAAAATAAAATTCATAATTTTTTAGCTCATTTTTTACATTTATTGATTCATACGAACAGGACACTTATACGAAATAACGACAACAATTCTAAATGAATAAAATTATAGAAAATTTACACAAGCAAGTACACAGTGTTGAGAGGCTCCACAAAAAATTTCATAATTTTTTGAACTCATTTGATATATTATAAAATTCCTTCAAATTCAAATTTCAGACCATAACTATTTATCTAATTAACCTAACCTATTTATCTAATTAACCTAACCCTAATCACTAACCTAATCTAATCGCCACATGTTGGTCGGCATCGGTGGCCATGCATGCATGGCACAAGATAACCACCCTTGGCCAACACAGAGGTGGCGGGGCAGTGGGTTTGGGCGTGGGCGATGGCTAACGCGATCGCCCGTGGTGGCGCACGATCGCCCGCGCCCGGTGAGAGTCAAGATAAGAGCTGGCCAAGACGGTGACCATGCACCAGCGTTGCTATTTTTGCTTATACACCTGGTATACGATCAAAACTGTAAATATGGCTCGTAAACTGGCCGTATAGGCCAAAAATTTCCTGGCCATTTACCGCGCGTGAAGTTGGGAGTACCATCGCTTCAAGACCAAGTGCTAATTTATCTTTTGCATAATAACTTTTCTAATTACTATACTTAAAGGCTGCTAGCTTTGGCCTCTAACCTTTGGGCCACGCCGCTCAAAAACGCCCGCGCTGCGATCACGCCCGGCTTCGTGCTTCGACCGCCCATTCCGCCTCACTGCGTGAGCGGCCGTGGTCACGCAGACTCCACGCTGCCTCGCTCCGTGTTCGCGTCTTTTGTTGCAGGCGTCCGATGGGCCACGTTGTTGCATGGCCTCCACATGCCGCTTCTCACGCTGAATGGGCATGCCGTATGGCGCGGGGCTCTTCTAGTATATGGTTAAGGGAAATTTTGATATATGCCACTGCAAAGTGCCCGTTTTAGAGAAATGCCACCGCTCATTTTGAATTTCGAAAGACGCCACTGGAAAGCTTGGAACATCCTACAAATGCCACTATTATACATATTTTGTCTGTATTGGACCAAATTGCCCCTATCTTCAACCTCCTCACTCCAACTTCAACTTCATGATGCTGCGCAGCTTGAGCGGTCACAAGGCCACTGGACTTGACGCCGGAGGACTCACCGACGAAGCTGGCCGTTGTGGCGGTGTCTTGCAGCACACGCGCTCTTACTACAGATCTGGGCGTCGGCGGTGCACGGAGGTCCGGCAGCGGCGACCCAAGTAGATCCGACGGCGGCGGCTCAAATCGAGGCCGAGCAGCGGTGGCAGGAGCTCGAATCTAGGGCACGACGGCGACTCAAGAAGGCGAGCAGCGGCGATGGTCCGATTCGGGAGGCGAGTGGCGGCGGCGGCCCAGAGAGAGGACATCGGCGGTCGGGATCGACGAGGTGGAGCTGCGCGCCCGGGACGGTGACCAGGGTCTCCTTGGTGGTGGGAGGGGCGGGGCGGCGTCATCCGCGGCATCGGGGAAGAGGTTCGCGGCGAGCTCGCGGGGGTCGACGGTGGGGTAGCGAGCTGGAGGTGGCGGCGACGTCGGTCCGAAATGGCGGCGAGGCTGCGGCGGCGGTTGAAGTCCTCCTGCACGAAGAGCACCGAGGCCCCTACGCACCTGCACCTCCGCCGACGAGGCGAGGCTGCGGCGGCTGTTGAAGTCCTCCTGCACGAAGAGCGCCGAGGCCCCTGCGCACATGCTCATCCGCCGACGACACCACCGGCCTTGACGCTGCCACTGAGGCGATGGCGGTGGTACTGGCAAGCGTCGTGAGGGCTCTTCTTCTTGTCCTCGTTCTTCTTGCTCTCCTGCATAGGCGGCGCGTTGACGGAGAACCGGGCGGGGGGCAGGGGAGAGAGAGAGGAAGTAGGCGGCGGCGGTGAAAAAATGGCGAGGAGCGAGCGCCCTGTTGTGGGGAAGAAGACGAGGGCAATAACGTCAATATTTGTGAAATATGTAGATCAGTGGCATTTCTACGAGAAAAAGATGTTTTCAATGGCATCTTTCGAATATCGAAATAAGCGATGGCACTTCTCTGAAACGGGTACTTTACAGTGGCATATATCAAAATTTCCTTATGGTTAATGTTGCTCGTACCAACCTCCTACACATTTGGCATAGGTCGATGTTCCCGTTTAGAGAGAGAGAGAGACCATGAATTTAGCTACGTCTTTTTTTTTTATGCATATCATTAGTCTCTAACAGAGTAGATCGTTCGAAAGAAAATAAAGCAACGCTAGCTATGGTTTCAGCCCAAGAAATGAATAGTTTTTTTTTTTTGTTCAGTTGAATGTGTAGTCCGATAGTATAATTGATCATCACCAAAAAAGACGTTTAATAGTATGACAGATTTTTTGTTCAGTTGAATGCGTGTATTGGCAGTTCATGACTTCATGGCCATAAGTCCAACACAGTGTCCTCGAAATCAAAACTACACTGCACAGCCAATTTACATGAACTGGTTGCTCCATCTATATTTATAGCACTAGTCACGACTCACCACACAGGTAGGGCTTCTAGATAACCAAATGATGTACTTACTACTATAAATATGTTAATACTGAACGGTTCATCACAGACGGTTGATCAAAACCGTATGTATTAAATACAATCATAGATAGTTTTGGTTTAACGATCGTCTGTATTATTGGCTGCGTTAAAAACCGTCTGTGAAGTAATATCATAAACGGTTCTTATTCAGAACCTGACCACAATAATTTTGTTATCCACGTCAGCGAAAAAGTAATATCAGACGGTTAGTGATTTAACTTCACTGGCACACCTTACTGGTTCTCAGACGTAGATCACAAAATTATCGTGGTCGGGTGCAACACATTCGCTTATTACGCGGTGGGTGATAAGGTAAGCATTTCGGCGTTTTGCCAATCTAAATTTATCGCACCGGTATAAGTTTAGCTCAATTATACTAGCCTTTACTTGCATTAATTGGTTCACACTAAAGTCGATAATAATATATTATAGCTTTGTCCACGTGTTCAATTTGACTAACAACCGTGTATACTGCGTGCAGTATGTAATCTGCTGCTCGTCGACATGCTTTAATGGCGACGTCAAGAACGGCACATGCTCTGGCGCCGGCTGCTGCAGGTGGATCTCCCGAAAGGCATACGGTATTATAATGGTTATTTCAACGAAAACTACAACACCACTGATCCAAAATGGAGGTCCAGCCCTTGCGGCTACATGACAGTGACGGAGACTGCAGCCTTCAGCTTTAGCACCACTTATCTTACCTCGACTGTGTTCAATGGCACATACAAGGGACTAGCTCCGGTCGTCATGGACTGGGTCATAACACTGGATACATGCGAGGAAGCTAAAAGGAATACCGGTTCTTACGCATGTGTAAGTAGCAACAGTTCCTGTGTCGACATGAACGGGCAAGGTTACCGTTGCAACTGCTCCAGTGGATATGAAGGGATGTTACATGATGTTAGCCTGAGCAGCGCATTTGGAACGGAGAATGGAATGGTGGTAGATTTAGCGAGTGGACCAGCAGCTAGATAAGATTGGTGTGATTGTACTTTTGATTTATCCGAGTTTTGTTTGTGCAACTTGAGCTCATTATGTTGGTGTGCCGTTTACTTCAGTAAATAAACAGTGGTTTCCAAGGAAGAGTAGAACAACTTTTGTTCATCCAAAATTCAGATCGTATCCAGCCACTATATTCACCGATTCATTTTTTTTGTTGTTGAGGGAAACTGATTCATGTTATTGTCTTCTGTCTTGTCCAGTCTGAGTCATGCATGGATCATGATAGGCTATTTCTTCCTTTACTCATCCAAATTGGCATTTGTTTTGCAAGAGAAGGCGACGTCCACTGAAATATTGAATCTTCCTTGAATGAATCAAAGAAATGGTCAGCTTTTGCCATCCGGGCGCATCATGTCCCATTGAAACGATCAGCAAGCTAGCAGCATTCAAACTTTTACTGATATAAATATAGTTCCACAGTACGCAATTGGGTAAAACTTTTGCCATTCGTCCCACCTACTACACAGATCTGCGGTTCCATGCAGCTTCTTTTGACTTCGCATTAACACAGGGACTAAATTAACAATCCTATGGAAGTTAGGACTAAATTGACAAGCATCTGAGAATTTTGAACAAATCAACTCAACGTGACGCATTTGTGAAAGCTTTCTGAAAGTCAAATGAATCGTTTTCGAAGTACATTCTGAGGTTTTGGGAACTTACCATGCAGTTTACTTCAATTAAAATGTACGCGTATTGATTACTTCTCAATCCAGTAGAGCCTGTCTATCGAAAAATAAAGGGTGAAGTCATTGGAAGGAAATTCTATAGGGCTTCCGTGAGGCCCCGCCCTCTGAGCCCTTGGATCAGAGGGAGGGATGAGATGAACGGTGATGGTGCGGGGCCTCACGGTGAGACCCCGCCCACTACATTTTTTTCCGAAGTCATCGGAGTGACCAAATGAACAAGAGGCTTTCTACCATTTTTCTTTTTACATTCGTTCTGCATTCAGTAAAACCGTACATCCTTAATTTAAAAAATCAAATCGGCTACTTAACCTTCCATTCAAGTACCAATTAACTACTCTACCATAAAAAAGCTCTACTACTTAAAAATTAGAGTTAGTGGTCGTTCGTCCTCCTCACCCTCCCACTCTTGTCCCTCTTTACTAACATGTGGGTCACGTTATCAACAAACTATCTTCTCGCATCGTGCGCTCCCTACTCCTTCTCTCCCGGCATCACCCGCGTTTCCTCCTCCTCTCCGCCATTGCCTCCACCTCTGCTCTTCTGCTCTGCTCCGCGCACCCCATCCCCCTCCCCTATCGCCGCTTCCATCGTCCGGATCTGGACGAGCCTTACTTCCTCCTCTCCGCCCCCACTCTTCTGCTCAGCTCTGCTGGCCATGACGAATTGTGATATATTATATCTACTTTAATTGATAAACTATTACACTCATGAGATGTTTCGAAGCAACGCACGGGCACTAACTAGGAAATATTAAAGAGAGACACAATATAAATGAGAGCAAAAGAGAGAGAAATCATTAAATCTTCATGTGTGTCTTATATTTTAAAACAAGATACATTGCAAAAATTACTGGTCTTGTGTTTTGAAACGGATGGAGTGTATAACTGTAATAGCTATAGTGGATAATAAGGTCACACAAAATAAACATTGTAGATTTTTTTCTTTTTCTCTCTCAACTAATAAGATATTTTTAAGATTCTTTTAGGACTGAGAATTTCTAGCCCTCAAACGAGATGTATTTAGTCTCACTGGTTGTTCTTATATCAAATTTTATTATAGATCACCGCAAACAAAACACTTGTATATTTATTCCACTCGTTACCCGTTAAAAGTAGTATATAACTTCCGCAGTTTTTAAATCGAGAATGGTCCCAAAAAAAGTTTTTAAATCGTGAAATGTAGCGGGTCTTCGAGCAAAAGGTGGAATGGGTCAATCCATGCATTGGAATTTTGCCACAGTTAGCCATGTTATTCGATGCTAGCAGAGGCCTTTGCAGTCTTGCAGAGGCACTGGTGTCCAACATACTGGCTGCTCCATCTATTTATAGTATAGAGTACTGCCGAGACGCGCACAACGAATACACACACTGCCACCTACCGGCCTACGGACGCGTATGGAGTATCCTCGGCTTCTTTTCCCCGGCCGTCTTCTTTTCTGCCTTTCGGCCGTCTGGATGCATGCGCAGGGCGCCACCGGTGCACCTGCAGGCCGGCGTCCCAGCTGCCGAAGGAGTTGCGGGGACGTCAATATCCCTTACCCGTTCGGCATCGACTCCGACGACCCACGGTGCGCGATCCACACAGGCTTTCAGCTCAGCTGCAACAAGACCGTGGACGGCGCCCTAAAGCCTTAATTTTGCTGGGCCATTCGAGGTGACAAAGATCTCCGTGCCCGACGGCAAAACCTGGATGAAAACGGAGATCTCCTCGCAGTGCTACGACCCGGCCAGCCACGAAATGCTTTACAACTACGCAGGGTTGAACTCCACTGAAACACCTTACTGGTTCTCAGACGTGGATAACACAATTATCGTGGTCGGGTGCAACACACTCGCTTACATGATGGGTGACTCGGTAAGTATTTCGGCATTTTGCCAATCTTAATTTTTCGCTCTGGTATAAGTTTAGCTCAATTATACTAGCCTTGACCTGCATTAATTGGTTCATACTCAAGTCGCTAATAATTTATTATAGCTTTGTCCAAGTGTTCAATTTGGCTAACAACCGTGTATACTGCGTGCAGTATGTAATCGGCTGCAAGTCGACATGCTTTAATGGAGACCTTGAGAACGGCACATGCTCTGGCGCCGGCTGCTGCCAGGCGGATCTCCCGAAAGGCATACAGTATTATATTGGTTATTTCAACGAAAACTACAACACCACTGATCCAAAATGGAGGTCCAGCCCTTGCGGCTACGTGGCAGTGATGGAGACTGCAGCCTTCAGCTTCAGCACCACTTATCTTAACTCGAAGGTGTTCAATGACACATACAAGGGACTAGCTCCGGTCGTCATGGACTGGGTCATAACAGGGATGACATGCGAGGAAGCTAAAAGGAACACCAGTTCTTACGCATGTGTAAGTAGCAACGGTTCCTGTGTCGACGTGAACGGGCAAGGTTACCGTTGCAAGTGCTCCAGTGGATATGAAGGGAACCCGTACATCGAGGGTGGATGTACAGGTCCAGTTCTGCTCCTGCTTATGCCTCCTATTTCTGCTACATATGCAAAAAAGTGTATGAAAATTTTAACAGAGTGTAGTGGTTTGATTTCAGATATTAACGAGTGCCTTGACAATGTTACTTATCCATGCGCTGGAATATGCAAAAATACACTGGGGAGTTTCACTTGTACATGCCCGCGAGGAAAACAAATGATGAATGGCGCCGTTTGCATGCCAGATCAGAAGTCCATTTGGGTGATGCCTGCCGTTGGTGAGTTTTGAGAGGAAACCGCACTTGTGTTTTTCTGCTGAGTTCCGGTGTACTATGATATATCACTAGGATGAAAATCATACTGATCGGTTTGGATAATCGTGCAGGTGCAAGTATTGGATTTGTAGTTCTTGTGATTACAATCACTTGTGCATACTTGATCCAAGAAAGACGGAAGCTACAACGCATCAAACAGAAGTATTTTCGGCAACATGGCGGTATGCTGCTATTCGAGGAGATGAAATCACAACGAGGTGTTGCATTCAAAATCTTCTCGGAAGAAGAATTACAGCAAGCCACAAACAGGTTTGATGAACAACAAGTCCTTGGCCACGGAGGCCATGGAACTGTCTACAAGGGAGTTCTGAAGAGTGATGTCGAAGTCGCCGTCAAAAGATGCATGACAATAGATGAGCAACAAAAGAAAGAATTCGGCAAGGAAATGCTAATCCTGTCCCAAATCAACCACAAGAACATTGTTAAGCTCCTCGGCTGCTGTCTCGAAGTGGAAGTTCCCATCCTGGTCTACGAGTTGATCCCAAACGGCACACTGTTCCATCTCATCCATGGCAACCATGGCCGTCACATCTCCTTGGCCACTCGCTTGCAAATCGCTCACGAGTCCGCTGAGGCGCTGGCCTACCTCCATTCCTATGCATCACCACCAATCCTCCACGGTGATGTAAAGTCATCCAACATCCTCCTTGATGGCGACTACATAGCAAAAGTTTCCGACTTCGGCGCTTCCATCCTAGCACCAACCGATGAGTCACAGTTCGTCACACTTGTCCAAGGAACCTGCGGGTACCTCGACCCGGAATACATGCAGACATGCCAATTGACGGACAAAAGTGATGTGTACAGCTTTGGTGTCGTTCTCTTGGAATTGCTCACGCGCAAGAAGGCGTTCAACCTCGAAGGGCCTGAACATGAGAAGAGCCTATCAATGAGGTTTCTGTCTGCAATGAAGGAGAACAAGCTTGAGGACATCTTGGATGATCAAATAAAAAACAACGAGAATATGGAGTTTCTTGAAGAGATTGCAGAGTTAGCAAGGCAATGCTTGGAGATGTGTGGTGAGAATAGGCCGTCGATGAAGGAAGTTGCAGACAAGCTTGATAGGTTGAGAAAGGTCATGCAACATCCATGGGTGCAACAAAATCCAGAAGAGTTGGATAGCTTGCTTGGAGAGTCTTCCACGGTCACCTCGGAGGTTGGCAGTACAAGAAATTTCAGCATCGAGAAGAAGGCTGTGAGGGGCCTAGAATCAGGGCGTTAATCACTACATCATATATTATATCTCAATATATGGCCTAAGAATCGAGGGATTAATCACTATGGTATATCATCCCATTACATCATACCGTATCATATGTATCCTCTTGCCGTAGTGATTGCTCCTCAACTATGCAACGATTTGTGTGAGACTGGTATGTGTCACCACATGGCTACATCGTCCTAAAGGTGGAAAGATATGGTGGTGGCTTTTTATAGCTCGTGTACATGAAATAAAATTCAGTTTTCTTTTTTTTGAGAGAAAAGAGAGGTTGTTGATTAAACAAGAGTACAAGACATATAAACAGGGTACGTAGTTCTTGAGGACTTTGGTTCAGCCAAACCTTCCAGTTCACTGCACGCGCTCATGCGCTACCCTACTTTGCTCTCAAATCACCTTGACGGCATTCACCTCTTGCCACGCCTGCATAATCTCCTTCGCTTCCCGGTCGATGAGACCGATGCTAGATGTGTCCTGTGAATCGACGGCGCGAGGTACTTCGCCACCGTGCTACGTCCGTTTCCAAAGATACTAGGGGCATGTGTGTGTTGAGCCGCCAACAGAAAGCCATCCCTGCATGGCTAGTGCTTCGACTTCCTCAGGGTTTGAGCAACCAAACACGCTTCTACATCACAACTCCAACATTGCTCTGACTAATTCTCCAGACGTATACCAGTACTTATAATGTCTAGCAGAATGCGGCATGATGCCCTCACTGTTCACACACGGTGTGTGTTCATACCGATATATAGGATTAACTGTGTGAGTGCGAGTGCGAGTCCCCAGCGTACTTGAGGGATTGGATCTTGGTATCTTGCAAAGCTACGAAAGAGCGCAACGCGTAGGTGTCCTTGGCCAATAATGTTTCGTGGGAATCTGGAGAAGTTGGAATTTTCGCCTATTCGTGCGTCGACAAATAAAGGGTAACGGCCAAGAAGTCGGTCGTTGGGAGCTACAAGTCTACAATGAAAGCATGGATGGACGATGACTAGACGTGTACCGTGTATCTGGTCAATGCATGGGCCGGGCAAGCGCACCTGGAAATTGAAACAGTCTGGAAAAAAATAATTTTCAAGTTGGCTAAGCAGGACGTGTGAGGCTCTCGGTGGACACGAGTACGGCCGCGTGCACCCGCTTGCGGCCTGCATGTCCTCCACTGTAGTCGGCAGTGCCAACGACTTGTTGACAATTCCTAAACAGTGAACCAATATTAATAGGATAATCCTACGTCCGTATACAAATGTTTATTTCGGACTGTGTGTCTACTGTTGATATTTGATCCAGCGTTCAACGATGCTATCCTCCTCTCGAGCACACGCGCCCGTGAGCGACATCTTTTGGTCCAGTCTTCTCCCCCACATTTATTTCAGGATTCTAAAAAAAAAATTCTCACAAAGCAAGTATGTTGCATGGATCTCTCGCCGGACGGTGCCCCAAACTTTCGTCACCACGCCCAGAGCTTCGCCTGTCCGGAACGCCTATCAGCCTGGAATACCAGTTTAGTGAATATCGCCGGCGACCAGGCCTGCAGCAACAGCACAACGCAGAAGTACAGCAGCAAATAAGCGGTGAAGGGCGGTCATCGCGCCAACACCTTGTTCCTCTCTGTTAATCTGTTGGCCTGTATATACTTGCATCTAAAATTAACTATAAATGCAGCTATCCTCTATTGTTTCTGCTGATGTTGCGGTCCATTGAAAACAATGTTGCGCCTCAATGAAAATAATGTTGCATATCGTTTTTGAATGTTGCATCTCAGAAAAAAATATTGCATCGCTCACGGCGATGTTGTAATTTTTTCCAACGTGTTTTTTTTTCAGATGTTTTGTTTTTTGATTTGTGACTTGCAACCGTTGTCCGGGGATGTTGCAACCATTGTCCTAGGATGTTGCAACTATTGTCCTGGGATGCTGCAACTATTGTCCTAGGATTTTGCAACTGTTGTCCGAGGATGTTACAAGTGTTGCATCTGTAAAAAAAAATGTTGCATCTGTAGAAAAAAATGTTGCATACATACGTTAATTAATCAGCACTGACGAGGATCTAATAATCCTTATTTTATCTTTTATCTATAATTCTCATTATGGGTAAATATGATGTCATGTGATCCCTAGGTATACCCCTTATATTTACAAGGGAGAAGCCTACCAGGTGGTCGTAAGTTCTTCTACGACCACCCCCATAGTCGTAAGTCTTGCTACGACTACCTTATGATCGTAAGTTCTTCTACGATCACTATTCAGTCGTAAGTTATTCTACGACCAGGTCAGTTACGATCACCTTATGATCAATAAAACCTACAGACGAGTGGGTCCAATTGATTAAGGAATCCAAGCAGTCAATATACGCTGTTATTCTACGGAATAATAGCACGTAATACTCATTTATCTCTGACAAGTAACTGCCAGACGGCATGAAGGAGTTAACACTCCGGTGATTACTGCAAACATACGCCCGTTACAAGACATGATGAGGCGTCTCTTCACCTGGAGAAACAACTACCCCTTCACGACTATATAAGGCGGCGATCAAAGAAGAAAGGAGGGGCAATTGAGAACACAACAAGCAATCGGGAAGACAGGCACTATCTTCTGTAATAGTCTTAGTCTTTTCTCCCGATTGTACAAGATACACTCAATACCATACACACACAGGAGTAGGGTTGTTATTCTCCCCGGAGAAAGCCTGAACTTGTATAAAAATACCCGTGTCAATCTCTTTGCGTGATTCCAGTCTAGGAGACCCTTGAATCAAACAATCTTTACGTAAGATCGGTTCTAAAACACCGACAGTTGGCGCCGACCGTGGGGATCTTCCGGTAATCTCTTGTCAACATACTCTCTTTTTCCAAATCTCATGCACTCATGGCAGGAGAATGGAACGAGGAGAACTGGTTTGACTTGGCAGATTACGCAGACGTCGACATGGATGCCGGTTTCGATTATGAACTGAGTATCGACTCATCCGATGGTATTGCTGCCTCCAGAAATCTTTCTGTAGATCCAGGAGACCATGCCACTGATAGAGTTGAGGAGGGATCCTTATCCCCCACAACAGTACGTCCAACAGAGGAATCGATTTCCTCAAAGGACAAGGGTCAATCCGACCACAATCAGGACTACACCCAGGCGGACTCACAACATGATGAGAGTTTTTCCTCCGAGTGTCCGAGTCCCCCTAAGGCGGTCCGACTTGGCAAGACAAGTTCTGGAAGCCACAATTCCAGGGCTTCACCAGCATCTGGTGGTCCTCTCTCTCCGGATAATTCCACAGAGAGCGGGATCAAGCATGCTTTTCCTGCAAATTCGACCATCTCTCCGTAGGTCACACTTGCGGACGGAGACGGTTATAACCCAGTGTTCCCCTTCTTGGAGGGGATTACTCCAAGTCGCCAGATGGTGTCTCTCGACTACTCCTCAAGCGGGGAGGCCTCGAGCGCAAGTGAGAATCATCAACGGGAGGTCTTCGTCCTTCCCTCAGATCAAGGTCACTCTTCTAGAGACCGAGCTAGGGACACTCCCCAAAGATCACGCATTGTGCCTCCTCGTGGCAATGGCAAGGACACCACCGGTGACGGACAGAACCAACACTTTGATGAGCGTGAGGAAAATCCTCGACATACTCTTACTCCATTGAGGCAGTCTCAAGGATCTGATGTGGAAAATCTTGAGGCTATTTGACGGAAGAAAATTGCAGCCCAGAAAAATCTGCCTGGACGCATCCAGTATCAATCAGAGGAAGCTCAAGAACTCTAGCACATCAACGACTTGCTCGAGAACCCTACGCGAGAGCTCGCTCGAAGGCCAGTTACGACCTCTTCGTCAAGAGATCGCACAAAGGCTTCGCACCACGATGGAAAGATCGAAGCACCTCGCCAACATCATTCAGAAGACGAGTAATACAACTTTTCACCGCCACCGTTCGAACAATACCCCGCGCAGAGATCGGCGCAAAGACAAGTCGCATCGATCTCCTACTCGAAGAAATGTCTTGCGAACGTCAGATGATCAACAAGCCCCTCGGAGAGGTGATCGCTCACCATTCCGACATAGAAATCTGCAGCAGCAGATGGAATACGAGGAGTATTTCCCTCGTAGGACAGAGACCTACTACAGGTCGGGTCAACCTATTACTGGGCATCGTCGAATACGATCATCTGGTGATATTAACCCTTCTTTCCTTCAAAAGAGGCGTCAAGAAGTCATTACCGGATATCGGGCATTCTCACCTGACCTCCGAGCTGTTCACTGGCCACCTCGTTTTCGACCAGTGAACATAGAGAAGTTCAATGGATCCCAAAATCCCATCGAGTTCCTTCAAATTTATACAACAGTTGTCCGAGCAGCAGAAGGAGGAGAGCATGTAATGGCGAATTACTTTCCAACTATACTCGAAAGGTCCGCTCGATCGTGGTTACTAAACCAACCACTCGAGTCGATCTATTCTTGGCAACACCTCTGCGACCTACTATTGATGAACTTCCAAGGCACCTACAATCGCCATGGAAAGGAGGACGACTTGCACCGGATGAGACAGAACGACCACGAGACCTTGCGCCAATTTATCAGGCGCTTTAGTCAGGTTCGTAATTCAATTCTAAAAGTTTCTGATTCATCTGTCATCAGGGCTTTCATGCAATGAGTCCGCAGTAGAAGGATAACAGAGGATATCGCTTTGAATCCTCCCGCTACTATCGCCGAACTCTTTGAGATGGCCGATCGATATGTGACTGCTTCCGAGGCGGTCGAGTGGAACAACACAATTGATCGAGAAGACAATACCTCTCGAGAGCCAGGCGAAGGTGGCAAGAAGAAGGATAAGAAAGCGAAGAAGTCCAAGAATAAGGCGAAGGGTCAAAAACCTCAAGCCAGCGGTTCCAAGGAGGTCTTGGCTGTAAACAATAACGAGCCACGAAGCTCCAAGCCGTACTCCGACCGAGGCAAAGGTAAGCGCCCCGATCTGAAAAACGACAAGCCTAGGTGGTGTCCTTTCCATAAAAAGGAAGGACATGACTCAGAATCGCCGAAGTTTTCCAACGAAAACTCGAGGACTACTACAACGGCAAAGGACCACTTCCCACTCTTGAGCAGGTAGGGCAAACGAGTGGTCGTAAGTCGTCAGATGACGATGAGGAGAAGCCGTTCCAGGATCCGCACCATACCGTCGAGCACATCTACGGGGGATCATCGGCATACGAATCAAAGCGATAGCTTAAAGCTGCCGAATGTGAGGTAAACTCCATAGACCCTCCTCTCGTCAATAAATTATCGAAGTGGTCGGAAGTCACTATCTCCTTTGAGAAGGGTGATCGCCGATTCTTCGATTCACCAGTCGATATCCGACAGGGTCGAACCCACCATCAACAATTGTCGGGTCAATCGAGTTTTAGTTGATGGTGGCAGCTCGTTAAACATCCTGTTTACGAGTACGCTAGATGAGATGCAAGTACCTAGGACTAAGGTAAGACCGGTACGATACTCCTTTCATGGAATCGTTCGGGGTCTTCAGCCAAACCTATTGGCCAAGTTTCTCTTCCTTTAACATTTGGTTCACCAAGTAATTTCAGGATAGAAAATCTCCTTTAATGTGGTCGATTTCGATACGGCATATAATGGATACTCATTACGGGTATCAATGTCTTAAGATGCTAGGTCCCAAAGGAGTAATCACAATCCATTGTGACAAGAAGAAGGCGCATACCTACGACCGTCGATCCCTCGAGATAGTTGGTCAAATACCAACTCGAGAAGAAAGTCAGCCTTCGACTAACAAGTCGAAGCCTAAAGCTGCACCAAAGCCGAACCACCAAGTCAAAGAGGTTCCTCTGGACGCAGGGGAGCCCTCAAAGACTATTCGCATCAGGGATACTTCCGACCCCAAGTAGGAAGACACCCTCATCACCTTCCTCCGAGCTAACGCAGATGTCTTTGCGTGACAAGCATCCGACATGCCCGGAGTCCCCAGGGAGGTGATCGAGCACAGGCTAGCTTTACGGCCTGACAAAGTACCCGTAAAATAAAAACTACGGAGATTTTCCCCTGATAGACGAGATGCTATTAAATCAGAATTGGATAAGCTACTTAAAGTAGGCTTTATAAGTGAAGTCGATCACCCAGAGTGGTTGGCTAACCCTGTAATGGTTAGGAAGTCAAATGGCAAATGGTGTATGTGCGTAGACTTCACTGATCTTAATAAAACTTGTCCAAAAGATGATTTGCCTTTACCTCGTATCAATCAGTTGGTTGGTTCTACTGCAGGTTGTGAAATGTTAAGTTTTTTAGATGCATATTCTGGATACCACCAGATTAATATGTGTCTAGACGATGAAGAAAAGACCGCATTCATTACACCATTTGGTATATTTTGCTATGTCAAAATGCCATTTGGTCTAAAAAATGTCGGCGCTTCTTTTCAACGCTTAATGCAATCGACTTTTTCATCTCAACTAGGCCGAAACCTAGAAGCCTATGTTGATGATCTAGTCGTTAAGAGCATTAAGAGACTTAATCATATCACTGACCTACAAGAAACATTCGACAACCTCAGAAAGCACCGCTTAAAACTCAATCCTGAAAAGTGTGTGTTCGGAATCTCTTTAGGAAAATTGCTTGGATTCCTAGTATCTATACGAGGAATCGAAGCAAATCCTGAAAAGATACAGGCCATCGTCCAAATGCGCCCTCCGACCACGAAGAAAGAAGTCCAGAAACTCACAGGGTTCATGGCGGCTTTAAGTCGTTTCATCGCACGACTAGGAGAAAAAGGACTACCTTTCTTTAAACTTCTAAGGAAACATGAAGGTTTTAAGTGGTCGAACGAGGCAAACATTGCCTTTGAGGATGTCAAGAGGTATCTTACGAGTGCTCCTATTTTGGTTTCTCCGAGGCCAGAAGAGACACTCTTAATTTACCTAGCTGCCACACCACGTGCAAGGAGCACAAGATCGTCGCAGAACGTGAAAACGCATAACGCCCGGTTTACTACGTAAGTGAAGTTTTACACGGGCCTAAGGAGCGCTACCTCAGTCCAAAAACTTCTATATGCCCTCCTCATGTCTTCGAGGAAACTACGGCATTATTTTCAGCGCACAAAATAGTCAGACTGCCTAAGTTTCCTTGGGAACGATCCTCCGTATTAGGGAAACAATGACGATGGCAAAATGGTCAGTCGAACTTAGGGAGTTCGACCTCCATTTCGTGTCCCGAACGGCCATTAAATCCCAGATCTTGGCAGACTTTGTCGCCGAATGGATAAATCCTGAACCTGTCCAGGATCCCCAGTACGATTTCTACGACTAGTGGATGATGTACTTTGATGGGTCACTTACTTTAAGTGGCTCGGGGGCTGGGGTAGTCCTGGTATCTCCTACCGGAGATACCTTAAAGTATGCCATACAATTAAACTTTCAGGCCACTACCTTAAAGTATGGCAGAATACGAAGGTTTGCTAGCTGGCATACGAGCTGCGAAAGCGTTCTCGATTTACCGACTACTCGTGAGAGGAGACTCTCAACTAGTCGTGAATCAAGTCGGAAAGAGTATCGCTGTTTCTAACCCGACAATGTCTCGGCATTTATCGGAAGTGCGTAAGCAAGAAAAGCATTTTTTGGTTTCAAGCACAATTTATCCTCGAAGGATAATTTCTCGCATCACTTGCTCAATGGCTTCTTCCCGATCTATAGTGCCAAAAGGAGTCTTCTTGAATAACTCCGTAAGTCGCCCCTCGTTGAAGAACCGAGACACCTCCTATTGAGACGGCTCTCTAGAATACGAGGATACCTAGATGGCTCCCATCTACGAGTATCTTTAGAAGGGTTCCGTAACCGAAGATGATCTCGAGGCAGATCGCTTATCCCGAAAAGCCAAATGTATACTTTAGTTGAAGGAGTCCTCTATAAACGAGGTACTCAAGGGGTGCTCACGCAATGCATTCCGCAGAGCGAAGGATTAACACTCCTTCACGACATACACGGTGGCATCTGTGGAACCCATGCTTCCTACAGAACGCTAGTCGGTAAGGCCTTTCAACAAGGTTTCTACTAGCCAACAGCCATGTACGATGCCAGAGAGTTGGTTAAAAAGTGTGTCCAATGCCGCTTATAGCAGTAAATACACCAACCAAATTTCAAGCATTACAAACGATACCTCTGTCTTGGCCTTTTGCGACCTGGGTCTCGATATCCTAGGACCATTCCCCAAAGCTCCAGGAGGTTTCGAGTTCCTTTTTGTGGCTATTGATACTGACGAGGATTAAAACCTCTATGTATTAATTTAATACATAAAAGATCATACGTCTTCATGGTCGTAACCCCTAAGGCTAACGACCTCACTGGTCATGAGGATTCCAGAGGTTACACGATGGGTACCCTGGTCAGACTAGGGTTCGACCAGGTAGCTGCTCGAAAAAGCTATGAACTGATATTTCTTACCGTATGATGAATAGAACACGTGCTGAGTGTTCCATACCATGCGATGATATACAAGACACTAACAATAAACCACCCTACGGTTAAAATTTTCACAGGCACTTAACCGCAAGGTAGTTAACACGTTGTTAACTGCCTTGAACCTCCGACCAATTGTAACGTTTCACCAGGGACGCCTTCTCCAGGAGTAACTGCCGCCTCTTCGGGAGTTATTTAATGGTGGAGCGCAGAAGACAAAGGGGCAAGTGCAAGAAACAACAGAAGACACACAGAAGTCAAAGCAGTAGCAAGGAAATCAGTCTTTAAGCCTGATTACTTTGCCTAGCATTCAATACATTCGGTGTAATTAGAGATAGTCTCTAGTCAAGTCTTGTAATTTCAGTTCATATTAATAAAGAGCAGCCCTCATTCTCTCCCAGGATACTCTACGTCATTTTCCTCTTTTTATTTTTGTAAGATCGGCAACTCGATCGTTGACAGCTGGTGCCGTCCGTGGGGAAGAAGATGTAAGTTTCCTGAAGAAACTCTTCGCTCATAAAAATTCTCGCCCAATTCCTGCAATCGCTCATGCGACCATGCCCGGAGTTTGGAATGAGGAGAATTGGTTTGACTTGGTGGACTATGCCGACCTTGACATGGAAGGATGCATCCGCGCTATGGAGGAAAATGGCAGATCATCCTCTTCTTCCTCCTCCGCCGGCTCACACGTCGCCGACGATAGCGAGGTCGACCGGATGGACGAGGATGCGCCACCACTACCAGTGGCGCAATCAGAGGAACCAGCCATTCCGATCAGCTCGGAATGTCAGGGGACGTCTTCAAGCTCGGTCTTTCTGACCGGCAAAACAGGTGAAGAAATTTTAGCACCACCACTCGAAAATCTCTATACCATCGATGAAATCATGGTTGAAAGATACTCTCCACGGCTTCGCAATTCCAGAGTCAACCGACATCCGTAACGGTGTCGATGAAGCCTCCATCGTCGAGACCATGGGGATGATCACACTCAAGATAATGACGGCAGTCACAGATCAGCCGAGGAGACCTCAGAGGTACTCATTTCCGACCGCCTCCATTATGGAAACTTCGCGTATAATCGAGAAGCTCTCCATTAGTTATGATGGAAGCTCATCGGAAGATCGGTGCTGGAGGCACGAAGTCAACGCGATCGGAGATGAAAATCAAGATGCCCTCCATGGTCCTACATTCTCTACCCCACCATCACATGTTGTTAGAGATGATCCGGACCATCAGGCACCAACTTCCGGAGGCAACGGAGCCGATCGACGTCAATTAGTTAACTCGCCTCGCATTGCCCCACCTAGAGTAACTGATAGGACAGATCAAATCCGAAGGTCGGGGGAAGGTTCAGTTTATGACACCCACGACCAAGATATAATTTCGTGACCTTTCAGAATCGTGACAAAACTTACGACGTGTTCAAGACATGTTAAATAATTTCGATCCTACTTTAGCGTAAACCTGTGTTTTGTATACCGAGGTCAAGTATCCGAAATTCTCCAACAGCACCATGCAGCAGCATTTAAAGCGCATCGAACAAAGGGTTTGTGGAGTCAAACTATGACTTCATCCCAACGCTCCTCCCTCGGCAGGGGGCAACATGGTCATGCTAGGGAACAACCGATACCAAGACCCCCTCGACGATTCCGACAAAGGAGTCACGAGGGGAGAAGGCTATTCCAGGAAGCCACTCCCCCATCACGTCGAGAAGAACCACCGCTTGGACTCGATGATCTTCGACATCGCCTCAATCAAGCTGTGGTCGAAGGCATCATATCAATGTTCACGACGGATCGGCACACCGGAGTTCCAGCTGCTCCAATCTTAGGAACCGGTCTTCGATCGACATAATCCGCACCTTCCTAGAGAAGGCGCCATGAATCAATCACGTGTTGTCGAGACTTCTCTCTGTGGCTCCAAGTCGTGCGCTGGCCCAACCGGTTCCGACCGCCAACTTGACAAGTTCAATGGGACTCAAAACCCATTGTAATTTCTCCAAATATATACCACCGCCATCGAGTCAGCCGGAGGCGGCGAGAATGTGATGGCTAACTATCTACCCACCGTGCTCGACGGGTTCCGCCTTGGCCGTGGTTATTGAACCAACCGGTCGGATCAATCTACACTTGGGACCAACTCTGTGATCTTCTAATTGCAAACTTTCAGGGTACGTATGACCGCCCTGGGAAGGAGGATGATCTCCACCGAATCGGGCAGGGTTTTGATGAGACTTTATGTCAATACATCAAGAGGTTCGGCCAGGTTCGCAATTCTATACCCGAGGTCGCAGAGTCATCTGTTATTCAGGCTTTTAAAACAGGTCCGAGAAATCGGCGGTTTACAGAGGACATAGCAATGAACCCTCCAAAAACAACCGTTGAGCTTTTTGACATGGCGGACAAGTATGCCACCGCTAGCGAAGCAATCGAGTGGTGCGAAGCCATTGAACGAAAAGATAAGATTCCTCAGCCCAGCCTGGACAAACAAAAGAAAAATAATAAGAAGTCTCTCAAGAAGAAAAAGAACCGCAGACCCGAGGACAAGGAGGTCCTAGCCATTCCTGACAAGTTCATGAAGGGTAAGAAGGACTACACCGGTCGAGGCAAGACGAAAGCCCCGATCGAGGGGTTCCAGAAAAAGAAGAAGTGGTGTCCACTTCACCAGCAGGCAGGGCATGATCTGCGCACCTGTTGAGTCTGGCAAAAGAAACTGGAGGATTATTATGCAGGTAAATGACCATTTCCCGCAATACAAGAACCCGGAGAACCAAGCTCCAAAAAGGACAAGGATGGCGACGAAGAGATGGAGTACCAGGATCCCCAACACACAGTCAACATGATTTTTGGAGGATCTTCTTCATACGAATCCAAACGTCATCTGAAAGCCATGGAGTGGGAGGTCAACCTCGTCGAATCTCCGCCCATTATCAAGCAATCGAAGTGGTTATACATGGCAATTTCTTCAAAGAAGACGATCGCCCCATCCTTCGACTCAACCGTAGGTTCCTATTGTTGTTGAACCAACTATTAATAATTGTAGGGTTAATCGAGTCTTAGTAGATGGAGATAGTTCTTTGAATATATTATTTGTGGGAGCTTTAGAAGAAATGCAGGTCCCCATGTCAAAGGTGAAACCAGTGAAATATGCTTTTCATGACATAGTTCCTAGCTCCACCGCTAAACCGATAGGACAAGTTTCCCTACCGGTTATGTTCGGAAGGCCTGATAACTTTCGAACGGACAAAAATTCGTTTGATGTGGTAAATTTTGAATCCGCATACAACGGAATTCTTGGTCGACCGGCATTAGTAAAGTTCTTGATAGCCACGCATTACGGTTATCAGAGTCTGAAAATGCCGGGGCCAAAGGGAGTCATCATTATTCGGGGAGATCGAAAAATAGATTACGTATGTGATCAAAGATCCTTTGAACTGGTCGATGAACTTCTGACCAGAGAGGCTAATCCATCTACTATGCAGGCCAAACACTCGAGGCCGAAGATGACACCCAAGCCCTCCGACCATACAAAGGAAGTACCGCTCGATAAAGGTGCTTCTCCGACAAAATAAGTCGCCACCGGTCAGAAATATCGACTCGCTTACATCAAGAAGATTCTCGGTCGGGCAAGACTCGACCCCAAATAGGAAGAGTCTCGCCTCCTTCCTCCGAGCGAATCAGACGGTTTGCTCGGCAAGCGTCCGATATGCCCGAGTCCCCGAGGTGATCGAGCATGTGCTAGCTCTCCAAATTTAACAAAAACCGATCAAGGAAGCCGCAGTGTTTTGCACCGATCGGAAGGAAGCAATCCAATGGAGATTGACAAACCTCAAGGTTGATTTATTCGTGAAGTCAACCACCCCGAGTGGCTTGCCAACTCGTAATGGTTAGAAAAACAATGGAAATGGCGAATGTGTATCGACTTTACAGACCTTAATAAAGCTTGTCCGAAAGATGACTTTCCCCTTCCACGTATTGACCAACTCGTTGACTCAACCTCTGGGTATGAGTTACTAAGTTTTCTAGATGCGTATTCAGGGTACCACTAGATTAGTATGTGTAAAGAGGATGAAGAGAAAACTTCCTTCATTACCCCATATGGCACTTACTGTTATGTTAAGATGCCATTTGGTCTCAAAAACGCTGGTGCAACTTTTCAAAGGTTGATGCAAAAAACCTTTAGTCCACAAATAGGTCGGAATCTAGAAGCTTACGTTGACGATCTGGTCGTAAAGACCACCAACGCTGGCAATCACATCCCTGACTTACCAGAACTTTCAACAACTTGAGAAGGCATAACCTCAAGTTGAATCTGGAAAAGTGTGTGTTCGGAGTTTCATCGAAAACCGCTCGGTTTCCTAGTCTCGCTAGAGGTATTGAAGCAAACCCAAAGAAAATAGCGCCATTGACCGACAATCGCCCTCCGACCACAAAGAAGGAAGTCCAAAACTAACCGGTCAGATGGCAAGACTAAGTCATTTCATAGTAAGGTTAGGGAAAAGGATTACCTTTTTTAAACTTCTTCGTAAACATGGGAGTTTCGAGTGGACTAAAGAGGCAAATGATGCCTTTGAAAAACTTAAAAAGTACCTTACAAGTGCCCCGGTCTTAGTCGCTCCAAGATCAGGAGAAACACTACTAATATACGTGGCAGCAACACCACAAACAGTAAGTGGTGTACTGGTCGTAGAAAGGGATAACATCCAACGACCAGTTTATTACGTAAACGAAGTCTTACATGGACCAAAGGAAAGATACCCACAGGTACAAAAGTTGCTCTATGGTCTCTTTATGTCTTCAAGGAAGCTAAGGCACTACTTTCAGGCCCAGAAAGTGGTCGTACCGACCGGATATCCTCTTGGTCAAGTCATCAGGCGAATAGCAAAATGGGTGGTTGAGCTAGGGGCGTTTGACCTCCATTTTATTTCACGAACAGCAATAAAGTCCCAAGCAATAGCAGAATTCATTGCCGAATGGACAAACCCGGAACCCACCCAAGGGCCCGAGTATGAACACGACGAGGAGTGAACAATGTACTTTGACGGTTCCTTGATGTTAAAAGATCGGGGGCTGGAGTGATCCTAATATCCCTCATCAAGTAACACATCAAGTACGCCATCTAGTTAAATTTTTCCGCTACAAATAATGTGGCGTAATATGAAGGTTTATCGGCAGACTCGAGTAGCTCGCTCACCTGGATTCACAGACATTAGTGAAAGGCGATTCTCAACTAGTAGCTTAATCAAGTAGGGAAAGAGTATCAATGCTCGAGTACCAAGATGTCATCTTATCTAGCGTATACGAAAATTCAAAAGCACTTCTTCGGTTTTCAGATCCAACATATTCCTAGAAGGGAAAACTTTCGGCAGATCAGCTTGGCACGGATGGCCTCCACGAGGTCAACCGTCCCGCCGGAGTTTTTCTCGAGCAACTCGATTCACCCTCGGTAGTCGAGCCTTCCGAGAACATACATGATTCTTACTGTGTCGTATAAACCGATCAAATGAACATGGATGCTCCACAGGTCGTTGACGGTTGGCACTGTCACGATCAAGGTAGAGATTGGATGACATCGATCTACAATTATCTTCAGTATGACATAATTTCGGAAGATGATGTAGAGGCTGATCGTATAGCACAAAAAGCCAAATTATACACTCTAATCGAACGTACCTTGTATAAACGAGGATCTCATGGAGTGTTGATGAGATGCATGTCTCAAACGGATGGCATTAAGTTGCTGACCGAAATCCATGAAGGAGTTTGTGGAGCACATCATTCTTACAAAACTCTGGTCGGTAAAACTTTCAGGCAAGGATATTACTGGCCAACTGCCCTTCATGATGCAAAAGAACTTGTGACGAAGTGAATACAATGTTAGTTTCATAGCTGACAAGTACATCAGCCGACACAAGCCTTACAAACAATTCCTCTTTCTTGGCCTTTTGCAACCTAGGGACTAGACATTCTGGGACCTTTCTCAAGGGCACCCGGGGGCTTCGAATTCCTTTTCGTCATGACTGACACGTTTACAAAATGGATCGAGGCCGAGCCGGTTGTTAAAACAACAACCGAGGCCGCTAAGAAATTCCTCTTGAAAAATGTGATCACACGATTTGGTGTACCCAACAGATAATCACGGATAATGGCGCCAGCTTCTAGCAAATAATTCCAAGAATTTCGCGATGAACTTGGTGTCAAAGTTCATTTTGCTTCGCTGCTCATCCGCAGAGCAACGGGCGCTTGAGCGGCTAATGGTATCATTATGCAGGGATCAAACGCCGAGTATTCACCGCTTAATCAAACGGTCAGAGCTTGGGTTCAAGAACTCCCATCTCAGATATGGGTTGTTCGAACCACGACCAATCATGCGACCGTGAAACACCATTCTTTTGGTTTATGGTGTCAAGCAATGCTTACCCGTAACTCAAAATTGGTTTCGCTTTCGAATCGATCGTTTTAATGAAAACGATCAGAATGAATGAAGACTCAACGACGTCAATTTCCTTGAAGAACGATGAAATCAAGCCCTTGTACGATCAGCAATATATCAACAAGCCATGCGAAGGTACCATAATCGTAAAGTGCAACCTCGCGGCCTTGCTGTAGGTGATCTGGTTCTCAGAAAAATTTAGAATCAGGCTAATCGCAACAAGCTTTCTCCCAAATGGGAAGGTCCTTACACTATGGTCAAAGTCACCCGACTAGGTTCTGTTAGACTCGCCATGTCGGACGGGCAAATTTTGTCAAATTCTTGGAACATTGATCAATTGCGTAAGTTTTATGTCTAATTATTTTGTACTTTATTTCAATTCTTGATTTAGTATGTTCATTCTTTTGTTTTCGACAAGAGATACAGTTTATATATCTATGTCTACATCCTGGTCATCTATTATTGTTGTTTAAAATGGTCGGAGAAGACAATTTTTCTCTCCGATATCCTTTATCAGATCTCTCATATTTTTGGCAACGACATCATCACATATCAGATAGGTCCTAGTCGTGGTCATTCCATGAATGATTCCACACGCCGATCGCATTTGAGTAAACAGAGCATAACACAAGCAACAATGTATGGTTCATTATGCTATTAAGATCATGAAGACTATATTTCTTCATTTTAACATTCGTCCTACTCTTGTTTGGCTATCGGTCGACACGAAAGCCTCCTAGTCGAAGTCTCTCCTTTTTCAGACGTGGTCCCGCCTAATCGAAGGAGCTTCCTAGCGACGGTTCTTTTCTTACGATCCTCGCTCTGCCAGTCGGACTTGAGCTTGAACACGTTTTGCGAAATTTTTTTCTATATCTACTATTCTTATCAGTTTTTTTCGACCAGTTTTAGGTCATATATATAAATACGATCACTTCTCTTCAATTGCATACATTCTTCCATTTCTTCTTATGTCAATACAACAAGTCTTTTTTTCCGACCATGTACAACTTTTGATTGGTATTTCGATCATGACAAATAAGGATCTATAACTAGATGAAATCATAAACTGGTTTCGACCACAGTGATTTCCTAGTATTGCTACGATCAGTTTTTGTCTTCATATCGGCACATACCTTCAAAACAATGGTTTCGATTTTCATTCTCTATCTTGGCTACCTGCTTGTATAGTAAAGTTCTTCTACTATAAAACAGTCGGGGGCTAGGAGGTATACGAGAATTTTAAAAGCCAAACGGGATAAACAAAAGCATTGTTGATGACATAAAAAGGTAAGTTTTATACATTATTTTTTCAATATTTTTACATTTTGCAGGGGCCTACTCTAGAAATATTCCCAGACTAATTACTGCTTGATGGAGATCCGACCTCCATCTCCTCTACAACTTTGTCTCCAAGTGGCCTGAGTTCTTTCATGAATTTGATCGCCTTGTCAGGTAGGCAGTTGAAGTCATCCTCAACAACTTGGAGATTAATGGAGGGGTCGGAAGCCTTTAATTTTGCCAAAGCAAAACTAAATCCACTAGCAACGCCTGTTTTCATGGACTGGGCATAGTTCTTCCGAGTAGTCTTGAGCAGATTATTAAGATCCTCTAGAAGTTGACCCAAGTAGTTCATTTTCTCTATTAGATCTCTTAAAGTAGGCAGACTTGATCCTGATCCCATATCAAAGATCATCTTGTTCAAAAATAGAATCTTTTCATCAATACTTTGAACAAGAGCCGCCTCTTTATCTTGCTCAAATTTCAGAGTCTTTTCTGCTCTGTCCAGTATTTTCGTTTGCTCTACAAGAGTGAAACAATTGATAAACACAAACATAGTCGAAGGAAAATAATAAGTCAAGTTTACGACATATTATCTTCGATTCTTTTGTTAAGTGTTTCATTCCTGGTCGTTGCTTTGGCGATCGACCGGTCCTTAGCTTTAATCTCTTCTTCAAGCAGAGCTGTCTTGGCTTTCTCAGCCAGGATCTCTTCTTTTATTTTCTCCAAATGTATTGAATACGATAAGGGATAATAATTAGTGAAGGGCAAAGCATTGGAGAAAGAAAAAGATTAAGTGGAAAGTTCTTACTTTTCAATTCGGAGTGTTTCTGCTCCAAATCTTTAATCCATTTGGTCACCACGACTACAAAGAAAATTCTCGACCATATGCTGCTCAAATAGTATTTCCTCTTTAAAAAGTTCTCTATAAAAGATTTTTTTAAGAGAGACTATGAAACTGGTCGTAGATACTTACCCGGATCGCCAAATCATTATAACCACCAAATATTGAATCAGGATGCATTTTGATTTGATGATCCGATATTTTTCCCCATGCCTCGTCAAGCTCCTTATCCTCGGCGAATCGGGGTGAAAAGGAACTTGTCGTTGAGGAGAATTACCAACAATGGTCGGAACTCGTTGAGGGCCTTTAGGGCATCTACTCATAGAAGAAGTTAGAACCACCAATGGTTCTAACTCGACTATTGGCCCTGACACCTGCTCGGGGGCTTCTCCGACCACTTTTTCCTCAAGAACTATGTTCTGGGAAATGGTCTGCTCATGGACCTCTACAAGTACCTGGTCCTCAGAAGGAGTCTGGTCGGAAACGACCGGAACACCAAAAGACCTATACAAAGCAAAGAAGGGAAGTTCAAAAAACATAAAATCATCAAGAAATTATTAGAGGTATGCGCTTATACGACCACTTTCATTTGTGCATACCTAGTTAGTTTTCGAGATTTGACTTTAAAACACGGAAGAGTAAACTCTGTGCCGTCACCCTTCCTCTTTTTTTTCTTCGATTTTGCTTGCCCAACCGCGGGGTTGGCCAAACCGCTGCATCATCCAACAAGATGTCGGAAGCTATGCCCTCGATCACTCGCCCAGATTACGACCTTGACCATCTGGGTCAAGTGAGTGGTTTCACTAACCTCCAAACCAGCTTGTTTCAAGAATAACCGTCCTATTGCCAATGACCGGTCTGGGTTTACGACCTCCGTGATCAAGACCGGCGGCCTTCACCTTTCTACCGAACCAATAAACGAATTTGGTTAGGTGATTAAATCTTTTATCTAAACTACATATATATTCATCCTAAATGTTCTATTACTGGAGATTCATCTTCTTCCAAAGGCATCGAGCACTAATCACGGAGCCATGGTGGATGTTGACCTCACCCCGAGTAATTCAGAATCCGACCACCACAGAATAGAACATGATCAAAATCTGATCGGAGAATATGTATACATGATAAAAGAAGTTTTTTTGATTGATTATTTACCTCAAGCCTTGCTAGTTTCTCTTCAGCAGGAACTATGGCCAAGTTCTCGGGGAATCCGGCCTTCTCACCAGGCTCCCCAGAGCAGATCAGCCTGATCCGCTATCTGATTTCCTCAGGAGAAAGGGCTTTACAAAGCAAAAGAAATAATGGCAGATTTTAAGGTAGTACCATAATCAAATAACAAAATACTGGTCGGAGTTTTTCTCGAAGACTTACCACCTCCTGAGATAGCTTCATCACGACCAATAGACCAAATCAGGGAGTGAGTCCGAAGCTTCAGCGGGCTAATCTAGCACTTGGTGAAGTCCCTCACCACATGCCAAGAGGTCAAGCCCTTGACTCGCAGGTCATAGATGGCATCCACCCATCGTTTGACCACTCTGGTCTTGTCCACGGTCTTTCTCCACTTGAGATTTTCATTCGCCTCATCCCTGAAGTAGAGGTTATCATCCTCAGAATCGCTATGTAGAACCAGTTCTTCTTCCATGACGCACCACGAGGATTTCGAGTACATATGAATGTACTCATCGGCCTTCCCATCGTGAAGGTGCAATGTACATTCTCCCGAGTCTCCGTGGTTCTCCCCATCACCATTCGCAGAGAAATAATTAAAAACCTCAAACTCTGAGGCACTCCTGTGTATGCTTCACACAAATATGTGAAGATGTTGATATTGGCGATGGAATTTGAGCTAAATTCACCAATTCCACCTCGTAGTACTCAAGAACACGGAGAAGGAATTTGTGTACCGGCAACCTCAGCCTACATTCGATGTAGGTGAGGAAAACTAGGATTTCCCCATCTTCGCGACTCGGAAAATGCTCTCCAAATGCCGATCTCCATTTGATCAGGATCTTGTTTGGAAGCATCCCGATCCTCTCTAGCACCTCAAGTTTTTTCTTGCTCAATTCCGAAGGTAACCACTTCATGATTTGCTCCGGCATGATGAAAATCCTCAAGGATGAGTAGTAGTCGTAGGAGGTTTTGTGGTCGGAAGAACAAGAAAAGAGGACTAAAGATTTTTTTCTCGCAAAGGATCGAAGGATCCAAAGCGTAAAACTCCAAAAGGTCTAGCGATGGGGATTTTATAGCCTCGCATCTTTTAATTACGATCGAGGTTACCCACAAAAGTCTAAACGGCAAAGCTTTTTTCGCCTAATCTGATGAGGAACTCTTCAGTTCCCAAGGCAAGTTCTCAACTTTAAATGAATACGCATCACCTCGAATGTCACGGCATTAAATGGGGTCTGCTCGATACAACTTCATTTAAAAAAGGTGTTCACACGACCTGTTCATTTAAAGTTCAGTGGGCTAGCTAACAAGGATTAAAACCTCTATGTATTAATTTAATACATAAAAGACCATACGCCTTCATGGTCGAACCCCTATATAACGACCTCACCGGGTCGTGAGGATTCCAGAGGTTACACGATGGGTACCTCGGTCGACTAGGGTTCACCTGTAGTCGCTTCTAAAAGCTATGAACTCGACATTTCTTATCAGATGATGAATAGAACACGGCCGAGTGTTCCATACCATGCGATGATATACAAGACATTGACAATAAACCACCTACGGTTAAGCTTTTCACAGTATTTGAATCGCAAGGCGCTTAACACATTGTTAATCGCTTTGAACCTCTCGACGGTCAGAATATTTCACCAGAGACGCTTTCTCCAGAGTAATCGCCGCTTCTTGGGAGTTATTTAACGGTGGAGCATGTAAGACAAAGGGCAATTGCAAGAAACAAAGAAGACACACAGAGCAAGGCAACACGAAGGTTAAAGCAAGAGCAAGGAAATCGGTCTTTAAGCCTGATTACTTTGCCTAGCATTCAATACATTCGGTGTAATTAGAGATAGTCTCTAGTCAAGTCTTGTAATTCCAGTTCATATTAATAAAGAGCAGCCCCCATTCTCTCCCAGGATACTCTACGTCATTTTCCTCTTTTTATTTTTGTAAGATCGGCGACTCGATCGTCGACAGATACGTTCACAAAATGGGTCGAAGCTGAACCTGTGACTAGGATAACAATGAAAGCATCAAAACGGTTCATGATGAGATGCGTAACTACTCGATTTGGAGTTCCAAGTCGAATAATCACAGATAATGGTAAACATTTTCGAGCGCTAAAATTTCGTGAATTTTATGACGAGTTGGGTACCGTTATGTTATGCTTCGCTGCCCATCCCCAAAGTAATGGGGCAATGAATGTGCAAACGGCCAAATAATGCAGGAATTAAAACCCGAAGTCTTCGACCAGCTCGCCAAGTGCTCGGGGCTTGGGTACAAGAATTACCCTCCAGATATGGGCGCTCAGACGACTACTAGTCGGGCTACAGTGAAACACCCTTTTTTCTAGTCTTCGTGAGTCAAGCCATGCTTCCTCCGAACTAAAGATATGGTCAACACGAGCCTAAACTTTCAACGACTCCAACTGAAGAATGCCTTCGAGCAGATGACATCAACCTACTCGAAGAAAAGAGAAACCAGCCTTAATTGCTTCAGCCACCAACAAGCCCTCAAGCAGATACTACGATCATAAGGTCCAATCTCGCAGCCTTGCTGTAGGTGACTTGGTATTGAGGCTCTACCAATTCAAGTCTAATCGGAATAAACTTTATCCCAAGTGGGAAGGTCCTTACACAGTGGTCGAAGTCACACGGCCAGGGTCAGTACGATTGGCAATGGAAGACGGCTAGGTTCTTTCGAATTCCTGGAACATCGACCAGTTACGCAGGTTTTATGTGTAACAAACCATTCAGATAATAAAGCCTCAGGTTCCTTCTACCTCTATTTTCTTATTTTTGAGTAGCGCTTTCATAATCTTTTGACTACATTTCAAACACCCAGTTTTCTTTACACTGGTCGAAAGGCAGGTAACATCACCTAGTCGAAGCCTCGCCTCTCTGCACGTGGTCCTGCCCACTAGAAGGAGCTTCCTAGCGTCAACTCGTTACTCACTTTTGCTGCCAATACAAAGAGCTCGGGTTCTATTTGGTTGAAATATTTTTAAAGCCAACTCTTTCCTCACCTTAGTTTATTTTTTCAGTTATTTTGAAAAATACTCTAAGCAGAGTGCACTTTCTTAGATTTATTCAACTGCTTTTGGTGTAATCGGTCTGTTCCAACTAGTCGGAGGAAGAAACACATCTAGTCGAAGTCTCTCCTCTCTGCACGTGGTCCTGCCCACTAGAAGGAACTTCCTAGCATTGTTCAGTTTCCTACTTTTGCTACCAGGATAGACCCATCGAGTCCACCAAAAAAGGACGAACGAAATTTTTTAAAAAAAGTCCTCTACACGTTTGCCTAACTCAAGTTGCCGTTCTCGATTTAATTAACCTGATCGAAGTTGGTAATATCACCTAGTCGAAGCATTTCCTCTCTGCACGTGGTCTTGCCCACTAGAAGGAACTTCCTAGCGTCGATTCATTACTACTCTTTCGACCAGTGCATGACAATCGTGATCAAAAACTACAAGTTAAACAAACATCTCTGTTTTCAGAAACCCTTTTAATACTATTTGCTAGTTTATCTAAATAAACTAAGCAAATAGTCGGGGGCTAGGATAAAGTTATTAATTTGACTTTGATTCTTAGTCTTTCTTTCGTCAGTTATCTTTTGAGTTACTAACTACTCAACAAGATGATTTGCAGGAAACAAGATGGATTATATATTACATCAGCAAAAGCTTGTTTTCGCAGGTTTTTATTACAAACTACTCTGAAGAAGGAGATCCCAGTTGCATCTCCTCCGAGACCTTCCTGCCGACTGGCTGTATTTCTTCAATCAAACAACTTGCTTCTACCTCGTAAGTCAAGTCAGTACGATTGGTTGCACATTAAGGCTGGGGTCATGAGCTTTAAGTTTTGCCAATACATAACTTATTGCACCTTCGACCGCCTCCTTTATCGTGTCAGCTTGGTTGGCCTTCAGAGTGGTCTCCAGTTCTTGCAAAGTCCCGACTTGTTCCCCAATAGTACTTATGTGAGCAGCTATCGTGTCTTCTTGAGGAGTTTTTCCCTCACCACGCAGCTCACCAAGTATATTGTTCAGGAGCATGATGTTGTCTTGAAGATTAATCTTCGTCAACTTCATCTCCTGTTGGTTACGAGTCGAAGCCTCGCGGAGTTGTTTATTTTCGACTACTTGCACTGAAAGGGGTAAGACTAGTCAAGCAAAAATAATTCCTAGAAGAGGAAAGAACTAGTTCACAGGTAAAGAATTCCTTACCTGCTAGTCGAGAATCTAACTTCTCGATTTCTTCATTATGGGAAGCAATGGCCTCAGCATGCCGCTTCTCCCATAATTTGATGGCCTTTGCGTTTTCTCTGGCGATGTGGAGAGTCTCGTTAAGGATCATGGTTTTTTCTTGATCCCTAGTTTCGAGCCTTCCCAATTCGAGTTCAATTTCTAAAAAGAAATGAGAATTAGAATAAGAAAAGAACTCGTGAAGGACTGCAGGTAAAGAATTCCTTACCTGCTCGCCGATATCTCAGCCTTTCAATCTCTTGATCTTTATCCTTGGTGATACGAAAAATCTTGTGAATAACCAAAGTTTTATCTTTAGCTTCGATTTGAAGCCTTCTCATTTCGTCCTCTTTTTCTGAAAAGAAGCAAGAGTTAAAAAAGGCAAAGATCAATGATATAAGCAGTCTTAAGTTCAGCACTTACTGTTTATCTCTCCCTGCAATTTTTGAGCTGCAGAGTTAGCCTTCTGAAGCTTCTTCAAGAGGTCTTCATTCTCTTCCCTTAGCTTTCCCGTCTCGACTTTTTCATAATCGAGCGAGTCAGCCAGGGTCTTTGCGTCACTATTTAACCTATAAAGGTTAAAAGTGGACATGAGCATTAGCCAATTGGTCGTAAGTTCTTCTACAACCATTGATCTAGTCGTAAGTTCTTCTACGACAAGCTTCTGGTCGTAAGTCTTTCTACGACTAGCACCTAGTCGTGAGTTTTTCCACGACGAACCCCATAAGCACTGAATAAGTGGTCAAACCAAAAAACGATTACGAATAACATTGAGTTACCACCTCTCTGTCTGTTCACAGAGTTCCGCTTTTTCCTGTCGTAGCTCTACAAGTTGTTGGTGATATTCACCAACAGTGGCAATTTGTTCCAGAGCTTTCTGCAAAAAGAAAGACAGTAAGAAGCGAGGGAAGGTTGCACATATAAGTATTCTTAAATACTTACATTCATGGTCGTCCAAGCAAACATTGAGAAAACCATCGATGGATTCTTCAGCTTATCTATCTTCGTGACACTATTCCACTAAACCTTCTCGAGGCGCTCGTTGTCAAAAATTTCCCATCTGTTGGGAATATCGTTGGGATGAGGGACTCGATCGCGAGATCTAAAAGCAGAAGACCCCATGATGGAAGCAGGACCAAAGAAATCAAAACAGAAGTTGAAGTACTACTCGTCTTCTAATTCTGTAACTACAGCTTCTCTTTGGGGACCAGGAGGTACGTCTGCAACGACTTCCGTCCCAACATGGTGGTCAAATACATCACCACCTTGACTAGAGGCTTCTACCGCTGCCTCTGCTATCTCCATGACCACCTCAGCGGTCGTAGCAACTACCTCAGTGGTTGTAGCAACCACTTCAGAAGCCACGACTTCCTCCACCACTCGGGTAGTGGGTGATCTTTCGACCACTTCCGCTGTCATCTCTCCATCCGCTGGAGAAGTGGCAATAGGCTTCTCAATAGAAGCATCCGCGGGGGCTGAAGGAGTCGGGCTAAGAGCAACAAAAGGAAAGCATGTTAAGTTGTGAAAACCAAAAGGTAAATGTTGTTCTTACACTTTAGTCTTTATCACATACCCGCACTCGGACTTAACCAGAACTTATGAGTCACCTTCCCAACGTAAAGATTTCTTCGACTTCTTTTCACGACCACGCCCCGGTCGAGTTCGTTGAAGAATAGGTTCGGCCACGACCACGTCTGGTCGTGGATCTTGAACAGGAGCCACCTCTCTGATCTCCTGACTTTCCGGATGGCCAAGGTCAGTCTCGACCACTCCAAGATCGGCGCTTCCCTCGACCACAGGATTTGCTGGAGCAGCATTGTCCTTCACAAAAGACATAAAGTCCTTCCAGTTCTCCTTTTCTAGTTGCTTGACAAAGCCAGAAGAGACAGAAACTGCGAAAGTTTTCTTGTCATAATAGAAGGGTACCTTAGCCTTGCGGGCTTTGCGCTTAAGAGGTTTGACTGCTTCGGCCTCCTCAGGTTCAGCTGCTTCAACCTCCTTGGCTTCAGCTGCAGCCATATCTGCAGCAGATTTTGCAGAGAATCTGGTCGAAATAAAAGAACTTGAGCTTGCACCTCCCTTGTCGGCGACTTTCACGAGTCGACGCTTCTTAGACAGAGGAGCTGGACTTTTTTCCGTTGTCATCCCTGCGCCGATGGTTATCAGTTCGACCTCTTGGTCGTCCTAACGGTTTTCCATACCTACTTTCTGAAGAAAACAGAAGAAGAAGAATTACTGATCAGTCGTAAGATTTTCTACGACCAGTTTCCAGTCGTAAGTTTTTCTACGACATTTCCTTGATCATAAGATTTTCTGCTATCACTACCAAGTCGTAAGTGTTTCTACGACAACTAAATAGTTGTAAGTCTTTCTATGACTACGAAGTCCTAAGGATGAAATTAGCCCTCGATTACCTTTAGGCGCTCCATCTTCTCTTCTGCGGATAAAACCGCAAGGATTTGAGGAGTCGCCACTCCAGGTGGCGGAGATTTCTCACAAACAAGTTTGACCCGAACGTCAATCTCTGCTTGTGAAAGATATGTACAAACAGATAAGACGTTCATTAGACCACTTTGAGAAAGACCAAACCGAGAGCTAAGTCAAGATTCACTTACTCGCCCAGAGTCCCCGGTCGGGTCTTAGGGTCAGTGTACCTCCACATCGGAGGTACTTGTTTCTTCAAAGGGCTAATTCGACGTGTGATGAAATACTTCACCACATGCCATCTAGTCAGTCCCTCCTCCTTCAAGTCCTTGATGGCTTGAATGTAGGGAGCAATCTGACCAAGATCTCTGGGAGTCGAATCCTGTGAAGGAATCTTTCTGCAGCCTCTTCCCGCTGAAAGTAAGGTCGTCATCTTGGGTGGTTTTCCAAGAAACCACCTCTTCCTCCATCTCGCCACGAAGACGGGTAAACATCCGAGTATACTCTTCGACTTCCCGTCGTGGAGCTTGCATCACAACTCCCAAAGAATCCTGCATTGTCGAGCCATTCCATAAAAATATTGAAAGAGCTCGAGGTCTAATGGAATGCCCAGGTATGCCTCACACAAATACACGAATACACTTAGCATTGTGATGGAATTAGGACCGAGGTTCACCAATTCCACCCCAAAGTACTCGAGTACGAGTGTGAGGAAAGGGTGAGCAGGCAATCGAAGGCCACACTCACAATAGACCTAGAAGACGGGGATTTGTCCAATTTCCCCCGATGGCCAATGCTGACCCGCCGCCGCAATCCACTTCACAAGAACCTTCTCGGGGATCTTCCCGGCGGAGACCAAGGATTGAATCTTCACTCCATTCATCTCCGACTCGGCCCATTCGGAAACTGATCTGGCCATCTCTATCAGAGAGGGGAGGTTTTGAATTAGGGAAGGTCTTAGGAGAAAGCACAGTTGGGTTGGTGGCGGAGAAGGCAAGAACTCGATGAACAGCGGGAGCGATTTGGGGAAAAGTAGAAATCCAAGTCTCACCTCTCGGTAAGTATTTATAACCATATGCTTGGGTTAAAGGTGTGGAAATCCAAGGGTTGCCTCCGTTTCGGGAACCGCTCCAACAGACAGACATATGAGAGTCGATTGCGATTCTCTAAGTTTGTCTGCCCAAGAAAATCAGGTTCGTTTTTACATCTCAAGCAAAATTATTTTCTTGGCCAAGCCTTTCTGGCTAAATGAAATATCAATAGAAAAGGTTTTACTTCCAATCACCATACTTTGACTACTTCATAATCGTAAAAGTTCTCTATGACTATTTGGTAGCAACCTTCTTGACCAAGTATATTTCTGGTCAAAGTAATGTACAAATGTCGAAGAGTTTTTTCCTTCGACCATATTTTCACAACCCTCTCGTGGTCATAGGACCATTTACGACTCCTTTCCCAAGTAAGTTACTTTCACTTGAAGCTGGGGGGCTAGATGACGAGGATCTAATAATCCTCATTTTATCTTTTATCTATAATTCTCATTATGGGTAAATATGATGTCATGTGGTCCCTAGGTATACCCCTTATATTTATAAGGGAGAAGCCTACTAGATGGTCGTAAGTTCTTCTACGACCACCCCCATAGTCGTAAGTCTTGCTACGACTACCTTATGGTCGTAAGTTCTTCTACGATCACTATCCAGTCGTAAGTTATTCTACGACTACCCCATGGTCGTAAGCTTTTCTACGACTAGGTCAGTTACGACCACCTTATGATTAATAAAACCTACAGACGAGTGGGTCCAATTGATTAAGGAATCCAAGCAGTCAATATACGCTGTTATTCAATGGAATAATAACACGTAATACTCCTTTATCTCTGACAAGTAACTGTCAGGCGGCACGAAGGAGTTAACACTCCGGTGATTACTGCAAACATGCGCATGTTACAGGACATGATGAGGCGCCTCTTCACCTGGAGAAACGGCTACTCCTTCACGACTATATAAAGGCGGCGATCAGAGAAGAAAGGAGGGGAAATGGAGAACACAGCAAGCAATCGGGAAGACATGCACTATCTTCTGTAATAGTCTTAGTCTTTTCTCCCGATTGTACAAGATACACTCAATACCATACACACACAGGAGTAGGGTTGTTATTCTCCTGAGAAGGCTCGAACTCAGATAAAAATACCCGTGTCAATCTCTCTGCATGATTCCATTCTAGGAGACCCCCCGAATCAAACAATCTTTACGTAAGATCGGTTCTAAAACACCGACAAGCACCTACGGCTGCGATCGATATATGTATGCACAAGCACATGATGCACGCGTGGTGTTAGGCCTTGTAGAGCATGTTGATCTCGACACTAGCAGCAGTAGCAGTATCCCGAAAGCACCCAAGCATGGAGCGGCAGTGTGTCAGTGCAGATCTCGAGAAGCCGAGCAAAACCCGGGCGTCCGATCCTAGCCCCCAAATCGGACGTCTGGGTGCTAGTATCATCCATATTAATATGGAAAATTCGCTCATGTCCATCGGAACCGGCATCCAAATAGCGATTTCATTAATATGGAAAATTCGCTCGTGTCCGTCGGAACCGGCATCTCAATATCGATTTCAGTATGATGTAATGATTCAAAAATCCAAACAAAAATCATGGATATTATACACGTAAAGTTATGTACCCTGTAAATTTTCAATTTCAAATTCGCCCTCTATAGAGAAACAAAAAAGACAAGAAATACTTTTAGCGCATATGCATGATTGACTGTTTGTCTTTTTTAGTTCTTCATACCAGAGATGAAATTGAAATTGTAAGTTTGCAGGTTTACATAACCTTACGTGTACTATATCCATAATTTTTGTTTTAATTTTTGAACATTGCATCATGTTTAAATTTCTAGTGGGGACGCCGGTTCCCTGGACACCAAAACTGCACTCCATTAGGGCATGTACAGTAGTCCACCATCAGCTGTCTATAAGAGGTGCCACCTAGGGTTTTTAGTGAGATGGAGGAAAGAGAAAAAGGTTGTCTATTATACACTCGACGGCTTCGTTCCGATTAATCTGGTTGCTATCGACGGCCTATTCCCCATTGTACTTGTTTTCTTCCTCCCCCGATCGATCCGGTGCTCCCAACTCCTCGCGCGCCGTATTCCCCGCCGCCTGCCCCTCCGCGCGTGCAATTTCCCTGTTGCCCAGCCTCCTCATGCGCAATTTCTTCACCATGCCCGACCTCCTCACACGCAATCTTCTCCACGCCCGCACGCCCGTGATTTCTTCTCCACGTCTCCTCCCAGTGCGTGTGATTTCTCCTCCACGCCCTGCCCCCACGCGCGAAAGGAAAGGGGATCGACTTCTTCTCCACGCCCTTCTTCTCCACAACGCGTGCCTCGTCCAATCCCGGGCGTCCCCATCACCTCCCGCAGGCCGTAGTTGGTGGTCACATTTGCTGAACCAGAAGATGCCTCGCCGATCGACACGGGTGGGTGCGCCGCCACCGCTGCCTTGGGGAGCTAAAGTAAGCGATCTCAGGAGCATGCACCGCCTCCCGCCTCCAAAGACCGCCATTTGGTGGAGTGGTGCATACATCAGTAGCCCCACCCCGCCTCACCTCAGCAGTCCCCACGGACAAGCAGCAGTGTCAAAGCCGCAAGGCCGAAGTTCTCATCCCCAACCTCAGATCCACAACACTGGTATTGTTTGTTCTTCCCAATTTCCTGATTTGTACATTACGAAGAGACTGTGTGTGTGTTTCTGATATAATCTACTCATGAGACTAGCGTACCATCTATTGGCTTGAAATAAGAGGGTCAGCTGTGCCTGTGGTGTCACTACTACAGGAACCCACATCACGCATTTGTTCGTAATCGTCATCACGCACGGCTTCCAAACCGCCTATATTTGTTGGTCTGTGATAACAGTAGCTTATCATGCACGGTTCAAAACCATCGTGATACGCAACATCACGATGGTTTTTTATTAAAACCGTCTGTGAAGGCTAGTATCACAGACGGTTTCCTCAAAAAACCGTCTGTGATACGCCAATATCACAGACGATTCTCAATAAAAACCGTCTGTGATACGCGAATATCACAGACGGCTTTTCTTGAGAACCATCTGTGATATTGGCGTATCATAGACGGTTTTTATTGAGAACCGTCTGTGATATTGGTGTATCACAGACGGATTTTAGTGGAAACCGTCTGTGATACTATGCCTTCACAGTCGGCTTTAACAAAAAACCATCTGTGATAGTTCTTCCTCCTGACTACATATTTGCTGTTTTTTTGGCTAGCCTTAGGAATTGCTGGAAATGCCCTCTGAAAACAAGCATGCACAAAAACAGATTCATCAGAGATAATCAATTGTTGACAACTCAAAGTGTCATTACTCAAAATAAATTACAAAAGATCGTATTTGTTCAAGTATTGTCGCTATAGTTACAACTGGATTACAATTGAGTCAATTGTTTGCGTTGAGAGGTGTCGGCGGGGTGATGCTCTCGGTCGGCAACGGAGTGAAACTCTCCGTCATCGTTAATTATTTTTGACATGATAAAGGTGCAGAGCTTCCCTCGAATGTCCTTGATCTCTTCCGCGACGAGTCCATCAGATTGTAAATCCAAGGCCTATCGCTAGCAAGAGTAAAGTGGTAAGCTATATATATTTAAATTTATAATTAGGAAATAATTATTTCGAGATTAACAAACCTCGTGATCCTTCTTCCTAGCTCTAAGGATTAGTCGATATGATAGGAGACGAGATTGCACATAACTCATCATCTTTTTGCTGGCGGCACTGCAAAAATAGAATTACATATATAGGTATAGTCAGTTCGAGACGTGAGGGAGCAGGGAGGCGGCGAGCCCTATAGGATTATCGTGTTGTAGCGTGTACCGGAAAATCCATCTTGTGTGTTAGTTGGGCGCTCTTTCCATTGTATATTCCTTTGTTGGCAGCATAATCGATGAACGACCTACATGATTCCAAAAAGTTATCCTCGGCCATTTCAAACTAATGAAGACTACAATAGAGTTATGTAAGGAGGAAATGAGCATACCTCTCGAGTATTCCTCTTAGAACGCAAGTCGTGCTTGTTGCGGAGTAGGGAATCAAGGTATATCACATGGTTCCTCTTGGGTATAATAACTAAAAGGATCCAAAGGGTACCTACTCATGTATGTCGCTATAGTCATTAAACCTAAGTTCGTGGTCTGCAGATAAAGTACAAATAAAATTTGTATAGCAAGTAGTGACACTTACCCTCGGTTGTAGGGCACCACTATGTACTTCATGTTCTTTCGATGAAGCAATGACCTCGTTATGTATTTCTCGACGAAGGATCTAGTCCGCTTGGATGGTTTGCAACGATACCACATGTGGGTCGAGGAAACCCACCGGTTCTTTCCATTCCTGACATTTTTCAAAGATGTATTTATACATAAGCAATGAGTTGTGATATTTATTGGTATTACATGAATGTAGAACTTGATTGTACGCACTTATAGTGTCCAACATCGTAGAAGCGAGACGTCGAGGCCAACGAGGTTGAATAGGTCATATAAGTCGTTGAAGCCCACGACGAAGTACCTCGTCCCGTTGAAGAAATGCTTCTCCTCGTATCTGAGGGTGATTCCAGTATCTCACCCATTCTTTTGGGTCTTCCCCAAGTACCAGGCACGCAAAGCCTGACAAGCATATCCAGCGTGCATTAATACTGCGTTGGAGCACAACGATTTTCCGATGATGTAGTTCCCGGATATTACGGACTTCCCGGACTTGGGAGGCACCTTAACGTTTGTCAATTTTGATTTGGCCTTAGCGATTGGCAGTGTCTTCTTGTGAGACAACTCGGGAACCGATACGGCGGCACACTTTTGCTGTTCCTTCGGCGTCTTCTCCACGGGAATCAAAGAGGTGGCCTTCTGAGGTGAAACATGAGGTGGAGTCATCGAGGGTCCTGTTGGAGAGGAATGGTTGTGTCTAGATCGCGGCACTGCTGGGTCCAGGGCGATGTCCTTCTTGGGTCACTGGATAAAAGAGTGGACGGCATCCCCTAGTGTTACGATCTCTTCGTTCGGGTGAATCTTCAGCGGGACGCCTAGGAAATTGCCATGTACCATATCCACCTGGACCCTGGCGTAACCCTGCGCCAGCTGGGCACCGTGCTGCACCACCCCTTCCTCGGATAGATACACCATCCCCTCAAGCAATTTCAATAGAAAGGGACCCATGCATCCTCACTTGAGCTTGCGTATGCCGGCTCCTACAAAACAATATGCAATTAGCTAAGGCGCCCTATAGGTCTATCTTTGGTGCATTCCATAGATGTACATTACCTTGATGTCGTCTATCGGTAATCGGACGTCGCCATGTTCGAATTATGCGCGACGCGACGCTACTCGATGTCGAGGAGGACTGCTCCCAAATTAACAGGGCGGCTTATGCATCGCTGGCTCGAGTTGATTCATTTGATTCTCGCAATGTTGCTATCTTTTCTTCAAATTTGTCAAGAATCATCTCAGACCAACCAAACCGTCAGACTCGCCTTGGATCTCTTCCTACTCCTATACGCAAGAGTTGTCCATGAATCCATGACTCCAAGGCACGTTAACCCCAAGGCCTCGCGTGTTACCCGGTGCTCCTTGTTTCCCAAGGCCGAGATAGTATATCCTTCTCCCTCGCTCGCATGGAAGGAGCCTTGGGAAGCTTGGGCACCAAGTCACGCCGCAAGAGGTCATCATGTTATTATAGGCACTATGAAGTTATGGACTTATTAACAACTAGGTAGTTCGACATATTTACCACACGCTGGGACACTTCCGGTTTGCTGGGTTTGTGAAAGAGATGCTCAAGACGAGACTTTTGCCCTCGCTTAACCAAATTTTAGGGAACGTGGGTCCGTGATATCGAAATGACTGGTTATGCGTTCTCTCCTCCCACGCCCATTCTCAGATTTACCCGCTGCACTCGCCGTGCCGAAGTCTGTCTGCGGTGAGTGTTTCAGGTCCGAGAGCTTTGTGCGCCGACTTTGCTCTTTAAATTCGCCATCGTTTTCATAGCTACAAAGGTGTCCCATGCTTCCCGCGTCAAGAATCTATACTTCACGAAGGGTATCTGACCCGTGTTCACGTACTTCGTAAAAAGAATGCTCTTGAAGGTCCTCCACGATTTATCCATCGTGAGCATCGTCGTCCGTCGACGCGGTGCGACGCTCGCTCTCGAATAGTGAACTTCTCTCGAAAGTTCTGTCCCCACGCGCTTTCGCTTATTTCGTCAGGTCCTTCCACGTTGGTGTGGTGACGGGGACCCGTTCCCTTCCAAGTATCCCGCAGATGGTCCGAAATCTCGCCGCTGATGTCTTGGGACTCAGAGGGACCCCAAAGTCACTGACCTCCGTGATGACTAGTCGGTCCGCAGGCATTTTCGATTGTCCACTGCCATCTCGCTTCTGTGTCATTATCGTCGATGGTGATGGCGGCCTCGTTGGCGCCTCTTCCATCTGCGGCGTCGGTGACGACGGCCTTGTCGACGCCTCTTCCATATGCGGTGTCGGTGACGGCGGCGAAGATGGTGCATCTACCATCTCGCTTACTTGCTATCTATATAAGTTACATATGCAATAAAATGGATTGCAAGTGTCCCAAATTAACATATACATTTAAACTTAATAATATGGTCAACATGTGCAATATTAGCAAATAATCATAATTAATTCCAGCATAAATATGAAACAATTAAGCATTAATCCAACGGCATTTAAATTTAAAACAAAATAGAATCAAGTAAAACGATCGACGAAGGAAATGGTAAGCAAAGGTTTAATCCTCTAGGGCTCGCCGCCTCCCTACTCCTATTTTAACACTCCTTAATCCACCAACTTCTCTTGTGATCTTTGTATAGATAGAAACTAGTGATACAAATCTTTTGCTCGAAGTTTACTTCATCGAGCTCGATTGACATCGAGTGTACCATTTGCTTCATGCCGTGGAGGATTGGCATGAAGCAAAGGTACACTCAAGTGTGTCAGATCGACGAAGAAAATGCTAAGCAAAGGTTTAATGCTTCATGTACGTAAGACTAGCCTTTAATGAAGACATAGAAACAAAATAGAATCAAGTAAAACTTTCTTTTTGGATTGTAGTAAAAATGCGCTTTTAGCAAAATTTCAGAATTAATCCCAACAAAATTAATTAGCATTAAAGCATAATTCCTAAAGAATTTAACACTCCTTAATCCACCAGCTTTCTAAGGAAATGCAAGGAATCACGATTTGCGGTTCTTAATAAGAACCGTCTCGATTAAACTCTCACCAATAAAAGGTCTAGAGATTAACAAAGGCACAAATACTATTCCAACATATTGATTGATGATCTTATGTGCTCTCGTATGAAAGTAGCTAAAGAATAAGTCTTTGCCATCTCAATCCTATTGTCTATACTCTTCATTAAATGAACATGATAATATAAATTCAAACTATGAGCTCTAAACAATACTTTGCTTAATCACAAATGATCTCAATCTGTTAACAAAAATGATTAAACTTCCAACAAATAGAGGTTGATCAGAGAGATCAAGATGGCAAATGAAAAGTTGAATGAGCTCATACAGACTACTAGAAGAATCACAAACTAGTTATTAGATTACCAACAAAAACTGAATACTCTCAATAGAACTGAACATGAAGACACATGTTCAGGATAAAGCCGATTGGTCGATATAATAGTATCCACTTCAAATGCTAGAGATCAAAAGAACCAGAAGAATCAGAATAACTAGCTTTCAACCGAAAGTAACCAATTAACAATACATCATATTGACAGTAACAAGTAATACAATAGAGCTCAAGTATGAACTAACTATCACATTCAATCTCAAGATAAGATGTAGTTCATCACAGAGCATGTCAACAAAGCCCATCGATCAATTTGTAATATCTTCAAGATAGATTCGTAAATCGAACTAATACAGATCAAGGTATCAACTAGCACCGCAAATATATATATGCAAAGATCAACCGAATCGCCACAGAGGAGCAATACTCACAGAGAGGATGCCGCACAAGAACTCACGGTGCAAGGAGGAGGCCGGTGCAGGGGAGGAGGCCAACACGGGGAGGAGGGAGGTGTAGGGGAGGAGGTTGACACGGGGAGGAGGACGGCGCGGGGAGAAGGCCGGCAGAGGGAGGAGGCCGACACGGGAGGAGGACGGGCAGGAGGAGGAGGCTTGCAGCAGAGGCAGACGCCGACAGGGGAGGAGGACGGTGTAGCGTCGTCGATGTCGTGGGCGGCGGCGTCGAGGTCGGAGGCGGCGACGTCGGGGCTTACGGCCGGGGAGGTGAACGGGGGAGTCGAGGTCGAAGGCGCCGAGGTCGGGGGCGCCAAGGTCGGGGACGGCGGCGCCGAGGTCGGGGGCGCCAAGGTCAGAGCGCGGGCGCCGAGGTCGTAGTCGGCGGTGAACCAAGCGAGCCCTAAACCCTAGAGGAGGCGAACGAGCACGCGAGAGCCTAAGGGCGCGGAGAGGAAGTGACGAGTGAGAGCAAAACCCTAGCGGTTCCCCGCCTTTATAGTATATCACAGACGGTTCTATTAAAGAACTGTCAGGATGAGGTTATCATGCATTTCTCCTAATAGAACCGCCTGTGATATGTTCCATATCACAGACGGTTCTCGTAGGAAACCATCTGTGATATCCTGGTGAGAAATGAACAACAAGTCTCTTCATTTTCCCGCATGTGTCTCTTCGTCTCACGATCACACGGCTTCGTCTCTTCATTTTCCAACGTCGCTACAGCTCCCCAAATATCTCTTCGTCTCCCGCTCCGGCTTTAGAACTTGTTCTATAAATAGATGTCCCCTTCTACAATGTATTTCACACATCCTCCTTGATCCCCTTTCTCCACAAAAACAGATATGGTTGCCTCTTCGCTTCCTTATCGCCGCATTGATGGCCTACCCGCCGCGACTGCACACGCACCTCTCTCACAGACGTTGAACCGCATACTGGAAGAACACTATTTCAACAATGTCTTCACTCCTCTATCTCGAGAATTTGTCGAGCGGTGACGGCCACCTTCCGCCGCCTTGACATACTCCTCCGCCGTGTCTTCCGGTGACCTCCCACTTTCGGCGAAGTTTATCGCGTCGCCGACGCCGTCCTACAAAATGACGTTGCATCGCCTCTGTGAGGCTTGCCGTCACTTGACTGCTTAATCGAGGCAAAGAAGCATCGAGTTGACTGTGCCGAGACCCTCAAGCAAGAGAAGAGAGCCTATGGGCTCAATTCTTCTTGGTTCAACAAATCCGAGGGTCTTCCGAGACACTTTGAACGAGCGGCGTCGTGGTGGACACATTTCAGGTTTCGTTCGATCACAAAACGCCCGCCCCCGACGCTGCCGCCTACGAAGTATTGAAGACGGAGATAGCAGCCTACCTCTGCCACTAGAAAAACTTTCTTTATTTTTAGGTTTCTAGTTTTTTTAATCTTTTTGTAAGCGACTGGCTACATTGTTTGGTCATATATATGAAAATTCCAAAATAAAAAAAAAGTTTGGAGGTGAAGTTACTATATTAATTATATGTTGAAATATATATATTAGAGACGGTTTAGCGGAACAAATTAATTAATTATATGTTGAAGGCTAAGATAGGATCGCTAATCCTTTTTATCGTCTGTGATGTAAAAATGATATGGTCTTTTTATCATCTGCTTATTACAAGCGCATAATATTATCTGGTCGGTCGGTTGGTATATCTCCTCTTGTTATTCACGTGTAATCTTGCCGCGGAACTTTGAAATGTATTATTACAAATGTATAGGTGAGAAAGATCCTTTATGACTGGCTATCAATATCAAAGATGACAAGTCCATAACACATCAACACATGACAATTTCACGTTGACATCAAAATATATGAGAGATTACAAGTCCATAGCACATGATGTTATGGAATTAATTAATTACATTGGAGTAAATTCTTAATTAAAATATAGGCCTTCCTGATGATCGACGCAAGATATAGCTAGCTTCCTCACCGGGTTCTTCCTCGAGCCTAATGTCGTTTCCAAAGGAGGCAACTCGTCAAATTGATTGTATTCTTCCACGCCCACTACATTCTCAACTTCGACAATCCTCCTTTTTCCATGAAGAACTACGTGGCGCTTCTTATTTGCCGTGTTGGTTACATAGAAGACTTGAACAACTTGGTTAGCCAAGACGTAATGGTTCGTCTTTGTATCCGACACGCTCGAGGTCCACGGTAGTGACACCGCATTTGTCGACCTTCACCGTGGAGATGGACCCAACGGCACCAAATAAGGGGATCTTGAAAGCACGAGTCGAGCTCCCATATCTCCTCTATTTGCCCATAGTAGGAGCTCCTCAACCCCATCGGATCGATTGCATCTATGCGACACCGCTGCTCGATCAGGCTCTTCCTATCCTAAGTCGCCAGATAAAATGTGTACTCATTTATGTCGATTCTTGCCATGCGACAATTGTAAAGTGTGGCCCTCGTACAACCATAGCAACAGATCATCACTTGATGACCTCCCGTGATTCGCACCTTTAACCATTCGCTGAACCGACGGTTGTGTTCTCTCGTGATCCAAACCTCCGACCGGTCCGGATTACATATGCATTCATGTCTTAGTGCTCGCCGATGTACGGGACACTTGGGGTCATGTCTTGCAAGACCGTGAAATGGGCTTGAGCGACGATATCAGATCGGGAGTGATTGATTTCTTCTCGATGGTCCCGATACCATCCGGTCTCCCCTCATGGCGAGATAGAGGCACACCCTATCGGTTCCACCCGAGCCATGTAGTCGACGCAGAACTCAATGACCTCTTCGGTTGCATAACCTTCGATGATGTCGCCTCCTACGAGATCGATTCCGCACGTAGGACTTGAGAATTCCCATGTACCTCTCGAACGGGTACATATGACGAAGAACACAGGTCAGATATCTTTATCTCTTTCACAAGGTGAACAATGAGATGGAGCATGATATCAAAAATGACGGAGGGAAATACATCTCAAGATGACATAGAGTCGCCACCACCTCGCCCGCAGAGCATCTAGTCCTTGGGGATCAATGATCTTCTGAGCAATTGAGTTCAAAAATAACACAACCTCAAGATTGCCACTCGGACCTTGTTCAGCAAGATACTTCTAATTGCAACAGGAAGCATTTGTGTCATCAGCATATGACAATCATGAGACTTCATACCAATTAATTTCAAATCTTGTATAGAAACAAGGTTCTTAATGTTAGCGGAGTAACCAGACGGGACTTTCACACCATGCAAGCTCGCACGCTTCATTTCTCTCGCCTTGGACAGAGTGTAGCAAGCTAGGGAAGGTACGCTCGTCTCAGATCGGTCTCTTCCGTACTAACTCGGTCCTTATGTTCATATCAACCAAGTCACACCGCATGCTAACACCATCCTTTGTTTTGCCACTAATGTTCAAGAAGAGACCAATCAAGCTATCACATATATTCTTCTCACGCATGACGCCGATGCAAAGGGCGAACTTCTAAGTGCTCCCAATAAGGCAAGTCCCAAAAATTGACCGCTTCTTCCAGATGTTCTTATCACGGGTTCTTAATTTACGCCCTTCCCAAGCACAACATCGATATCCTTAACCATATCATAGACCTCTTTCCTCTAAAAGCCCTTGAGCTGAATCGTTCTCCTTATTTCCGTCGAAATTGTTTTTTCATCTTGCGGTATGGGTGACTCTCGAAGGAACCTACGGTGACGATATACACGCTTTTTATGAGTTGTTCACCATACACTCTCCGTAGCATTTAAGCAAAGGCGAATGAGCTTTGACTCCTTTTGTAATCGAAGTCTTGACAGTTACCAAGGGCAGAAAAATCATTGATGGTGCGAGAACAACATGGCGCCAGAAGTGAAATTATCTCGTTTGTACGCATCCCATACCTGTACCCTTCGCTCCACAAAGGTCACAAGATCTTCCAAAGAATGGTGCTAGGTACACATCAATATTATTCCTGTGTTGCTTCGCCCTTGGATAAGTAGTGACATCAAAATGTACTTCCGCTTCATACACGTACCAAGGAGGAAGGTTGTACATACATAGATTCACGGGCAAAAGGTGCTATGTCTCACGCTCATGTTACCGAAAGGATTCATTCCATCTCAGACTCAACCCTAACCTTATGTTCCTTGGTTCCGCACCGAACTCTTCAAAGCTCCGATCAAGTTTCTCCACCGGGCGTAATCAGCAGGTGTCTTAGCTTTCCATCTCTCTTACGCTCCTCTGAGTGCCAATGCAGCAATCTTGTCTCCTTTGGGTTCACAAATAAACGCTTTAAACGTGGGATCATAGGCAGATACCACAACATCTTAGCAGGAGGTCCTTGCTTCACCTTAGCAAGATTCTCGACGCTTGTATCGGATGCTTTGCACACGGACATACATGCATGTCTCAGATACTCTTTACTAGATAGAGGATACAATCGCTCGGACATGCATGTATTCTTTCTACTTCCATTCCCAATGGACAAATAACCTTCTTTGCTTGATAGGTGGTCTTTGGGCAACACGTTTTCTCGGAAGGATGTCCGCTAGAGACCTAACAACAACGCCGTGAAACTCTTATCGGACCAACCATTGCTTGCCTTCACTTTCAGCAGTTCAAGCATGGTTGACAACCTTAGGTATTCCGCTTGCGCCAGGAACAAAGGTCTCACTGAGTCCTCCCTTAAGCCCTTGAATTTACAAAACTCTCTCTCTCGTAGTTCTCTTCGTGATCGCGAGCATCCGATCCAGATTGTCATCGTGCCACCTATCCTCATCAAAAGCACAGTTCACATCCGGCAAATCGTTGACTTCCTCGGCGATGTTGTCATTATTAGCTTCTGGTATAATCTGCTTTTCACCGTGATTGGTCCAACATGTATACCCTTTTTTGAAACCCCTTCGAATCAAGTGCGCTTCGATCTGCGCCGCGTTATTAAACATCTTCAAATTACCGCAATCAATGCATGGACAGTACATAAAATTTATCCCCTTCTTCAACATATCTTGCTCAGCGGCTCTTCTAAAAGCAACCACGCCATTAATATACTCTTGACTCACACGGTTCACACCGTACATCCAGTTTCAATCCATCTACACTACGCATGTAACAAATTAGTGTCAAATTGATTAGCGATTAATTTATAGCAAACATGAATTTAAATATGCAAGTGAAGCTTCATAACGAAGTTTTCTTTCTTGCTTTAGGCATCTGATATGCCTCTAGGAAGAGAGAATTGTACCAACTCTAAATTTTAACATTTTCACAAAACATCTAGTCATAGATAACTATTGCACACGACAAACATCTAAGACCATACCAAATAGGACTAGAGTACTGAGCATCTAATCCTCAATTAGCTACAATGTATGGTAGAAGATAGGACGTTTCACATGACAAAGGAACGACCCTATTTGCATCCCATCTACCTGAATTTATAGTGATATGCTGATATTACTTTGGACTAATTAATTTGACCTACACCAAGGTTGTTATTTGCCTGCAAAACCACATATGCCTTTTCATAGACATTATAAAGAAAATAATCATATGCAATCACCTAGTGGTACTGCATATCAAATTTTATCACCAAGCAATAATATACGGTAGTTATTTAGTATTTACAGCGCTATGCCTCAAAATTCTAAACAAAGACTGAGTAAATCCAAGTTGGAATTTTTTGTGCCAATAATCTTCAAACAAGCAGCTCCCAGTTAGAACAAGAAGGAGCAGGTTGGAGGAGCTAGGGCAGGGAAGTGGCGCATGGGAGAGGAGAGCAGATCTAAGTGGTGCCAGCGGCAGGGTTGCTCCAGAGCAGTAGAGGCAGAGTTCATCACAGAATATCCCAGTTCCAATTTCAGGTTTTCAACTATGTAAATATGTGATACAAGATAAATATGTAAGTACGTAAATATCCATGCATCAAACATCATATTACAATATGTGAAAGTCTCACGGATTATTAGAGGGAATGTAAATATGCAATACAATCATCCAAGTTCAAACTTCATAATTCATAGTTCATAGTTGTAGTTTCTAGAGATGCATTCAAATTTAAAAAATAGTACATGTAGCCATCCATGGTGGTAACATAGTAACATGCATCATGCACTTGCCTCAACCACCTCATTGCCTTGCGAACTTGCTTCAGCTACCCCTTCGATCTTGTGCGCATTGGCAGCTGTCATTGTGCACTTGCTTCTTCAACAACCTCATCATCATTGGCCTCTACTCCTCTTCATCTTCTTCAATACTCGCTACAGGGCTCCAAGGACTTGCCATATTGTTTCCAAGTTGCAACCTAGCATAGAATGGCCATCAAAAATCAACAAATAGCAATACACCATTGACCAGTACCTCAAATAGTCAAACTACAGTACCTTGCAACATACCGAGGAATGGGGATGTGGCTAGCAGGAAAGGAGGAAGGATGCGACAGTGCATCACCAACGAGGCAGAGGACGATGGCCTAGGGATGCACACGGCCACGGGAGAGGGCAATGAGGTGGCGGCGACCAACGAGCTTGAGGATGCGCACAGGTGAGGACGACGGCCTGGAGGTGGTAGCGGTAGTGCGGTAGTGGACACAGGGTCTCCAGAGCGGCAGTGCGGCAGAGGCAGCGGTAGTGCGGCAGAGGGATGTGTCGGGCGTAATTTATATGATGCCAGGATATCATAGACGGTTATTAATTCAACCGCTCGGATAATTAATTATCACATCTGATTCTCATTCGTAACGCTCGTAGTATCACGACGGTTCTTATTCGTAACCGCTCGTGATAATCTCGATTATCATAGACGGTTTTTATTGATAACCGCTCAGGATATATACGACGGTTTCAATGAGAACCGCTGCGGATTGGTCTGGATTATCGCTGACGGTTTGGGAATAGAACCGCTCAGGATAATTCACTGACGCTCTATTAATGAACCGCTCGTGATAATGACTATCACAGACGGTTCTAAAAAATACCGTCTGTGATAGGCTACCCGCGCCACACGCAGGTCCGGACAGACCCAACACAGACGGTTCCGTCTGTGATGGGGCGTCTACTATAGCCTGTTTTGTAGTAGTGTGTGTCACGATCACAGAACCCCATGGTGTGACTGCTGTTGCAAAAGACAACTCTAGGCATGGTTTGTGTGTGATTGATGCAACAACATACTAATCCTGCCTGAACATATGTTTGATTGATTTGCATCTATCCTTAATTATCTCGCTCTATTCATTCTTCGCATCATTTTTGTGTATACGAACTGGTTACTACTAGCTCTTGGTAGTTACGAAATAGAGAAGAATTCGGTGTCTTGTAGTTTCAGTTGAAACCAGGACTTGTAGTTGAGGATACTCCTCCCTCACAATGTAGATGAGCTCTTGGTTAAATAACTCGAATGACCCAATCAATGGGAATAACAAAAAGAATGATCGATATTGGGGAGATGTTACTCGTGTCTACAACAACACCACTCCAAAAAATCGAAGAAGACTAGCGAAGCAAGCCAAGGACCGTTGGCATAGTCTTAACAAGCTAGTCTACCAGTTTCAATGCTCTTGGAACAAGGCCTACAACATTTATGCTAGTGGGCAGTCCGATGACCAGTTGATGGACAAGGCCCATGCATTCTATGAGGCAGACTATAAAATGGGACAGTTTCATCACATTAATTGTTGGAAGGCTGCCCGAGACCAGCCCAAGTGGGTGACATACAACGAGTGGTTTGAGAGTGAGAAGAAGAGAAAGATGTCGGAAGCAGGGGAGTCAGGTGAGCATACGTCAACCCCTATAGATATCGAAGATATCCCACGCCCAAAGGGAACAAAAGCAGCCAAGGCTGAACGTAATGGCAAAGGAAAGTTGAAGGCCGCTACAACAGATATGGAAGTGCTCGACAAGTATATAGTCGCTCAGTCAAGCAAAAACAATCGCATCGGATGCTAGAATCGCAACAACGTCTCTCCGCCGAGAAGCTTGAATCAAGAAGTTTCTCACTCTTTGCAAAGACAGACAACAAGGAGGCCAAAAAGCTTGAGAGAGAGTCTGAAATGATGAAAACGTATAGAGTGCTTATTATGCAAGATACAATTGGGATGATGGACGAAATGAAGAATGAGCATGCGAAGGCACTGAAGACTATGAGAGAGAGAGAGATTATTTGGCAACACTCAGTAAGATCTATTCCTAGTCCTTATGTTTCCTTGTCAAGATACTGAAATGCAGTCTAAAAGTTTGTTCTTTACATCTTGAAGGGTTTGACTACTAATTAATTAGCTTTATCACTTCATTCTTCATGGAAATGCTCAGTAAGATGTGCATGGAGATTGATATTCTGATTGCTCTTTTTACATATGATGATCTGATTGCTCTTTACATCTGATATTCTGATTGCACAGGGGATAATGTGATTGCTAGACTGGATTAAAAAATGGAGAAGTGTTCATGGTGTCATATTCTGATCATGGTGTCATGCTGCTCTGGAGTCCCTAGTGTTCATGTTTTATTGTTTTAATGAGCTCTTGTCATTTATCATTTGATGCTGCTCTGGAGTCCCTAGTGTTCATGTTTTGTTATTTTAATGAGCTCTTGTCATTTATCATTTGATTTATTTTCATGCACATGTGAACATGATCTGTAACTAACCTTTGAAGTTAAAGGATCACAAGTTGTAGTCCTCAACAATTTATTTTGCAGTTGAACTTTGTCATACTCGGGCCATCAGGCAAGTCTCGCTTTTGGAAATGCTCTTCAAGACATCGGAGAAACATGCCCCAAGGCACAATTATGTGTAAGTCTGCTAGTGGGAGCTCGATAGTGACAAGCAAATGGAGCAATCTATCAATTGTTGTAGATCTTGTGTCGCGGTTTGTCTCAACAAGGCATCGACAAAAATCATAAGGTTGTGACCATTTTCAGATCTTCACCGCTAGGAGCATCCACTACAAAATGATACAACCGATACTCCGCATCAATCCTATCTTGATGGGTAAAATCGGTTGGATAATACTTCCAACCAATTTGCATATGTCATCACTTTGAAAGCTACAAACCCATTTTTTGGTATTAATGTAACACTAATGGGTAAAAGACCCGTCACCTTCTCATTGAACTTGAGATTCAATTCTTGCAGCTGAGTGTCAAGAGCACGACCACCACACATAATGTATGTTTCCTGCATGTCTGGAACATCAAAACTTTCCCGACCATCATCTGTTCTCATTCTCATCTGGAACATCAATGGTGGAAGGCCGAGTCATCTCTTGATATTCACAGTTCAACTCGGTCTAGCTATTCCAGTCATGTGCTAATGTAGCAGTCAAGAATAGCAAAAAAAACAACAAAATATACCACAAAGATATAATTTAGTGTTGATCAATAAATTTTCAGGTTTCATGCAATTGTGGGACTCTATATAGACAACTAAATAGACAACCCATTGTACAAGATGTTTTTTATGCTATCTATAAATGACATGGAGTGGTAGTATAGACAGCAGCTGTCTGTACCACTATACATGCCCTTAATATTTTCTAAGATGATCTCACAACTAACAACTGTCACACAAATTACATGTCCGCTTCTTGCTTGGTTACTTGGTCTGTCGTTCTTTTTCATTTAGAGCCTTCACACTTGCAGGTTGCAGCTAGATATTCAGGTTTACTGGTGGGCCTAGGAGTGGGCAGCGGCATGGGCCTTTTGTCTCTGGTGTTTGGTGTCATCCTTGGAAAGCAAAAGATCAAGGCACCGAGGGCTAAGAAACTGTGAGCAAATTTTGTTAGCAGAACCGAGGGTTTTGTACTTTAGCATAGATCTGTTCAGACCCGGGCTAACCTGAAACCTGTGTTTGGCTGACCTGAAATCTGTGTTTTTCTATAAAATATTATTATTTTAATTTTTAGAATAAATATTATTATTTAATTTATTTCGAGAATAAATAAATTCATTGTTTTTATTGTCATTGTCAGGCTTTTTTGGGCTTCGGGCCAAAAAATCAAGGCTCGGGCCTATGAAAATCGGGCCGGGCTCAGGCTGGTGAACAGGTCTAGGTCAGCAATTGGTTGACAAAAATATTGCTGAAAGGATGATCTTTAGCTTAGTAGTCCTATTTACATTCTTCTGCTTCAACAGCAATAATCCATAGAAATGCAAGTCTGGTAACATACTACTCGTTGATCGTTTAACAACAAAAGAGTCTGAGTTTGGATCTTCTCTAGGTATTCCAATTGATCAAACAGGAGTGACAACAGCTATCCAAGGCACATTTGGCTAGCTAGGCCCGAATACTACCAAACAAGCCGACTAACCGACAAGAGCGATGTTTATAGCTTCGGTCTGATACTTGTGGAGTTGCTCACAAGAAAGAGGTCAAGTTCTTCCATGTCATCGGAGCGTGCAAGTCTAATTGCATAATTCAACTTGCTCATCAGCCAAGATAAACTATGCGAGATATTAGCCCACAAGTCCTCCTGGAGGGAGCAGAACTGCAGAAGATGCTGTAGTGGTTGTAGCTCTAGCAGCAACATGCTTAAACTTGAATGGGGAGGGGAGACCGACCATGAGACAAGTGGAGATGAGCCTTCAAAGGTTGTTAGGAGCAGATAATAACAAAATACAGAGGCGTAAAGTCGAGCTAAATTATGATACACCAACCCAAATGAGCCATGACAAGGACAGCAGTAGTAGTAGTAAGTAGTAAGCAATGTAGTATTGATCACGAAGCCTTACTGTCCGCCAGCTTTCCTCGGTGATCTCGCTGTCTCATCAAATGTCCCAAGTAGAACAGACGATTTTTAAATAATATTATTTTAATAAATATTTACAAAAACCAATAATTATTTTTTTTCAGAAATAGACTACTGTCGCCCTTTCACATTTGAAAAAAAAAAATTCTAGAACAGACCCTACTTTGAGAAGCATGAACTACTGCTACTATCTTAATTTGGCACTATAAATTGAGCATTATATTGGGTGTTTTGGTCGAGTAGCTGAACTACCTAGGGTGTAAAATGTGAAGCCTGAAAATGTGTTAGAAGTAATATATGTGCTCATTGTCTCAGAGTTCAGTTACATATTCGCTGACAATTCAGAAAAGCATTCCCTAGGGGCATATGCACCCACACCATCCTCTGTCCAACTTGCTTTAAGATTCGTGCACACCCCATACCCACCTTCACTACTACAAAAAGGCTAATACTGGACGCCTCATCACAGACGGTTGACCAAAACCGTCTATATTACATTCAATCACAGACGGTTTTGGTTTAGAGACCGCGTATTCTTATCGCGCGCTAAAACCGCTCGTGAAGAGAATATCACGCACGGTTCGTGTTGAAAACCGTCAGAACGTATCACAGACGGTTCTTGTTAATAACCGTCTGTGATAATACTACATATCACAGACGGTTATCAACAAGAACCATCTGTGAAACATTACAGACGGTTTTTAACAATAACAGTCTGTGATATTACCACATATCACAGACGGTTTTCAACACGAACCGTCTGTGATAATATCGCTACAGCTCCACGGTGAGTTTCTTCGTCACCAATGCATCTATTCGTCGCCATCCGCTTCGGCTCCCCGATGCGTCTCTTCGTCTCACGTTCCGAATTTATTCCTTGTTTTATAAAAAGGATCATCCGCCATCCAAGATGATCATCCCCACATACTTATAAAAAAGTAAATGGTGCCTCCTCCTTGTTGCGGCATTGATGGCCTTCACGCCACATCAGACGCGGCATCTCTCTCGGCCTCACGTTGAACCGCGGTCGGAAGAATATTGTTTGATCAACGGTGTCTTCACTCCTCTACCGGCGGAGAATTTGCCGGAGCAGTGACGCCACCTTCCGCCGCCTTGACATCCTCCTCCGCCGTGTCTTCTGGTGATCTCCCACTTTCGGCGAAGTTTATCGCGTCATCAACGAAGTCCTCCAAACGACGGCGCATCGCCTCAGAGGCTTGCCGTCACTTGACTAGCAGATCGAGGCGCAAAGCGACCGACTGGTGCCTGCACCTCAAGCAAGGGAAGAGAGCCTATGGGCTCAATTCTTCTTGGTTCAACAGTCCGAGGGTCTTCGAGAGACACTTGAACGAAGCGCCGTGAGTGGACGCGTTCGAGCTTCATTCACGATGATCAGGAACCGTCCGATGTCGACGCCATCGCCTATGAAGTATTGAAGACGGAGATAGCAGCCTACCTCCGTCACTAGAAAAACTTTGTTTATTTATAGGTTTCTACTTTTTTTTAAATCTTTTTGTAAGCGACTGGCCATGCTGTTTGGCCATATATATGAAAATTCCAAAATGAAAAAAAAGTTTGGAGGTGAAGTTACTATATTAATTATATGTTGAATTATTGCTATATATATATATATATATGTATATATAGTTAAAGCAAATTTTCAGCAAAGATTTAAATGACAATATTGACATATAAACATGTAATTTCTTCATGTCATGTAAGTGTATATACAAGATAAATATATACTTGAGAAAAAAACCATATCACGGACGGTTCCATAATGGAACTGCTCGTGATATTATCACCGACGGTTCCATAATGGAACCGTCAGGATATTATCACCGACGGTTCCATAATAGAACCGTCTCGTGATAAGTCTTTATTAGTACGAGCCCGCCGCTAGGGTTTGCGCCGCCCTAACTCTCGTCACTCCCAGCTCCGCTTAGGGTTTGCGCCCGCCCTAACTCGAATCTTCCCAACAAGATTTACTCTGTTCCTCCCCACCTCGACGCCACCGCCGACCCCGTCGCCGTCGCTGCCCAACCCGTCGCCGCCGGTTGTGACACCACTCTGCACTGCACAAGACACTCGTACGATAGTAGTGTCTTGTGCAGTGTTAGGGTCGTACCACAACTACGGTGACGTCGCCACCCAAGCCACTGGGCTTGGCCCGACGTGTCGCCTGCGCCGCCATGGCTTGGTTCTCCTGCTCGGCCTCCTGCGCTCGGGCCCTGGCTGGTGTTTGCTTTCCCCATCCTCTCTCTATTCTCCTCTAGATTTGTTAGCTTAATGTCTTGTGTTGAGTTTGATTTTTATGCTTGGCTTAATGTCTTGTGTTGAGTTTGATTTTTATGCTTGGGCCTTAAGTTGTGTCCTGATGTTTGTGTGATTTATGCAAGGTGAAGAAGATGGATGAGGGTTGTCTTTGGTGGTGGGGTCGCGCAGTGGTGGTTATTATCATCGAGGTAACCCTACCTTACTCCCTCTCTATCTCTACCCCCCTTGCTCTGTGATGAAAATGGCTAGTGCTCTGCGATGGATGCCGAGGGCTACTACTGGTGTGGTGGCCGGGTTTGGACACCTTTGCTCTGTGATGTCAACTGAGGGCTATTGGTGTATGTGCATTCTATGCATCTTGCTTAATTCATGTTGTGGGTTCGGATGGGGCTTGATATGTTATGACTTATTGAGTATGAGCTGTTGATATGTTATATTGTTATGACTTATGACTTATTCAGAAGTGTCAAGTGTTGTCTGCTATTGATAGTGGAAACTTGCTTGGTGAACCATGGGCTATTGATATGTATGATTGATGATTTGCAAAAATAGATATATAAAATGTGTGATATGTATGTTATGACTTATTTGTCGATTTGTCATTTTGTCAAGTTGTCATCTGTTGCTTCTCGCCATTCATTTCACATTTGTCTGTGTAACTGTGTTCATGCAGGTCAAGTTCTCCTACCTTGCGTCCTAGGTACGTCGTCCTACCATTCCATTCCTAATCTCTTCTCTATAAAGTCTCCAAGCAGTGGCTGCTTGTGCCTTTAAAACCGGCATTATATATATATTATATATGTATTGTTCGTAGTCCCTTAGCCACTTTCGGGGGGTCGCGTCCACGCAGCATGAGGAAGAGGAGACAGCAACCACGGGCAACCTCATTGAGCCCCTGCAAATTTAAGAAGTACGGCTGCCTGGAAAGCGTCAGGACATCCAATTACTTGGTTGCTAATACATGATGCCACTTCCCAGTCGGAGCACTTGCGCGTTGACAATGAGGTTGCCACTGGTTGCCGTCTCTTCTTCCTCATGCTGCGTGGACGACCCCCTGAAAGTGGCTGAGGGGCTAGGAACAATAGAAATATAATATATTTATGATGCCGGTTTTAAAGGCACAAGCAGTCATTGCTTGGTGGCTTTATAGAGAAAAGTCATCACAGACGGTTTCAGCCACAAACCGTCTGTGATATATAGTCATCACAGACGGTTTGTGGCTGAGACCGTCTATGATGTATAGTCATCACAGACAGTTTGTGGCTGAGACCGTCTGTGATAATATGCATCACAGACGGTTTTCAAACTGTCTGTGATGACCTCATGCATCACTGACCCATAAACTCAGACGGCTCAAGAAACCGTCTGTGATGATGTTTTTGAACCGTCTGTGAAAGTCTTTTCTGTAGTAGTGCTTGTATTCCTTTGGTATTTTGCATTTTCTAAAAAGGAAATAGATAATATACCTTCCACTTAGATGGCTTTCCTTCATTCTCGATGTAATTGACAATATACCCTCTACTTATATGGATCATTGATTAAATACCCTATTTACAATATTTTATTAATATCCTTTTTTTGTCCGTTTTGGCCACACAAAATTACCAGATTACCCCTCCTTCATCTCTCTCTCATCTATTCCTCCCTCCCATTCCCCAACCAGAGCAGAGTAGAAATGGCCATCTGCTCTGCCCTCTCCTTACTCTCCGATCTCAAGCGCCCCATCGTCGTTCCCCATGTGACACTAATTATTACTTAACTAATCGTGGACCCTGATTGGCAGCCACACATGAGTCTCTCTCCCTCTCCTTCGTTCTGTACAGGAAACCAGAAAGGAAGAAATAGAGAAGGCAGCCATGAGAGCTCCTGGCCGAGCTTAACGTCGGCGAGGGAGGCAGCAGCTACGCCGGGTGAGTGCAAAAGTGGAATGCTACAGGCACAAAGATCTCATGGGTGGAAAGAGTACACCGAGAGGCCGTCTATGGCGGCGGCGTGGCCACGTACAATGGTGGCATCGACACTACTACTATGGCGGCAACAAGTCTGCGACTTCCTAAAGAAATTTAGCGTGTCATGAGTATGTAAAGAGCGAGGGGAAATCACCAAAGAGGACGGTGCGCACGGGGAATGACCAAGGCAGGCCAGCGACGAGAGCCAAGGATGGCGCAACAAGCTCGACGTGGAGGCGACGACATAGAGAGGGTGTTGTAGGTGCAAAAACCGAATACGAGTGAGGGGGTGGACGTCGGCCGTCTAACGGTCCATCGTCCATGAGAGTAAAAAAAATGATACGAGGATTTATATAGCTTCGGGAGTCCGAGAAGATCGTCTTTACTCCTGTCGGTGAGCCAACAGGGGTTACCTCCGGGGAGGGAGCCCCCGAGGGCTCACCAGTTTGAATGTGCTTCTTTATTACTCAAGAGAGATCTCCCTCAAATGAGAGATACATGGACTATTTATAGGCTCTTGGGCACGCGCGGGAGTGCACGCAAGGCACAGGGCGGGCTTCGGCGGCCGCAGGGCACATGGCGCGCATAGGGTACTTGGCAGGGCGCTTGGCACGTGGGGTTAGGGCGCTAGAGCGCTGGTGCTAGGGTGCTGGAGCTGGTAGGGCACGGGTGTTAGGGCGTTGGTGCCAAGGCGCTGGAGTAGACAGGGCGCGTGGGAGTGGGGCACCCTGCGTGCACCTTTTTCTTGCTTGGTCGGGAGCTAATAGATGTAAGCACGTAACATGCATATGTACTAGCACTGGTACGTGCTTGCATGGCCCATGCATGCATGTACACAGCTACACACTCATGCGTAGCCTTCAGGTTGACGAGATGATTGATGGTGGATGCGGCTGTCTTGGGTTATCTACGGCAGTTCAGCTGTGCTCTTAGTAGTTTGATCGATGGTGTTCTCAGCAACGTGCACGGCGACGGACTAGGAAGCTTGACAATGATCTCCACGACATGCACGGTGGTTCCAGTGACGTGGTCGCAGACATCCTCGTGGCATCACGTGCAAGCATGTACTTGTTTTTCTTGACATTGATTGCTTCTCGTCATGGCCTTGGGCTATGGGACGGCGACTTCGACGACGCAGCAGGCCGCATGATGCAAGCTCCAGGACATCGAGTTAGCAGTGTCTCTTGATGGCGAAGGCGAGCGTCAATAGCGCAGGGTGCCAGGGCGCTGGGCATGCGGGGCGTAGCCGCGAGGAGCGCAAGGCACTAGGCGTCGGGGCGCCAGGGCGCTGGGCACCGGGTGCAGCCGCGAGGAGCGCAGGGCGCTGGGCGTTGGGGCGTCGGGGCGCTGTTGTTGGAAATTTTCCTTTAGCTAGCTCTGTATACTGCTTTATCCAGAGAAGCATCGGTAGAGAAGCCCTCAGCTTTATACTCTGCAAAGGGTGTACACTATACCCACAAGAGACAATTAACCCGTTGCCCCACATGATTCCTTGGTTATATAGCTGAGAGATCATCACAATAACCTTTCAAATTATCTCGCCCCCTTCCGTCATCTTACCCGTATGGACTGCTCCCACTTGCGGTGGGTCCCATAAGTTGTGCGGGATGTCCACCACAATGCTAGCGCAGCTGGACTACACCATAACGACTAGCGCTGCTGGCAACTTCACCTTGCATCGGTGTCCCATTCAAGCCAAGGCTTGCACTACCTCATACCCCCTCTAGCGAGATGACTTTCAGGGTTCAATAACTTTACTAAGCCAAGTTGTACTTTACAGACTTATGATTGTACTTGTTTTACAATGGGAGGTCATGACAAGATTAAGTCCTTAAAGTCATCTAGATAGTTCATACTACATTCCACATATTCTCGTGCTACGTCAGCACCCACTATCATACCATCCGTCCAGATGTGGTAATAGCAATTTTTAGGGTTTCTGAGGAGCAAAAATACATTATCCTCAACATTCCAGTCATTTACTAACAATGACTACCCAAAACAATTCCATGATTAAAAGATGATGATTAGGGCATTTTATGCCCCGGTACTTAAGTAAAACTAGCATGTCGCTTAAGTACAACCTATAGCTAGTAATTTACCATTTTAATATCTACGATGACAAGGATTAAGGAAATTCAAGCGTCAAGGATGGTTTGACATACATTTGCATATGGAAATTAAGGCATGCAATTTGCTATTTTAAAGAACATAATTTACATCAAATATAGGGTCAAAATGATCAAAGTATTAACTCGTCTGGGTTAATTCACCGTGACCTTGATCTTACTCAAAACCTTCTCAGTCAGTGGTCTCGAAAGTCTTAAGCTTCATCTTTATCTGAATCTTGATCCCGCTCGAGTCGTTGTTTTTTCGGGACTCCAACTTCTAATTACATGATAACGATCGAGAAACCAAATAAATCCAAAGAACCGCAAAAGACCAAATAAATTTAATTGAGCTTATTTAAGTTTTACGATGAGCGAGAATATAAGAGAAGATTTAGCAAATGCGGGATGTTTGACAAAGTCAAACGATACTTAAGCGAAAAGGAAAAACAGCGGAGAAACTCTGCCAGGAAGAAAAACAAGGAAGGATCAAAGTTGAAGGAACATTTATAGGAACATTCCACTTCGGATTGGAAGGTGGCATGATATCGCTGATTGGGGAATGTCATGGCTCGATCTTTATATTCAAAGCTTCTTTAATTATTGGATATTTATTAAGGAAGTTCCATGAGTTGGGTTAGACTTATGATAGATATGAGTCTAAAAGAACACTGAGCATTATTTGATGAGCGTTAATCATTAGAGATTAAGGTGTAAGTTCAACATGCGAAGAGTATAATTTTAATTCGTCGAGTTAAACTTGGAGTCCATATTTTACCCAAGTCCTCTCTTAAGGTTGTGCCTCGAATTGTTGATACATTAATTGTTCTTAAATACCACTAGCAATTTAAAACCAGAGATAAAGATAGGACAGCTATTATTTGGGCAAGATTATATACTTTTAGCAAGACTTCAAATTTAATTTTCATTTTAAATTAGATGGCAAAGGCCTATTGGTCAATTACCTCATCTTTAATTTATTTGCTGCTTACACAAGGTTGTATAGATATCAACAAATATGTTATATTTGATATAAATACTAGAGACTTAAGATTCAAATGATTTTCCTTAATTATTAAATCACCATTTTAAAGTCTTCATGATTTTTGGGGTATGGAGATGTTACTAGTTATTTCTGCCAAGCTTGTTCCTACACTAATTATCTTTGATAATTTTAGATCGGGGGATAAGGATAAGATGGTTATTATTTGGACCATAGAATATTTGATAGGGTTTGAAATTAAAATTCAAGTTTCTAGAGCAAGATATTGAGGTCATCATAAATATCCTTGTGTAGCTTTAAGTTCTATTTCCAGAAATTTGTAATTTAAGTTCTTACATCTCATATATTTTAGACATTAGTGGATAACTATTTAGATTAATTTTTATTAATTAAATAACCATTATTTTCAGAGGGGTTAAAATTTGGAGGTTATCACAAGAGTTGTATATGATCTTCCATTTGCAAGAGGAACTAAGACTATCTCCAACGTTGTGTTTTAGCCGGTTCAAATGAGGAGAGAGAAGACATTGAATCGATTCAATACATTGGAGGGGTCGATTCCAACAAAAAAATACATAGAACCGGACCCTACTTAGGAATCGATTCAAAGCATTAAACAACTCATATGAGCATTAAACAACTACATAGGAGAGAGTGCGGTTGAGAGAGGATATTAGGCTGCTCCCAATGGGCAATATCTTAGTGTAGTTTCTTTAGTGTATGAGGAGTGTTAGGATACTATCTTCCCAATGCATGATTTCTTATGGTGTAGTATCTTAGGCTGTTTCATTTAAGGGGGAAATTGGCTACAGGGCACTGCACATTCGCCTCCTTTGCCAACGGACAGCCAAAAAACGTGCTTTCGCCAAAAGACATTGAAAAAACGTGTAATTTTGCTATAAGACACTGAGCCAATTATTATAGTATTATTCGGTATTTTGGAGAGAGAAACACTACCAAATGACCTTTATACCCTTCCCTCTATGACTGGTGGGGCCTGCGGTTAGTGAAAGAAGACAGGGGAGAACTTAACCAATCCCTTTGGTGGGGCCTACTGTCATAGAGCCACCACACCCACATAGAGAAAGCACAGGAAGAGGGAGCAGAGAAGAGGGGGAGGTCGCCAGGCGGCATCAAGTAGCAAAGCAGAGAGGATTGGTGGCTATGGATGGCAAAACGAATGGGAAGGGAGGTGGTCCTAGGGTGGTGGTGGCGTGACTTGAGGCAGTCGATGGCGGTCGAGAGACAACATGCGGCGGCCGTTTGTAGAGAGTGAAAGGAGCGGCAGTGCCAGGGAGGGAGAGGGGATGAATGGGGGCGTGCATTAGTGATAGGGAAATGGTGGGAGCTCACCGAAGCAATCACCAGCAGGGGCCGCTCCAGGGAGGGAGAGGGGATGAATGGGGGCGTGCATTAGTGATAGGGAAATGGTGGGAGCTCACCGAAGCAATCACCAGCAGGGGAGGGTAGCCGAGGCGGGCGGCGGTGTGCATGAGGCGTGACGGGCGTTAAGGGCGGGCGCTCGGGAGAGGAGGAGCCAAAGAGGGTGGTGGGGGAAGAACGGGGAGGGCAAGGAGGTGCTCCAGGCACAGGGAATCGTGGAGAGACTCACTGAGTGGGGTCCGATGGTGTGGTGAGCGGTTTTGGCCGGGGATGGGGGAGACAATGTCGCTAGCGAGCACCTGCGAATGAATGGAGAAATTGATTGAGGGGATTGAAACCTCGTGTCCCGGAACACGATATGACGCGCACGGAGACGGGAGGAGCTCCCCAAGATGGCGGCGCGGCGTCGATGCGTCTGGCGGCCAAGAGCTAAGCTTGAGCTTGCTTGCGGTTTCTCACGGTGAGATGGAGAGGGGAGGAAAAGAGTGGCGGGGAGAGGCAGTGGGGCATTCGGGGCTACCTTTCATAGGCCTGGGGAGGCGAGGAGGGGTCGGCGGCGGGACAGGCGGTGTCGGCTCGCCGTGGGCACAGGAGCTCCGAGCGATAGTAGTTGGTGCGAGGACGGCGTGGCACGGCGACGTGCGGCTGCAGTGAGTGGGCGCAGGCGATGGAGGCCGGCGGGACAGGCGGGACGCGAGGTGGGGGCGGCGAGGACAGGGCAGGGGAGCAGATGCAGCTTGGTTGACTAGGGAAGAAGGAGGCGACCGCGCGAAAGGGAAGAAGGAAGCCCGAGGAAGGTGGCTGGAAGGGCAAAAAGGTATTTTCACTGGCTTTCTCTCTCCTCTTTAGCTCAGATATATTATTATATTGGGTTCAGTATCTTTTGGCAAAAAACCACAAATGTTCAGTGTCTTTTAGCGAAGACACGATTTTTGAATGTCCAATAGCAAAGGAGGCGAATGTGCAGTGCCCTGTAGCCAATTTCCCCTTCATTTAATTACATGCATGATCTTTACTAGTATTTGAGCATTGTGGCTTATTTGTGGTATGTACTAAAGCAATAAATGTTTGTTGACACACACAAACGTAAATACACGGGATCGATCACAATAAATTTTATGTGTTGGATTTCGAGACCGAACTGGTATCCAGATTAGATACTAGAATACCCTCTCTTTTCATTAACTATGGTGCAACATCATTATTTTGCGTACATAGCAGGCTTAAGACACTACTACGTAAAAGGCCTTCATGACGGTTCGTAAGCGTCATCACGAGCGGTTTCGTGAGCCGCCCGAGTTTATGGGTCGATGATGACATGAGATCATCACGCAGCGGTTTTCGAATATGCATGATGCATGCTATCACAGATGGTTATTAACTCAGAACCGTCTGTGATATATGATTATCACAGACAGTTCGTGTTCAAAACCGTCTGTGATAATTGTTTATCACATACAGTTCGTGTTAAGAACCGTCTGTGATATATAAATAAAACATCCAAGTAATGGCTACTTGTGCCTTTAAAACCGGCTTCATATATATATATATACACACACATCGTTTGTAGTCTCCCACCACTTCGAGGAAGTCGTGAGGGAGGATGACCACGGTCGCCACGGGTAACCTGGTCATCGACATGAAGCAAATTCATAAGTGGCTTGCATGAAAAGCGTGAACATACCATTTGTTGGATGTCAAGTAGGTAATGGACTTATCAAGACATCCAAGGTAATTGTAATGTCACGTATCTCTTGCAGCTCTACTTCTTGAATCAAGGGCTCGATGAGAGGTTGCCCGTGGCAACTGCCTCATCCTCCTCACGACTCCACCGAAAGGGTCAGACTACAGACGATTATAATATATATATATATATATATATATATATATATATATATATATATATATATATATATATATATATATATGAAGCCGTTTTAAAGGCACAAGCAACCACCGCTGGAGGTTTTATAGAGAAGAGATGAGGAATAGAATGGTAGGACGTATACGTACCTTGGACGCAAGGGAGGAAAACTTGACCAGGGACACAAATATGAAAAGTTAATTACAGCCAAGCCCCATTCGAACCACATCGATCCCATGTAAGCTAACCAAGCACAAAGAACCGGCATCAATAACCCTCAGTACCCATCAGAGAGCATTAACCAAACCCACCATTTTGCCCCATCCATTCATTTTTGTCAATCTGAACCCACAGCATGAACTAAGCAAGATGCACAGAATGCACATACACCAATAGCCCTCAGTTTACATCATAGAGCAAGGGGACTATTAATATGAACTAATTATCAATTCAATTTCAGCATGAAACTATTAACATCATTACATCACAGAGCAAGGTGACTATTAATATGAACTAATTATCAATTCAATTTCAGCATAAGACTATTAACATCATTGAGCGGTTCAAACTCGCCACCACACCAAGAGTAGAGAGGGAGTAAGGTAGGGTGATACCTCAATCAAGCAAGAACCACGGTGGCGACCCCACCACCAAAGACAACCCTCATCCATCTCCTTCACCTTGCATAAATCACACAAACATCGAGGACACAACTTAAGGCTCAAGTATAAAAATCAAACTCAACAAAAGACATTAAGCTAACAGATCTAGAGGAGAATAGAGGAGGATGGGGAAAGCAAAGCCCGCCAGGCCCGAGCGCAGAGGGCCGAAAGCAGAGAACCAAGCCATGGCGGCGCAGGCGACACGCGGGGTGGCGGCGTCACCGTAGTTGTGGCACAACCCTGACACTACACAAGACACTACGACTATCGTACAATCTTGTGCAGTGCAGAGTGGTGTCACAAGCTGTGGCGACGACGACGGGGACGGGTGGCGACGGTGACGGGGTCGGGCGGCGGCGTCGAGGTGGGGAGGGGAACGGACGAGAGTAAATGCGCTATGGAGTGACGAGTTAGGGCGAGCGCAAACCCTAGCGGTGCTGGGGAGTGACGAGTTAGGGCGAGCGCAAACCCTAGCGGCCGGGCTCCTACTAATAAAGAGACTTATCACAGACGGTTCTATTAAGGAACCGTCAGTGATAATTATCACAGACGGTTCCATAATGGAACCGTCTGTGAAATGATTTTTCTCAAGTATATTTATCATGTATATACACTTACATGACATGAAGAAATTACATGTTTATATGTCAATTTTGTCATTTAAATACTGCTAAAAATTTGCTTTAACTATATACACACACACACACACACACACACACACACACACACACACACACACACACACACACACACACACACACACACACACACATATATATATATATATATATATATATATATATATAATTTGTTCCACTAAATCATCTCGATATAATTAATATTAATTAATGTAACTTCACCTCCAAACTAGATGTTTTTTCCACAAAACCGTCTTATATATATATATATAGTAATAATTCAACATATAGTTAATATAGTAATTAACTTCACCTCCAAACTTTTTTTTCATTTTGGAATTTTCATATGGCCAAACAAGTATGGTCGTTAAACACAAAAATATTTAAAAAAGTAGAAACCTATAATTAAACAAAGTTTTTCTAGTGGTGGAGGTAGGTGCTATCTCCGTCTTCAATACTTCATAGGCGACGGGCGTCGATCGACGATTCTCGATCATCGTGACGAAGCTGAAATGCGCCCACCTCTCGGCGCTCTGCTCGAAAGTGTCTCCGAAGGCCCTTAGGCTGTTGAACCAAGAAGAATTGAGCCCATAGGCTCTCTTCCCTTGCTTGAGGGGTCTCGGCCTGGTCGACTCGGTCGTCTGCCCCCTCGATTACGCAGTTGAAGTGACGGCAAGCCTCCTGGAGACGTGCAACGTCGTATTGGAGGACCACGTCGATGACGCAGTAAACTCATCGAAAGTGGGAGATCACCCGGAAGACACGACGGAGGAGGATGTCAAGACGGCGGAAGGTGGCGCCACCGCTCCGGCAAATTCTCGGCGGCGACGAGTGAAGACACTGTTGAAAGCAGTGTTCTTCCGCAAAGAGTTCAACGTCTGATGAGAGAGGTGCTCGACAAAGGCGGCTAAGCGGGCCATCAATCTTGGTGACAAGGAAGAGGCGACCATTTACGTTTTTTATAAGTATGTGGGGATGATCATCTTCGATGGCGATTATCCTTTTTATAAAACAAGGTATAAATTCGGAGCGTGAGGCGAAGAGACGCGTGGAGAGCCGAATCGGCATTGATGCGATGAAGAGACGCATTGCATTTAAGAAAGCGATCATCGAGCTTCAGCGGGAGTCATGGCGATATTATCACGAGCGGTTATAACAAAAACCGTCGTGATATGTGGTAATATCATAGGCGGTTATTATTAAGAACTGCTCAGGATGTTTCACGACGGTTCTTTGTTGAAAACCGTGCGTGATATGTAGAATTATCACGGACGGTTATTAACAAGAACCGCTCGTGATACTTCCTGACGGTTTTCAACATGAACCGTCTGTAATATTATCTCTTCACAAACGGTTTTTAGCGCAGCCGATAAGAATACGAGCGGTCTCTAAACCAAAACCGCTCGTGATTGCATATAATCTGACGGTTTTGGTCAACCGTCTATGATGATGCGTCCAGTATTAGCCTTTTTGTAGTAGTGAGATACCAGCTAGAGTGGAGCACTAAGAGTAGCCTTATTATTTTGTGGTTTTTTAATGAAACGTGGGTCCCTGTTATTAGTAGGAATCGTTTCAATACATTGAAGAAAAATAAGCTCGGTTCCTAGAATGCTTAGAGCATCTACAATAATTTGTTTCTTAGCTTGTTACTAAGAGGAGAGAGAGTACTCAATCTAATAAAAAGAAACAAGTCTTCTAATAGATTATTTCTTGAGCTTGTGTCTAAGACTTTAATTGCTACAAGTGTGCATGATTCTTGATAATCAATAATGAAGTACAACTCTGTGGCCTACATGTTTTAGCTCATTTATCATATAAATAATGAAGTCGGGTTGCACAAATAATCTGGTGGATATTTTCCTTTAAGACAGTGGGACCCACAAAACACGTTTTTAGGTAACAAGTAAGTCTTGAATAGAGTATTTGGTTATTTCTTGTGTCTTGGTATTAACAATTTGCTAGTTTCTTCATCTAGAAACAACCTTACCTTCTCTCCTCACCTTCTCTCCTCCACATCACCTAAATGCTGATGTGGCAACCCCTTAGTAACAGCTGATATAGACTGTTGTAGATGCTCTTATGTGACATGACTTTGAATCGACGTCGGTTCAATACACTAAAGATGCTCTAAGGACTACTGCCTCCACTTAACTTCTAAGAGAGGTGGGCCCACAAGGTCTTTGAGAGAAAACGACACAGCACAACACACATGAGAAACAGAGGGGGCTCAGTCGACAGAGGAAGAAGCAAGGGCAAGAGGCAATGACAAGTCGGCCAAGAAGCGGAGGTCGGAGAGGCGGTGGGGGACTGGTGAAATGGGATGCCCGGGAGAGGAGGAGGCCCATGGAGGTGACGTCGCGGGCGGGCAGGCACCACGGCGGGTGGGCGGCGGCGTAGAGCGACCGGGCGCAGGGAGGAGAAAGGGGAGCGGTGGCGTCGGAGCGAGAGGGGAAGGAAAGGGGGAGCACGTGTACGAGGAAGGAGCAAGGAGTCTTACCATGTGGTTCATGGAAGCGGAGGAGCACTAGAGCGGGCCGGCAACGAGCGACCGGGGCGGCGTGGGGTGGCTCGCGGTGGTGGAAGCCTAGGGCAGTGGTGAGCTTCGGCCGGCGGTTGGGAGAGATTGGGTACATCGACGTGGTTCTCCCAGTACGAGAAATTGGCTCGAGGGGCGCTGAGGAGGAGACAGCGACGGCGGAGCTCAAATCGGTCGGAACCGAGGAAGGAGGTGAGATTCGTTGCCTCCTGCGGTTCAAGAGTGAAATTAACTTGGGGGAACACTTCATTGGATCCTGGAACACAGAATGACGTGGACGACGCGGGGAGGAATTCACCGGAGCGACGGAGGAGCTAGGGGGGTGCGGCGGCCGACTTGGGAGCTCTGCTCTTTGGTGCTTCTGGCGACAGGGAAGGAAGGGGCAAGGTGGGGGTAGAGGGGAGCTCAGGGCTCCTCTTATAGCCAAAGAGAGTAGTGGGAGGAAATGGAGAGAGTCGTTGCAGCTTAGTCCACGGGGGCGGCAGCATGGGCGTGCTCCAGCGGCAACACGCATGACGCGGCGGAATGGGCATTGGCGAGGACGGGATGGGCAGGGCACTGGTGTGTGTAGGGCGCGGCAGAGCGGCAAGCGACGTCACGGCGCGTGCGAGCCGGTGGCGTCAGGGCGATGACGTGGGCGACATGGCATGCGCGGGATGGGCACGACCAACACTCGCTCTGGTGTGGGCGTAGGTGTGTCCTGGGCGGCAGAGGGCACGGCGGGTCAGTGCTGACGGGGGCGAGCAGGTGACGGAGCGAGCCGGACGAGGGCGCGCTTTGGAGAGGTGACGCAGGCAGGTGGGCACGCGGGATGGGCGTGCGCGCATGGCGCGTCGTGCGCACGTCCTGGGTGTGTCCTTGCGTGGGCAGAGCGACAGGGAGGCCTGGGCTGCCTTGGCTGGGTAGGGGGGAGGGGATGTGAAGGATTTTAAAGCTGAGATTTTGAAATCTTGAGCGAAATTTGGACTTGGAAACTTTGAATTCAAATTGAACTCTGACAAACATTTGAAACTCCAACAAGAACAGAAAATGGGATGTTAAAGTGATGGAGGGTTATGTTTCAATATCTTAGTATGTATGTGGATTATTAGGAAACGAAAAGGGTTGTAGTTAATTTAGTTAAGTTTATTGTACATATATACACAAAGATATATACAAATACAGGTGCTTTAGATGTTTACAGTACCCTTAATCTAGAGCCCCGTCCTCTATGTCCGGCTGATACAAAGGTAGACACCCCTGATGGTCATGTCATGGTTGTATATACATACCTACACATTTCGGTGTCATGCTAGCGCACATATCCTAATCAGACTGGTTACGACGACCTGCACAATTACTATCTTACAATTACCTTTTTTTCAAATAATGGAAGAGAATACATCTCTCTCGGCTTTTGCATCAAGGATACACATATCCCATTCTATTAAAGAATTAAAAGTAGCAAAAGAGCCAAAGCTGATAAAAATAGCTTGAAGCCTTACAACCAAAAGATGATTGAAAAGTAAATTCAATCATTACAAATCATGTGACTAAGCCGTCACCCATGCAGATTGAAAATTTGCTTCGCCACAAACTCCAACCTTTGACTTTCAGCCAACATGAACTCCTTCTGGGCCGATTTCTGCAGATTTGTCCAAACACTCAGCCAATGCCCACACAATAAAATAACCTGCAAGGGATTAGTGATAATCTTTTTGTCAAACACAATATCATTCCGACATAACTAAATAGTCCAACATCAAGCACTAGCTCCCATCATGAGTTGTGACTTTAATTTCTCTAGAATGTCGTCTAACCAATTTCCGAACCTACGTAGAGAACGAACCAAGTTACTAATATTCTATGGTACTCCTATCATTGTTAGTCAGTTGCATGGTGCCCGCATCTGAATTCTTAGTGATTATTCTGTACCTAGAGTCCATGTGTTCAAAACCAGTCAAAATTCGGTGATGCTCAGAAACTGATTATTCTATGCATGCAATTGCTTACCAAAACGATTAGGGTCCACTCCCACCTGTCTAGCCATGAGACCCATAGGTACTGCAATAAAAAAACGGAAACTGCGCTTTCCGTACATAAATTTGTGAGGTGAAGATAAAGAATTTTAACGGAATTCTTTGTATATAGTTTTAAAAAAACTATTCTGAAAGCACGTTCCAGAAACCGGCGCGGCAGTGCGCGCTTTCATCCTGCTTTCATCCTAGTTTGATTTAACCTCTGGTGAGTGCTGAGGATTGATGCGGTTCTCTCCATATGATAGTTGCGTGTCTGAATGCCAGCTGCCAAGGAAACTCCACTGATCGGAAAGGTCTGTGGTCCTTGGAAATGAGTGCTATCCTATTCCCACTACTATGTCAACAATCACGCGTGACTTGAATTCCAAGTTACATTGACTACGACACTGGACTGTATGCCACACTTGACGGTCAAAAGGAAAAAAAAAACTATCTCGAATTTACAACCATTAACTCCACTGGCAAACCTAAGATAAAAATAGAGGAGGAGCTCTACAGTTGAGGCTATAGCACAATATAAACATATCAAATCTATATCTACTGATCTTTTGTCATTAGAATGTTATATTCATACATAAATAGAAAGAGAACAAATAAAAAATGTCCAATACAATAAATTTAGTACCTCGCTAATAGATAATTTTACCCCCAAATGTCCATAAATATGTGAGAACCGATCTGTAGATAGCAAATATCAAATTTAGTGACACAATATTAAATTGTGAATATTCATAAACACTAAAAATGAAATAAAAACATATCACTAAGGCACTAAATCTGCTTATGAAGCAATTTCGCTTGCCATTTTTGTAAATCTAAGAAAAATTAAACAACAACCAGTCAATCACTAATTAAACAAATTAGCTAATCGGCTAAGAGCATCTACAACAATCCACCTCACCTGTTACTAAGAGGTTGCCACATCAACTTTTAGATGATGTGGAGGAGAGAAGATGGGGAGAGAAGGTGAAGCTGTTTCTACATGAAGAAACTATTAGATTGTTAATACCAAGACATAAGAAACAACAAAAAACTCTATTGGAGGCTTAGTTGTTACCTAAACACTCATTTTGTAGGTCCCACTGCCTACCAACAAAAATCTACCGGATCTTGTGCAGCCCGTCTTCTTGGCTTCCCCCACAGATGATATGATAAATGAGCCAAAACATATAGGCCACAAAGTTGTACCCGGCCCATTGTTGATCATCAAGAATCATGCACACTTATAGCAATTAAAGTCTTAGATACAAGCTTAAGAAATAATCCATTGGAATGCTTGTTTCTTTTTATTAGATTGAGTACTCTCTCTCGTCTTAGTAACAAACTAAGAAACAAACTATTGTAGATGCTCTAATGGCTACTGTCAATTAAACAACAATTTATATCAACTCATCAATAACAAATTAAACAACAACCATCAATTAAACATTTGTATCAATAATTAATTCATCAATCAAAGTCTACCTATATTTGCAACAGACAAATAAATTGGGGATCTGGCACTAGAGAGAAACAAACTCATTACTCACTGGCTCACTTCATTCAATGTGAGTCACTAGCTCACTGCCTGTCTGCCTGTTCGACCTTAAGTCACTGGACACTGTGATTCGTTATTTCTTTCGCTACTTCGCGTCTTCGCCAGTCTCCATTGCCCGAGCTGAGCAGCCGAGCCCAAGCGTCTTCAAGGCACCGATGCCGCCAGCGCCAATAGCGACCACCGAACGCAGCCCTCCCGGCCTCCACTTCGCGCCCGACAACCGAGTGTCGATCGCTCCCTCCGCTCCGCGTCAGGCCACCAACTCGCCAACCGCCTCTAGCCTCCCCCTCCGCGCCGAGTGGCCGACTCGCCGAGATGCTGCCTCCCCCTCCATTGTGCCGGGCTGCCGAATGGCCCGAATCGCCGACCGCCAGTGAGTCTCTCTCGGCTCTCGAGTCTCGCCTCTCGGTCTCTCCGTTCTCCATCTCTCCTCTTTTGATTCTCCAATCTGGGCGTCAAGGCGTGTGTCGGTGTGGCTCAGAGATAGAGTAGAGAGTACAAACCTTATCTGTTTAGTGTTCTTATTTGGGCCGGCCAGGCCTAAGCCATCGTCAGCCGAGTGCCGACTGGGCCTTAACGCCACGCCCCATGCTTTCTTCAACCTCCATGGCTCCACCTCTGGCTTTCTTCAACGGTTCAACCTCCGCCTGCCGCAGCAGCTAGCTCTCGCCGCTCGTCGGTGCTCAGCCGCTTAGACCTCAGTGGGTATAGGGGTACGGTGGTGGGAGGAGGGGGTGCTCGAGCACCCATAAGCACCCACGATGGATTCATCCTTGATTAACTCTGATAATATATTAAGTTTTATGCACTAACTAATTCATCCAAATTAAATCTTAAGCTGTCACGAAAATATTGACAATATACTAAAAAACATATCTAAATATCATAAACAATATCCCAAAGCGTTTAAGTTGTATTCTTGATGCTAAAAAGTTTACAACAAATTTAGCCATGCAAATGTACCGGCCATCCAGCTAGCTATAAATAAAGAAAGACTTCCAAGTCAACCGCATCGTAATCATGTAGATCCAGTCTTGTATAATTGACGCCCTTCACGCAACACTGCACCGGCGGCTATCTTCTTTTATATCATACAAGGCTACATAGATTACACGCCCACCCACGCCACGCACATCTGGATAGCCAACAACGAGTAAGCAAGAATGGAGTTGGAGAACTCTCTGCTTCTTGTGATCTCCGGCCGTCTTCTGCTCTGCCTTTCGGCCGTGTGGGTGCTAGCCGCCGCGGCCGACGTCCCGGCGGCACGGAGGCCAGGCTGCCGGACGAGGTGCGGCGGCGTGGACGTCCCGTACCCGTTTGGCATCGACCCGCGGTGCGCGATTCACAGCGGCTTTCAGCTTCGGTGCAAGACTGTGGACGGTACCACCAAGCTGTTCGACGGGAAGCTGGAGGTGACCAAGATCTCCGTGCCCGACGGCAAGGCCTGGATGATGAACTGGATCTCTCGGCAGTGCTACGACCAAGCCACCAAGGGGTTGCAGTACAACTACGCATGGGCAGACGTTACTGGCTCACCTTACTCCTACTCAGCAGAAGACAACAAGATCATCGTCATCGGGTGCAACAGCCTCGCCTACATGCGGAGCGCCTCTGTAAGCCCGCGATCCACCCACCCCGCGGCACTTTGTCGATGGATTAGCGTAAGCGATCGGATCACTTCAGCACAGTTTTGATTCAACCCATGTGGAACAATCCTCCATATATATGTGCTATTATGCACAGACCCATCTTGAGCTTGCATATCGAGTTTTTTCGTCCCCTCTCTTCCTTCTAACCTTAAGCGTTCCCTTGATGATGAGGCAACTAGAGTATTTGTGTTTTCTTCCTTCTAAGCTCAATGCAGTGTTTCTTTCTTTTATGCTCTTCATTTCTTCACACATCCCATACCGTGAAGGGCGTTGACTTATATAGGCTTGAGCATCAATCACCAAATGCCATGCAATTAATCCATCCAATTGCATTTAAATGGCAGAAACTACTGGCTTTGCATTGCAGCATTTATGCTGCCGGCCGTTGACCTCTAAGATTGACAGCTAATTGAACCATTTGAATGTTGTCCATTGATGGTAAGCAATTGCAAATGCAAAACAATTATAGACTGCTGACTCTAATTAGTAGAAACAAACTATACAGATGCTAACTGATTTTTTTTAGGATTACTACCATATCATTTCAGAACACACACATAAATATTTAAAGGGAGAGGAGAAGGATTTACAAACCCATGGTTCTTAAATCTTATAGTCTAGTAAACATCACATTCAGATCTTTTAGTGTAAGAACCATTTCTATAATTTACATGGGCCAGTTTCAGTAAAATTAATTTAACACTTTATCGATCCAGAGCTAAGTACACAGCTGACATATATATGTGCAACACATGCAGTATATAACCGGCTGTTTGTCGACATGCAACAATGTAGAAGTCGATAATAATCTATTATAGCTTTGTCCAAGTGTTCAATTTGGCTAACAACCGTGTATACTGCGTGCAGTATGTAATCGGCTGCAGGTCGACATGCTTTAATGGAGACGTTAAGAACGGCACATGCTCTGGCGCCGGCTGCTGCCAGGCGGATCTCCCGAAAGGCATACAGAATTATATTGGTTATTTCAACGAAAACTACAACACCACTGATCCAAAATGGAGGTCCAGCCCTTGCGGCTACATGGCAGTGATGGAGACTGCAGCCTTCAGCTTTAGCACCACTTATCTTACCTCGACGGTGTTCAATGACACATACAAGGGACGAACTCCGGTCGTCATGGACTGGGTCATAACACGGAATACATGCGAGGAAGCTAAAAAGAACACCAGTTCTTACGCATGTGTAAGTAGCAACAGTTCCTGTGTCGACATGAACAGGCAAGGTTACCGTTGCAACTGCTCCAGTGGATATGAAGGGAACCCGTACATCGAGGATGGATGCACAGGTCCAGTTCTGCTCCTGCTTATGCCTCCTATCTCTGTTACATACGCAAAAAAGTGTATGAAAATTTTAACACAGTGTGGTGGTTTGATTTCAGATATTAACGAGTGCCTTGACAATGCTACTTACCCATGCACTGGAATATGCAAAAATACACCGGGGAGTTTCACTTGTACATGCCCGCGAGGAAAACAAATGATGAATGGCGTTTGCATGCCAGATCAGAAGTCCATTTGGGTGATGCCTGTCGTTGGTGAGTTTTGAGAGGAAACCGTACTTGTGTTTTTCTGCTGAGTTCCGGTGTACTTTGATATATCACTAGGATGAAATTATACTGATCGGTTTGGATAATCATGCAGGTGCAAGTATTGGATTTGTTGTTCTTGTGATTACAATCACTTGTGCATACTTGATCCAAGAAAGACGGAAGATACAACGCATCAAACAGAAGTATTTTCGACAACATGGCGGTATGCTGCTATTCGAGGAGATGAAATCACAACAAGGTGTTGCATTCAAAATCTTCTCGGAAGAAGAATTACAGCAAGCCACAAACAGGTTTGATGAACAAGTCCTTGGCCACGGAGGCCATGGAACTGTCTACAAGGGAGTTCTGAAGAGTGATGTCGAAGTAGCCGTCAAAAGATGCATGACAATCGATGAGCAACACAAGAAAGAATTCGGCAAGGAAATGCTAATCCTGTCCCAAATCAACCACAAGAACATTGTTAAGCTCCTCGGCTGCTGTCTCGAAGTGGAAGTTCCCATCTTGGTCTACGAGTTGATCCCAAACGGCACACTGTTCCATCTCATCCATGGCAACCATGGCCGTCACATCTCCTTGGCCACTCGCTTGCAAATCGCCCACGAGTCCACTGAGGCGCTGGCCTACCTCCATTCCTGTGCATCACCACCAATCCTCCACGGTGATGTAAAGTCATCCAACATCCTCCTTGATGGCGACTACATAGCAAAAGTTTCCGACTTCGGCGCTTCCATCCTAGCACCAACCGATGAGTCACAGTTCGTCACACTTGTCCAAGGAACCTGCGGGTACCTCGACCCGGAATACATGCAGACATGCCAATTGACGGACAAAAGTGATGTGTACAGCTTTGGCGTCGTTCTCTTGGAATTGCTCACGCGCAAGAAGGCGTTCAACCTCGAAGGACCTGAACATGAGAAGAGCCTATCAATGAGGTTTCTGTCTGCAATGAAGGAGAACAAGCTTGAGGACATCTTGGATGATCAAATCAAGAACGACGAGAATATGGAGTTTCTTGAAGAGATTGCAGAGTTAGCAAGGCAATGCTTGGCGATGTGTGGTGAGAATAGGCCATCGATGAAGGAAGTTGCAGAGAAGCTTGATAGGCTGAGAAAGGTCATGCAACATCCATGGGCTCCGCAGAATCATGAAGAGTTGGACAGCTTGCTTGGAGAGTCGTCCACGGTCACCTCGGGGGTTGGCAGTACAAGAAATTTCAGCATCGAGAAGAAAGCTGTGAGGGGCCTAGAATCAGGGCGTTAATCACTATATCATATATTATATCTCAATATATGGCCTACGAATCGAGGGATTAATCACTATGTTTTAATAAAATAGGTTGTGTGCATCTTTGATGCAGAGGTCGGGAGAGAATTTTTCTCTTCTATTATCTAAAAAAATATCATCCCATTACATCATACCGTATCATAGGTATTCTCTTACCGTAGTTATTGCTCCTCAACTATGCAATGATTTGTGTGAGACTTGCATGTGTCACCACATGGCTACATCGTCCTAAAGATGGAAAGATATGGTGGTGGTTTTTTATAGCTCGTGTACATGAAATAAAATCGGAATTGCTATACTGCATTCGTCTATTTTTTTGTGTGAAAACAGTCGGTTTTTTAGCCTTTTGATTTGCTATGAGATTGTTGCTTCGACGATGGATGATTCAAGTCGGCAAGCTTCTTTCGGTTGTAAATTCTAACCCTCTATTTTACAAAGTTACGTACTCTTGTTCCTTGTTCATTTTTTGTGAGTGGAATTAGTTCAACTAGAGGTGTTTGATTCTGAGAGTCGATTAAAACCGATGGATTTGAATCTATGTTTGGGCTTTTTTGTGAGTGGGATTAGTATCCATTTTGATTCTCTCTTTCAACTGGTCTAATTTGCTTCTCTATTTGACCCTTAATCCCCATTTCTCATTTCATGGTGTTGCATTTCGTATGTTTGATACTTTAAATTTGGTAATCAATGTGATAACCCATAACGGGTTCACCACATTGCCATATTTTGTTCGTATAGAATTCCACCTTTTGTTTTTTGTCTACCTTTGTTTTTGCTCAACCTCTAAAAGTATATGTTAGATTTTGAATCATGTGGTGGAAATAAGAGTTATTAATACTTTCGAGAATAATTACAGCAACTAAGAATAAAAATTACATAAATAATTTACTGTAATTTATGTACAATGAAGTTATAAAAATAAACTAAAATTTGACTGTTTTGGGCTAAGAAAACAATCTATTCTTGTATAGATAGACCCAAATAAATTTTAGTTTTCGTTTTTCGAGGGGAAAAGAGAGGTTGTTGATTAAACTAGACATAACAGGGTACGTAGTTCTTGAGTACTTTGGTTCAGCCAAACCTTCTAGTTCACTGCACGAGCTCATGCGCTACCCTACTTTGCTCTCAAATCACCTTGACGGCATTCACCTCTTGCCACGCCTGCATCATCTCCTTCGCTTCCCGGACGATGAGACCGATGCTAGATCTATCCTGTGAATCGACGACGCGAGGTACTTCGCCACCGTGCTATGTCCGTTTCCAAAGATACTAGGGGCATGTATGTGTTGAGCCACCAACAGGAAGCCGCCCTGCATGGGGAGTGCTTCGACTTCCTTAGGGTTTGAGCAACCAAATAGAGCCCTCCACATGGGCGGACCCTCCTGAGTTCATGGGTGTTTAGCTGAACATTCATTTTTTTTCTTCAAAATATCTGATATATAATATGTATATTAGATGTATATGTTATTAGTTAGGTCAAAACTATATATTTGTGTCCGCAAATGAATTTAGCTCACACTCCTTATGTAACACATTAGGCTCATTTTCTTTTCTACTTTAGCCCACCAAACCAAACCCTAACCACTATTCTCTCCGGCCTCCAAGTGGTGAACAAGCGGAGGCGTGTGCTCTGGTGGCGGCGGCCGGTGGACATAGCGCTACGACCACGACAAGCAAGCGTGAGGCGGGCTTGAGAACAGCGCTTGGCGGCAACAAGACTTGTGTGACGAACAGATATGTGACGTGAGCAAGTGGGTGATAGCACGACAAATAGGGAGGAAGGGAGTGGATGGCACCAAGGGAGCAACGCGGTGGCCAGGAGGGAACGTGGCAGCGGGAAGGGAGCAGTATATCCAGCTCACCGTCATCATTCTCTCTACAGATCTAGGTGTGTTCTGTGCACTCCAATTCTTCTCCTAGGCTCTGCTCCGCTCCAACTCCGATTCTTTCTGGAGTCAAGCTTCTTCCTCTGCTTTCTTGATTCTTTCCAATGGATGTTGTACAAAAATACAATCTTTGCCTTAGACAATGAACAGATAGTTGAACCCTTGTTACATATGTTTACATACTATTTTTTACTCTATGGAAGGAACATTCTTAGATGGGGTTCTTACTAATGAACAAAAAAGCAAAAAAGAGCAGGATCAGCAAGGTATGCATCTGTCAAAAAAATTTGAAAAAGAATGCAGGAGCTCTACTGATCACTATTAGAGGAATAAAATAAGTTTTTGCAGTCTAGCTGCTATAACCTGGAACAGAAAAAAGTGAGAAAATAACAACGACCAAGACCAAGCACAAGTTTTTTTTTTTGAAAAAGAAGACATGGCATCTACCGATCACTATTAGAGGAAGAAAATAAGATTTAGCGGTATAGCTGGTACAACCCAGAACAGAAAAATAGAGAAAACAACAGCGGTCAAGCACCAAGCACAAGTCTTGACTGCACGTTGCAACAACAGCATAACTCAGCAAAATAAGAAGCCTGAGCAAAAATAGCTCTATTCCTAGTTTCCACCTCCTCAACTGTCATTGATATCTATAATTTGCTATTTAATTCATGCCATTATGCTTGCCTTATATCGCCTAATTCCTCATATGAAATCATTAAGTTCTATATTTTTTGTATTTTGTTATATATACGCGTATCGTCGTATCAGTGTTTTTGGAGAAATAACGTCTCACGGTATCGGCGTATTGGTATCGGTATATCTAGACAACCTAGCTCTGAAGTCCGAACACCATCCTAAAAATCCTAGGTCCGCTACTGGCCCTCCATGGCTCCACGCCGTGAAAATTGCACCTAAGACATTCGAGGATCATCAGGGGCGAATCCAGCAGTGAGGCTTCGTGAGGCTGAAGCCTCCCCTCCGGCTCTCGAAGCCCCCCACCCCCACCCAACCTCCGGTGGCCATGGCCATGGTTGCCTCAACCAGCTCCGGCGCAGGCAGCGTGACCTCCACAGAAGAAGAAGAGCAACTAAGAACGAGAGGAACATGACGACGCATGTGGGCCTTGTGGCTGGCGCCCAGCAAAGGCCAGGCCCAAGATTCCGCCAGCTTCCCCACCGGTCCCACACGGCAGTGAGGCAGTCCCACCTTATCATGTTCCCTCATGTTCCCCCAAATGGCAAATCCCCAATCATTCCCCATCTCCCCCAATCAACTGAGGTGGTGCACCTGACCTGAGGCCTGAGCGCAGCGGGCAACCAGAGGGATCCGGGGAGCCACCGCGACGCGTCACCGACACCGCGTTGCCACCAGTAGCTGGGTGTGGCCGCGTGGGAGCCCGGAGGAGGAGGACTGGAGTCTGGAGGGCCGCCGTGTGCTTGAGGGAGGGGGAGCCCGGAGGAGGCGAGGGGCGGGCCGCGGCCGACACCGAGGAGGCTGAACGGCTGAGCCGCCGAGGGACGCTGCCTGGCCGCCCGGGAGGAAGCGAGGTCGCGAGGAGGAGGGAAGCCACCGAGGAGGCGATGCCTGATCTGCTCTGCTGAGAGAGTGAGAGGTCATTGGGATTTTGGGCGTGGGAGGAGATGGAGATGTGATTTGTGAATTGGGATTTTGGACGTGGGAGGCAGTGAGGCATGGTGATTTGGGATTTTTTGGCGTGGGCTGCTCACTGGCCACTGCTGAAGTGCTGAACGGCCCGAACTGCCGAGTGCCGACGCTATGTGGTGGTATAGTGGTATATACTTTTACTCAATTACTCAATTTGTTAGTAACTAGTAAGTTTGATATAGTGTCATGGTGTACACACACACACACACACACACACACACACACACACACACTCAATTAGCAGTTAATTCGTAGGTTTGCAATAATGGAAAAACTAACTTTGCGTAATTATTTCATAAGATCCTTCCAAGGCATGAAATCTCGCATAATGAATTTGTCTCGTGAAAGTCGTGATTCAAGCTAGCGTCTTAGTGGTATGGTTCTTTTTTTTTGCTCTACTTTTATTCATGTATGAATTTGATTGTATAAGAATACAAAATTATATTTGTTACAAATTAGTTTAGTCATTCGAGGGTTTCAGCCCACCCTCCTTTTTCATTCTAGATTCGCCACTAAGGATCATACGTCTGTATCCAGGCAGAACTGTGATATATAGTTCAAACACGCTTCTACATATCACAACTCCAACATTGCTATGACTAATTCTCCAGCCGTATACCAGTACTAAGTACTTGTCTGTATTAAAATGACTAGCAGAATGCAGCATGATGCCCTCACTGTTCACACACGGTGTGTGTTCATATCGATATATAGGATTAACTCTGCGAGTGCGAGACCCCAGCGTACTCGAGGGGATTGGATCTTGGTATCTTGCAAAGCTAAGAAAGAGCCAACGCGACTCAAAGTTAGAATCTAGATCGGTCGACTCGGTCTGCACGACCTTGAAAGCGTAGTTCGACTGGGTACGTCCGCGTGCACCCGCTTGCGGTCTGCATGTCCTCCACTGTGGTCGGCAATGCCAACGACTTGTTGACAATTCCTAAACAGTGAACCAATATTAATATGGAAAATTCGCTCGTTTCCGTCGGAACCGGCATCCCAACAGAGATTTTAGTACGATGCAATGATTCAAAAATCCAAACAAAAAATCATGGATGTTATACATATAAAGATACGTAAACCTGCAAATTTTCAATTTCAAATTTGTCTCTGTATAGAGAGAGAGAGAAAAGGCAAGCTATACTTTAGCACATGTGCATGATTGACTGTTTGTCTTTTTTCAGTTCTTCGTACCAGAGATGATATTGAAATTAAAAATTTGCAGGTTTACATAACCATATGTGCACTACATCCATAATTTTTGTTTGAATTTTTGAAACATTGCATCATGTTTAAATCACTGGTGGGGACGCCGGTTCCCTGACTCCATAACTGCACTCCATTAGAGCTTGTTTGGATAGGGAGAAATTAGAACCAATCCCTTCGAATTGGAAGGGATTTTAATTCAAATTCCTAGTCAATCCGTACGAATTGAGTTGGATCACAATGTATCCAAACAAACCCTTAATATTTCCTAAGATGATCTCACAACTAACAACTGTCACACAAATTACTTGTACGCTTCTTGCTTGGTTACTTGGTCCGTCGTTCTTTTTCATTCTAGAGCCTTCACACTTGCAGGTTGCAGCTAGATATTCAGGTTTCCTGGTGGGCCTAGGAGTGGGCAGCGGCATGGGCCTTTTGTCTGTGGTGTTTCGTGTCATCCTTGGAAAGCAAAAGCTCAAGGCACTGAGGGCCAACAAACTGTGAGCAAAATTTTTTTTAGCAGAACCGAGGGTTTTTACTTCATCGGAGTGTGCAAGTCTAATTGCATATTTCAACTTGCTCATCAGCCAAGATAAACTATGCGAGATATTAGCCCACAAGTCCTCCTGGAGGGAGCAGAACTGCAGAAGATGCTGTAGTGGTTGTAGCTCTAGCAGCAACATGCTTAAACTTGAATGGGGAGGGGAGACCGACCATGAGACAAGTGGAGATGAGCCTTCAAAGGTTGTTAGGAGCAGATAATAACACAATACAGAGGCGTAAAGTCGAGCTAAATTATGATACACCAACCCAAATGAGCCATGACAAGGACAGCAGCAGTAGTAGTGAGCAATGCAGTATTGATCACGAAGCCTTACTGTCCGCCAGCTTTCCTCGGTGATCTCGCTGTCTCATCAAATGTCCCAAGTAGAACAGACGATTTTTAAATAATATTATTTTAATAAATATTTACAAAAACCAATAATTGTTTTTTTTTTCAGAAATAGGCTACTGTCGCCCTTCCACTGTGTCAGCAATGCCAACGACTTGTTGACATTTCCTAAACAGTGAACCAATATTAATATGGAAAAATCGCTCGTGTCCGTCGGAACCGGCATCCCAATAGCGATTTCATTTATATGGAAAATTCGCTCGTGTCTGTCGGAACCGGCATCCCAGTTGCGATTTCAGTACGATGCAATGATTAAAAATCCAAACAAAAATCATGGATATTGTACACATAAAGTTATGCAAATTTTCAATTTCAAATTCGTCCCTGTATAGAGAAACAAAAAATACAAGCAGTACTTTTAGCGCATATGCCTGATTGACTACTTGTCTTTTTTTAGTTCTTCGTACCAGCGATGAAGTTGAAATTAAAAATTTGCAGGTTTACATGACCATATGTGTACTACCTCCATAATTTTTGTTTAAATTTCTGAAACATTGCATCATGTTTAAATCACTGGTGGGGACGCCGGTTCCCCTGACACCAAAACTGCACTCCATTAATATTTCCTAAGATGATCTCACAACTAACAACTTTCACACAAATTACCTGTACGCTTCTTGCTTGGTTACTTGGTCTGTCGTTCTTTTTCATTCTAGATTCAGGTTTGCTGGTGGGCCGAGGAGTGGGCAGCGGCATGGGTCTTTTGTCTCTGGTGTTTGGTGTCACCCTTGGAAAGCAAAAGCTCAAGGCACCGAGGGCCAAGAAACTGTGAGCAATTTTTTTTAGCAGAACCGAGGGTTTTTACTTCAGCATAGACCTGTTCAAACCTGGCCGGGCTGGGCTTCCTGGAACCCGTCCTTGAATGGGTTGGTCCAAGACTAGATCGGGGCGGCCTGAAATCTGTGTTTTCCCCATAAAATATTACTATTTTATTTTTTGGAATAAATATTACTATTTTATTTTTTGGAACAAATATTAATATTTAATTTATTTCAAGAATTAAAAATTTTCATTGCTTTATTGTCATTGTTGGGCTTTTTTGGCATTCGGGCCAAAAAATAAGGCCCGAGCCCAGGAAAATCATGACGGGCTTAGGTCGATGAATAGGTCTAGTTCTGCAATCGATCGACAAAGATATTGCTGAAAGTATGTTACCAGACTTGACATTTCTATGGATTATTGCTGTTGAAGCAGAACAATGTACAAGCTATGGTATGTTGTTATATGATCTGCATATCACATATTTCCCTCAATTGGTTCATATACAAGCTTATCTAACCACGTGGTACAATCTGAAGATAAAGAATAGCATCCACATTGGACCGATAAATTAACAAAGAATATCATATCTATCATCTATGAAATGATGTACGCAACTAGTCTCCGTGGCGCCATAGCCATTGCCCCTTGTCTCGGAAATCGCCCTTGCGATGGCGGTGTCGAACCCGGAGTGAAGGATCCCAGATTCTCGTGTTTCATACACTAGTCCAGAACAACTAGTGTACATAGTCAACAAAAGTGGATAGCATAACCATAAAACATCATTCATTGATAATAATTAAAGTCTGTTACAAAAGGAGCATAAAGCTAAAAGCAAAATACAACGGAAGCCAAAGCAGTAAGGTAGACCACACGATTAAGCATAAAGCGATCGTCTAGAAGGGCGTAGCCTAGTCGCCCAAGTTCTCATTCTCCTCGTAGTACTCCTATCCTGCTCAACAATTATATTAAGCAAGAGTGAGCACAAACAACCGTGCCGCAAGTTACACCCAATAACAAATTATAATGCATGCAAACAATGTACAAGCTATGGTATGTTGTTATATGATCTGCATATCACATATTTCCCTCAATTGGTTCATATACAAGCTTATCTAACCTGTGGTACAATACAGTATTAAAGAATAGCATCCACATTGGACCGATAAATTAACAAAGAATATCATATCTATCATCTATGAAATGATGTCTGCAACTAGTCTCCGTGGCGCCATAGCCATTGCCCCTTGTCTCGGGGCTGCCCACGGTGGCGGTGTCGAACCCGGGAGTGAAGGATCCCAGATTCTCTGTGTTTCATACACTAGTCCAGGAACAACTAGTGTACATAGTCAACAAAAGTGGATAGCATAACCATAAAACATCATTCATTGATAATAATTAAAGTCTGTTACAAAAGGAGCATAAAGCTAAAAGCAAAATACAACGGAAGCCAAAGCAGTAAGGTAGACCACACGATTCGCTACAGGCGATCGTCTAGGGGCGTAGCCTAGTCGTCCAAGTTCTCATTCTCCTCGTAGTACTCCTATCCTGCTCAACAATTATATTAAGCAAGAGTGAGCACAAACAACCGTGCCGCAAGTTACACCCAATAACAAATTATAATGCATGCAAGGATTTAATAACGGGAGGCTTATATGGCTCAATCTGCATAAAGCGATATTTTCCATTTAAATATTCATACTAAGTTCTAAAGCAGTTTACTCTATAACTAAAATTCATTTTCTAAATCTCAAGTTTTATAATCAGATAACATTCATCAACGAGTGGTAAAGGATAGCCTCCTATCACATGGCTACCCCCCAAATTCCCATTTGGATAAACCATCCAACAACAATTGATAAGGACTTTTGAAAACAAAATCAAAGTCTAACTTTGAGTGGCTTTACTTAGCACATCCTTGACCGTGGACACAGCTATTCGAATAGTTCTTAACACTCTGCAGAGATTGTACAACTTTGCCCACATGAGATAACCGACTTATAATGTCCATCTGATACACTGCCGAAGGTGCGCGACTAAGTCATTATCACAAAGCCTTTATAATGCATCATCTCACTATAGTCCCGCCTCGCTAAGGTTTCGCTTCCTTTGGATAGAAACCCGCTGAACTTAAGCCCCCTCTTGCGCCATGTGGGAATACATAAAAGTAGGTCATAAAAATACCCATGCAACCGGATGGCACAACCATGGTGAGATGATACAAATTATTTAGCCAGGTCCCACCCATACAGGACATGTGGTAGTACAATAGGGCTTAGCAAGATGCAGCTCGAAGACCGATCCTTAATTGACTTGGGCGACTTTCCAAAATAACCCCTGGGCCTTGATCATAGATATGACTCAATCCCGTGCATCAACATGCACCATCCAATATCCATTTTGCCCAAGTATAAACCAATGTTTATTTTATTTACCAAGTTAAATCATTTTATAAACCTCTATGGTATATTCAATACCATAGCATCATTTCAAATCATAGTTGAACTTTTAGCTAAATTCCCCAAATTAAACACTTTCGATCTAAGCTTTGTCTAAGCATACTGTTTTTTAACATGTTCTAGCTCATACTAATGTATCAACTAGATTTTCACTAAGGTATCAAGGAATGATTAATTTAATAGCAAAGTTTGGCTATACAAAGGAATATGGAATAACTATAAAACTTAAAACATGAATTTAAATTACTTGAATTTAAATAGCATGCAATAATAATTTAAACAGAATTTAAATAATTTAAAATACTGGGAGGCGATATGATCAAAGATGTAACTTGCCTTGCTCAAATGCTTGAGGGTCTACTTCTTTGAAATATTCGGGTTCCCTGGAGTCGTCGAAATCTACACGTGAAAGCAAAGAAAATTCAAATAAATTCAAATGAACTCTAAATTAAATAATTTTAGTATAGAAAGCTAGATCTTAATTTCAGATGAATTTAGAAATTTGAATCGCTCGAATCGGAGTTCGAACGGAGGAGAATGAGCTCTCGGAATTTTGAAAATACATGAAATGAAGAAAAAGGGATTTTTCGGATTTTTGGAATTAATTTTCTTAAGGAAAATCAATTTATTGCGTCACGATGACGTCAGCGACCGGATTAATGAATTTCTCCCACAATTATTTTCCTAAAGAAAGAGCTTGTGTGGCTGACATGTGGGCATAATGTGCAAAGTCCGAACGTTCACGTCTGAAGGGATACGCAGGCTGGTGCATTGCCACACAAGCATACACGCGTGCATGCCACGTAAGCAGAGGCGGCCGAGGTGGCGCCTAGGTGGTCATGACGTGGCGGCCACGCAGCGGTCACGTCGGCGTGGCGGACGGCGGCGGCTCGGGTGCGCAGGCTCGCACGTGCTACGTGCCACGGCGAGCCAAGTGGGTGATGCCAAAAGGGAGAGAGAGGCGAGAGGGAGTCCACGCTCACAATTTTGGTGACAGAGCAAAAGGGGATGGCCGGGGGCGACAAGAAAGAGCGGCGGCGGCGACGGTTGAAGGTGGCGATGGGGCTCCGGTGGCTCTCAAAGAGAGTAAGTGCGAGCACGGTGTAGAGCCCGACCGTGCGAAGCTGCTTGTGGGGATGGAGGCAGCGGAGGACGTTCCACGGCGGTGCAATCACTGGCGGCGAGAGCTTCAACCAAAGGGCTTCAGCGGCAAATAGTGGGAAGGAGAAGGCGAGAGAGAGGGAGGGGTGTGGGGGAAAAGAGAGAGGAGGAGCGTCTAGTGCTCCCCTTTATAGAGGTCAAGGAGGAGGGAGGGAGGAGGTCATGCGGCATGGGCGCCTGATGGAAGCTGGCGGTCTGAGGCATGGCGTGAGTCTTGGATTCATGGCGAGAGGAGAAACAAGTGAGGATAGATGCGGTGGGACGGGCATTGAATGTGCGTTGACGAGGGCGGCAAGGCGAGGGTGAGGGCGTGGGCATCAGGGCGGTGACGTGGGCGCGCGGGCGGTTCAGCATGGACAACCAACGGGAAGGAGGCGAGGAGGAAGAAGCATAGTGGGGAGGAGGCCGACAGGTGGGGGCCGCTTGGCAGTGAGACAAGGGGGAGAGGGAGGCGCGAGAGTAGCAGGCTGGCGCGGCGACTTGGGTCGGAGGGAAAAAGGGAAAATAGGCCGAAGGGATTCGGCCCGAAGCGAAAAGTGGATTTTAAATATATTTTTGATTTACAAAAATACAAGAAATCGAAAAGGTTTTTTAGAAAATAGTAAATAAAATCCAAAAATTATAGAAAAATACACAAAAATTCCTTGAATTATTTGGAACATAATAAAATTATTTACAACTTAAATTTAGCTTTTGATTTTGCAAACAAATTATTTTTGGCTTTCAAAAAAAAGGAAAACCCTTTTTAAATTCCATAAAATTCAAGAAATCACTTAAAATATTCTCTTTGACTTTAAATCCAAATAAAATTCAAATAACCCAATTTTTGAATTAATTGAAGTTTGATTAGCTCATATGAAATTGTTTTTATTTTCTAAAATTTTAAGTTTAAGCTTTATTAATCCAAGAAAATTGAATGGCTAATTTAAATTTAATTTTTCCCAAAAAGCCTCGAAAATTGGGATGTTACAAACCTACCCCCCTTAAGGGAATCTCGAACTCGAGATTCAGACTTGGTTAGCAAAAAGGTGGGGATACTCAACTTTCAGATCTTCTTCTCGTCCCCAAGTGGCTTCTTCTTCTGGGTGATTACTCCATTAGACTTTGCACGAATGGATGATCTTGCTTCTGGTAATGCGCTCTGCGACATCAAGAATCTTGATTGGATGCTCTACATAGGTGAGGTCTTCCTGAAGGTTAATGCTCTCAAGCGGTGTTTGCTCTGTTAGAACTCGAAGACACTTCTTTAGTTGTGATACGTGGAAGACATCATGAACTGTAGACAAAGCTGCTGGTAGCTCTAACTGATACGCAACTTCGCCTTTTCTTTCTAGAATCTTGTACGGATTAACAAATCTTGGTGCGAGTTTTCCTTTGGTCTGGAATCTTCTTACTCCTTTGAGTGGAGTTACTCTGAGATAAATAAAATCTCCTGTTTCAAAGGATAATTCTCTACGACGATTGTCAGCATAACTTTTCTATCAGGATTGAGCCACTCTCAATCGTTCTCTTATCATTCTTACTTTAATTTCAGCTTCCTTAATCATTTCAGGTCCAAAGAACTGGTGTTCTCCAACTTGATCCCAAAGGAGAGAGGTTCTACATTGTCTACCGTACAACGCTTCAAATAGAGATATCTGCAAGCTGGCTTGATAGCTGTTGTTGTACGAGAATTTTGCATAAGAAAGGTTCTGATCCCAATTCTTCCCATAGTCTATAGCACAAGCTCGAAGCATGTCTTCCAAAATCTGGTTTACACGTTCCATCTATCCATCTGTTTGGGGATGATATGCTGTACTGAAGTTGAGTCTGGTCCCCAAGAATTCATGCAGGCTCTTCCAAAATCTAGATGTGAACTGCGATCTTCTGTCGGACACTATCTTTTTGGGTACTCCATGTAGACAAATGATCCTGGCCATGTACAAATCTACTAATTTACTGCTTTTGTAAGTGGTCTTGACTAGTATAAAGTGTGCCACTTTAGTCAAATGGTCAATCACAACCTAGATGGAATCATATCCTGATTGGGTTCTAGGCAATCCGGTGATAAAATCTATGCCGATTTGTTCCCACTTCCACTCAGGAATTGGTAAAGGCTGCAACAATCCAGCTGGCCTTTGATGTTCTGCTTTGACTCTTTGGCATACATCATATTGTGCAACAAATTCAGCAATCTCTTACTTCATACTGACCCACCAATACTTTTCTTCAGATCCTTGTACATCTTGGTACCTCCCGGATGAATGAAGTAAGGTGATTCATGAGCTTACTTCACAATCAACTGCTTTGTTTCTTGGTGATCAGGTACACATATGCGGTTACTGAACCAAACTGTACCTTGCTCATCCTCAGCAAATCCTAGGGATTTGCCTCTTCGCATGTTCTTCTTGATTTCTTTGATGTCTTCATCTTCTTTTTTATTTTCTTTGATTTGACTCTGAACGGTCGGTTGAACTTCTAAGGTGTTTACACAACCCTGTTTAACGATCTCTTAATTCAGATGCCTTAATTCTTCATACAGTCTTGGCTGACTTTCCTGAACTAGTATTGTGTTGCAATATCCTTTTCGACTGAGGGCATCTGCCACTACATTTGCTTTTCCTAGATGATAATATAATCTAAGGTCATAATCCTTTATCAGTTATAACCATCTTATTTGCCGGAGATTTAGTTCTGACTGAGTGAAGATGTACTTCAAGCTTTTGTGATCTGTGAAGATCTCACAACGATTATCGATGAGGCAATGCCGCCAAATTTTCAAGGCATTCACAATTGCGGCTAATTCCAAATCATGCATAGGGTAATTTCCTTCATAAGGCTTTAATTGACGAGATGCATAAACCACGACTTTTCATTCCTGCATCAGCACACATTTAAGGCCCTGACGAGATGCATCATAGAAAACCTCAAAGTCCTTATGGATGTCAGGTAAGACTAACACAGGTGCCGATACTAGTCTTTTCTTCAACTCCTGAAAACTTTGCTCACAGGCATCGGTTCGTTCAAACTTTTTCTCTTTCTTCAAAAGCTGAATCATAGGCCTAGCGGTTTTAGAGAAACCTTCAATGAATCTTCGGTAATACCCAGCTAAACCGAGAAAATTTCTCACTTCGGTGACAGACTTGGGTTGCCTCCAATCCATTACAGCTTCAACCTTTGTGGGATCTATTGCAACTCCTCCTGCCGACACGATATGTCTGAGAAAGGCTAGTTGGCTTAACCAAAATTCACTTTTACTGAATTTGGCATAGAGCTGTTGCTCTCTGAGTTTTTCCAAAACTATCCTAGGATGCTTCTCGTGCTCTTCTTCATCCTTTGAGTAGATGAGAATGTCGTCAATGAATACGACCACAAACTTATCCAAGAATACTTTATTCATCATATTCATGAAATAAACTGGTGCATTCATCAACCTGAATGACATTACTGTGAACTTGTACGATCCATATCTTATGGTGAAAGCGGTCTTAGGGATGTCTTCTGGTCTGATCTTCAACTGATGATAACCGGATCTTAAGTCTATCTTGGAGAAAACACTTGCTCCTTTTAACTGATCAAAAAGATCATCAATCCTGGGCAACGGATACTTGTTCTTAATTGTGACTTCATTGAGTGATCTATAATCCACACACATCCTCATACTGTTGTCTTTATTTTTGACAAACAGTACCTGTGTCCCCAAGGTGATGAACTTGGCTGTATATAACCCTTGTCTTGCAATTCTTCAATTCTACTAGCTCATTCATATGTATTCTGTAGGGTCTCTTTGAAATTAGAGCCGTCCCTGGGGCTAGGTCAATTAGGAACATGATGTCCCTATCTGGTGGCATTCCGAGTAATTCCTCGGGAAATACATCCAGGTATTCTTTTACCACTGGAATGTCTTCTAACTTTACTTCCTTCAGACTGGTCAAGATAGAACCTTCTCTAATTGAGGCCTCGGGCCTGAATTCTACTTTAATTCCTTGCTCATTTGTGAGGGTGATAGATCTATTGGCACAGTCTATCTGACCTTGATTCTTGGCTAGCCAATCCATTCCGAGAATCACATCCAATCCTTGGAATTGCAAGACTATTAAGTCTGCCACGAAGAATACTCCTGAGATTTTCAAGGTAAGGTTTGGGCATAGGGAACTAGTCCTCATTTCCGAGCCCAGAGAATGGATTTACATAGGGTTAACTAAAGGAGAGATAGATAACCCATATTTTCCCACAAACTTATTTAAAACAAAAGAATGTGAAGTAACTAAATCAAATAAAACTGGCGCTGGTACTGAATTGACAAGGAACATACTAAGGACCACATCTGGTGCAGTCTGAGCTTCTTCTGTTGTGACATGGTTTACACGTCCTTTCATGAACTAAAATGATGGCTTTACAACTGGAGTGCTGCGAGGTGCTGGAATTCCCTGATTTGGTCAGGTTGGGGTTGCTTGTTGCTATTTCTTTGGGCACTTATTGGTGTAGTGCCCCACTTCATTGCAATAGAAGCAAATAATTCCTGCAATTGAGGTTTGTGCCTTCTTCTGAAACTGGCCTCCGGGAGAAGGGTTGCGAAAACCGGGGTTGATTGGGCGTTGAGCCGGCATAGGTGCCTTGGATGGGGAAGACTGGAATCTTCCTTGCTGAGGTGGCTGAGGCTGAGTGGTGCAGGGCTTGGGAAAACCCCTGGAGTTGAACTTCTGGTTTGCCATGCTCATTTTGCGGTTTTCCTTCTCCAGGTGCTTGCCCTCCTGGCGGATAACCTTGTTCACTAACTGTTGAAAGTCGGTGTAGTCTTGAGCAATAAGGTGGACTGAGAGATCATCGTTGAGCCCTTCCAAGAAACATTCTTTATTGGCTTCATCAGTTGCAACATCTTTAGGTGCATAGCGAGCTAACTGATTGAACTTGTGTAAGTACTCATTGACGGAGCGATTGCCCTGGCGTAAGGTGCGAAACTCTTTCTCCTTTAGGGTCACCATGCCTGATGGGATGTGTGCACGGCGGAAAGCATGCACAAACTCGTCCCAAGTAATAGTCTGAGCATCAGCGTGAGAGTGGGTGAAATTGTCCCACCATTCTGATGCTGGTCCATTTAGCTGGTGAGAGGTGAACAGGACCCTCTTACGATTAGTGCACTGGACTATATCCAGTTTCTTGCCGATTGCCCTAAGCCAATCATCAGTCTCCATTGGCTCGGTGTTGCTGGAGAAGGTTGGAGGACGCATCCTCATGAACTTTGATATGTTAGCCCTCGGGGGAGGTGAAGCGTGAGATTGAGGTTGAGCTGCTGCTGCTGCTTGCAAGTTCTGCGTGTTGTTGATCGATTGTCTGAACATATTAATCAGTTGGGCTTGGTTGGCCATCATTTGGTGCCAATCGGGTCCTTCAGCTGGAGGGGGTGGTGGCGGTGGAATTGGGTTCTCCTAATCACCCACATTCCCTCTCCGTCTCGATTGGTCTTTGCCATCGCTGATTCTTGAGTAGTCACTATCTGCTAGATCTCCAAAGACTTAGGAAAGAGAGGAGAAACTAAGGGGGATAGAGCGAAACAAACAACCCAAACAAGACGACCAACTCAAAAAGCTTTTCCAAATAACTTTAATGGCTTATACAACATTCTACTCAATGCTCGCGGTCTTCGGTGATTCTTGCATGGCGATGCTCCTTTGACAAATTCATGTTTTGAGGTCTTCAACATAATGGTTAATAATCGGAGTCCATCTATGGAAATTTCGAAGGAAAAGACGATCCTTTTGACATTGTAAAATAGTGACAAGAGAATTAGGTAAGATAGAATTGCTAAAAGAAGCTAAGGATAGATAGATGACCAAGATGAGGAGAGAACAAATTATTTTTCTTGTTATATAAAATAAGTTTTGAAGTGTTATAACTATCGGCCTTTCTAACTAGGTTACGACCTACAGTCGATATGGCTCTGATACCACTTCTTGTCGAACCCGGGAGCGAAAGATCCTAGATTCTCTGTGTTTCATATACTAGTCTAGGAACAGCTAGTGTACACAGTCAACAAAAGTGGATAGCATAACCATAAAATGTCATTCATTGATACTGATTAAAGTCTGTTACAAAAGGGGCATAAAGCCAAAAGCAAAATACAGAGTAAGCCAAAGTAGTAAGGTAGACCACACGATTCGCCACAGGCAATCGTCTGGGGGTGTAGCCTAGTCGTTCAAGTTCTCATTCTCCTCGTAGTACTTCTCTCCCACTCAACAATTGTATTAAGCAAGAGTGAGCACAAAAAACCGTGCTCCGCAAGTTACACCCAATAACAGATTGTAATGCATGCAAGGATTTAACAACGGGATGCTTATATGGCTCAATTTGCATAAAGCGACATTTTTTATTTAAATATTCATACTAAGTTGTAAAGCAGTTTACTCTATAACTAAAATTCATTTTCTAAATCTCAAGTTTTATAGTCAGATAACATTCATCAACGAGTGGTGAAGGATACCCTTCTATCACATGGCTACCCGCCCAAATTCCCATTTGGATAAACCATGCAACAACAATTGATATGGTCTTTTGAAAACAAAATCAAAGCCCAACTTTGAATGGCTTTGCTTAGCATGTCCTTGACTGTGGATACGGCTATTCGAATAGTTCTTAACATTCTGTAGAGGTTGTACAACTTTACCCACACGAGATAACCGACTTATAATGTCTGTCTGACACACTGCCGAAGGTGCGCGACTAAGTCATTATCACAAAGCCATTAATGCATCATCCCACCGTAGTCCTGCCTCGCTAAGATTTCGCTTCCTTTGGATAGAAATATATAAAGACACCCACGCAAACAGATGATACAACCACGGTGAGATGCTACAAATTATTTTGTCAGGTCCCGCCCACGCAGGACATGTGGTAGTACGATGAGATTTAGCAAGATGCGGCTCGAAGACCAGTTCTTAATTGATTTGGGCGACTTTCCAAAATAACCCCTAGGCCTTGATCATAGAGATGACTTGATCCCGTGCATCAACACGCACCATCCAATATCCATTTCGCCCAAGTCCAAACCAATTTTTATTTTATTTACCAAGTTAAATCATTTTATAAACCCCTATGGTAAAGTCAATACTATAGTATCATTTTAAATCATAGTTGAACTTTTGGCTAAATTCCCTAAATTAAACACTTTCGGTCTAAGCTTTGTCTAAGCACACTGTTTTTCAACATATTCTAGCTCATGCTAATGTATCAACTAGATTTTCACTAAGCTATCGAGGAATGATTAATCTAATAGCAAAGTTTGGCTATACAAAGGAACATGGAATAACTATAAAGCTCAAAATAGGAATTTAAATTACTTGAATTTAAATAGTATGCACTAATAATTTAACCAAAATTTAAATAATTTAAAATACTGAGAGTCGATATGATCAATGGTGTAACCTGCCTTGCTCAAATGCTTGAGGATCTAGTTCTTCGAAATATTCAGGTTCCCTAGAGTTGTCAAAATCTATACGTGAAGGCAAAGCAAACTCAAATAAATTCAAATAAACTCCAAATTAAATAATTTTAGTATATAAAGCTAGATCTTGATTTTAGATGAATTTAGAAATTTGAATCGCTCGAATCGGAGTTCGAACGAAGGAGAACAGGCTCTCGGAAGTTTGAAAATACATGAAATGATGAAAAAGGGATTTTTTTCGGATTTTTGGAATTAATTTTCTAATGGAAAATCAATTTATTGCGTCACAATGACGTCAGTGGCCAGATTAATGAATTTCGGCCAGAATTATTTTCCTAAAGAAAAAGCTTGTGCGGCTGACATGTGGGCCCCACATGCAAAGTTCGAACAGATACGTGCAAAGTTCGAACGTTCACGTCCGAAGTCCGAAGTTTCACATCCGAAGGGATGCATAGGATGGCGCATTGCCATGCAAGCGTACACGCACGCGTGCCATGCAAGCAGTGGCGCCCGAGGTGGCGCCTAGGTGGTCATGACGTGGCGGCCACACAGCGGCCACGTCGGCGTGGCGGACGGCGGCGGCTTGGGTGTGTAGGCTCGCCCGTGCTACGCGCCATGGCGAGCCAAGCAGGTGATGCCAAAAGGGAGAGAGAGGCGAGAGGGACTCTGCGCTCATGGTTTTGGCGACGGAGCAAAAGGGGATGGCCGGCGGCGACGGCGGTTGAAGGTGGCGATGGGGCTCCAGTGGCTCTCAGAGCTTGACCGTACGAAGCTGTTGGTGGGGATGGAGGCAGCGGAGGACCTTCCACGGTGGCGCAATCACCGGCGGCAAGAGATTCGGCCGAAGAGCTTCAACGGCAAACAGCGGGAAGGAGAAGGCGAGAGAGAGGGAGGGGTGTGGGGGAAAGAGAGAGGTGGAGGAGGAGCATCAAGTGCTCCCCTTTATAGATGTCAAGGAGGAGGTAGGGAGGATGTTGTGTGGCATGGGCGGACAGCAAAGCTCTGGCCGTCGTAGGGCATGGTGTGGGCGCAGGATTCACGGCGAGAGGTAGAGCAGGTAAGGGGATAGACAGCGGCGAAACATGCATTGAATGCGCGTTGACGAGGGCGTGGGCGTCAAGGCGGTGACGTGGGCGCGTGGGCAACTCAGCATGGGCAGCCAGTGAGAAGGACGTGAGGAGGAAAAAGCACGGGGGGAGGTGTTCGGCAGGTGGGGGCCGCTTGGCAGTGAGACAAGGGGGCGAGGTAGGCACGGGAGTAGCGGGCTGGTGCGGTAACTTGGGCCGGAGGACTGGGCCGTGGGAGGGAAAACGGGAAAATGGGCCGAAGGGATTCGACCCGAAACGAAAAGAGGATTTTAAATAGATTTTTGATTTACAAAAATACAAGAAATCGAAAAGGCTTTTTTAGAAAATAGTAAATAAAATCCAAAAATTCTAAAAAAATACACAGAAATTCCTTGAATTATTTGAAACTTAATAAAATTATTTACAACTTAAATTTAGCTTTTGATTTTGCAAACAAATTATTTTTGGCTTTTGGGAAAAATAGGAAAACCCTTTTTAAATTCTAGAAAATTCAAGAAATTACTTAAAATATTCTCTTTGACTTTAAATCCAAATAAATGAATTTTTGAATTAATTGAAGTTTGATTAGCTCATATTAAATTGTTTCTATTTTCTAAAATTTCAAGTTTAAGATTTATTAATCCAATAAAATCGAATGGTTAATTTTAATTTTTTTTTCAAAAAGCCTCGAAAATCGGAATGTTACAGGCGGCAATTGTTGAGGTCATCCTTGTCCTGTGATTCCATGGTGTAAGTGGATCGTACAATAACAAAAGTAACAAGGATGTAAATTATATATAACTCACGTCTTCTATACGGAGTGCACCCGGGCGGCTGGATACGCTAGGACGTCGGCCGGTATTAGTCGAAGGAGCCTTCCCCTTCCCCTTGTCGCGGGACTCCCCACGTCGGTGTCAGATGTCGAAGTTGTCTATGTCTTGCGATTACATGATGTAAGTGCACCGTATAGTAAAAAACGTAAAAATGATGTAAATTCTACATAACTCACATATCTGATATGGAGTGCACCCGGACGACAGGATACGCCATGGAGGCCTGGCTCAGTCGTAGGAGCCTTCTCATGCCCCTTGTCTCGGGTCTTCCCACATCGGTGTCGTGTGTCGAAGTCCCCCATATTCCGCGATACAGGTTGGATGATTGCATGTTGTTAGAAGAACGAAAGGGCAAATACAAAATCAGGATGCGAATTATACGTAACTCACCTCTTCGATATGGAGTGCTCCCGGGCGATGGGAGAAGCTACGACGATTGTCGGTCTCAGTAGAAGGAGATTTCCCCTTGTCCATCGGGTGAGTCCTAGGCTCCTCTGGTGCCTCCTCAATAGGGTATGGTACGTATGGTTTGCACCACTCGAATGTCTCGGGCCGCATTGAGAAGTTCAGCATGTACTTCTGCTAGATGAATGCCCTATCATACATCTCCGGGCCGTCGATCCACTGAAAGAAGTGGCAGCGCATCTCGGGCTGCCATTACACGGGGATAAAGTTAAAAATCTATAGAAATGAATGTAGGGAGTGGAAAATCGATGTGTGCGAAAGAAACACTTACGAGGTGGTGCTCACACTTGTAGTATGCCTGGGCGGAGGTGTGTGGGTGTGTGGATTGAATCATCTCCGCCGACTCGCCACACACACACTGTGGGACTGGAAACCGTGGTGGTACCAGAGCATTTTTCAATGAAAAATCTGGGTATTGCAGATGTTTGGCCTTCTGCGCAAGCCACTTGCACTTCTGTAATATCCTCACGTAGAAGTCTACCGATGAGTCTGACATATCCAGGTATCGTAGAAGTTTTGCTGTACATAACAAAACAAGGCGGGAAATATATTAAATTATGACAAGTGCCTCATTTGCGCACACGCCTTGTACACATGCGAGCATGGCTTGTGCAAAAGCTTTGGCTTGTTGCAGGTGCTTGTCACCACATCACCCAGAGTGCATGCCTGTTTCCTTTCCCTCCAAGCATGACTGTTGATATATTTCTATCGAAGCCTGATCTCGTACTTTCTTCTGAGGCCATCGATCACCTAGATGTTGTGCATTCGGGCCTTCTCCGTCTTCTGGTCCATGTGCCTCTGCATGTTCTCGGACCATAGCTTGGCTTCATCCATATGTCGCTTGGCTGCGGTGGCTCTATTGATGAAATAACCAACAGTGCGAGTCCATGTCTCCTTGACGATCGCGGTGATAGGGAGGCACCGCACACCTTTGAGGACACTGTTGTACATCTCGGATATGTTGGTCATCATAATCCTGTACCTCGCACCATCTGTGTCATAGAGAAGGGACCATTTCTCTAATTCAGGAGCGTGGCAATGAATCCACTTCGAGAAACTCATGGCACTGCTAGGTTGCTCTCCCTCTAGTACCTCTGGAGTGGATTCCCTTGTATGCCTCGTAGTTTGGTGTTCGAGATCTCTCCAAATGCACTCAAACTTCCACCTCTGATTTTGCAGACACAATGCCTTGAACGTCTTCACAACTTCCTGACTGCGGAACCACGTGAACAAGTTAGATGCAAGATGCCTTAGGCACCACCGGGTTTGCACGTGGTTCCACTAGTGGGGGGTTCCGTCCCATGCTGCATGGTGTTGAGGGCTACTAATAACCCAACATTGTAGTATGTGATAAGACATATGTTGCGCCGGTCTCCCACCACCATCAGCTTCACGTTCGCTAGGAACCACAGCCAACTGGATATGTTCTCGCTCTCCACAATAGCAAATACCACCGGGAGAAGCTAGTCATTGGCGTCGGCCGCCACTGCGGTGAAAATGGTTCCCTTGTACCTCCCCGTGAGGAAAGTGTCATCCATCGTGAGCATAGAACGACGAAACTTGAAGCCCCCAATGGCATGGGCGAAAGCCCAGAACACCCGGTCCAGTATGAAGTAGTTGGGCCCTCCCTTAGCATGTTCACTCTCAAGCTTGTTTATGTACGTGCCAGGGTTTGATTCAGCAATCTAGTCAAGCAATCTCGGCACAAGGTTGTACGCCTCTTCGTATGTTTCGTACATAGACTCGGTGACTTTGTACTTGGCTCGTCGGACCTTGTTGTAGCTAACTAGATAACCAACCAGATTGGCGAATTTCGACATCAGCATCTTGGGGGAAATGGACACGTCCGCCGTCACTCGGTGGCTAATGAGGCTTGCCACATATGCGGACGTCACATTCTGATGCTGCCACAAGGGCTCTCTAAGCTCGCAAGTGTGGTCGGTCAGCGCCTAGACCGCAAAGACCGAGCCAAAGATCTTTGCTTGTTGAGCGCTGACCTTGCCAGACAGCCTTTCACTACGCACTTCACTATGTAATGTCCTGGGTTGGACTGGTGCACTCGGTACATACGGCTGATGGACAAGGCGTAACGTGCTATAGCTTGTTGCACGGCCACCTTCCTAGGGAAGCGCTGGCCAACTAAGAGGGTGTCGGCATCAAACCCCTACTGGGAGTCTTCTTCTTACAGTAGTATGAGCGAACGCACCATGATATCATCAAGTCTTGATACCACGTAAGGCACCTCCGATGACACAATTCCCCCGGTTGGACCACCGGTCGGGTGTGCGTCCTCGTCGCTACCATTTGAGCCTGGGTCGGCGTCCTCGTCGGAGTCCAACCCGAGAGGCTGGTCTGGTACATACTCGTGGCAGTCAGTGCGGGTTGACCACCATAATTCCGCCCCCTCGTTTCGCACAAAATTATGTGCAAGTCTTCCGTCCGAGATAGCACATTCTGTGTTACCATCTTCAAGCTCGGCCTGCGGTTGCCCGCTTGTATAGGCCCCAGCATCATCAAGGTTTTCCGGGGCCCTACGTACGAAATTTACGTACACCATCGACCTCCCGTAAATGGCCACCTCGGGTTGGGAGACAATTTGCATGTACTGGCTTCATGCTACACTTCCATTCACCTTGACGAGCTCCCACATGACATTCGTGCAGGTGATCCCAAGTTTCTTCATCATTTCCTCCGTGACGAACTCCCTCCGGATGCAGCTTCGAAGCTCGTGAATATTTATTGCGTCGAGCCCCTCAGAGCAGACAACCTTGTATTGGTATCTCGACAGGTCCAACCCATCGGGTTCGACCCGTACGAGACCATCTCCATAAAACACTATCAAGTTTTTCATGTTCGAAATTACCAAAACCCACAACAACCCCATCCGCGGTATGTGATATAACAAACGATGACGACAAATTGCATGCAAGTGATCGCTTACATATGTGTAATTACATACGAATAATTAATTATTTACCAACAATTTGATTACTCCTCCGAAAATTAATTACGAGTAATTCATTACTACCGTGCTTACCACTATTAAACCGCATGTTTATTACCACTTAATTACTTACAACTAACTAATTTGCACTAAATTAGTTATGCCTAACTAATTGCTAGTAAACTAATTACAACTGATTAATTACCACTAAATTAATTACGAGTAGTTAATTCCCACTAATTTAATATGTCGGACTGATAACCACTAAACTAATTACGACTAATTAATTATCACTAAACTAATTACGACTAATTAATTATCACTAAACTAATTAAAACTAATTAATTACAGCTATTTAATTTCAACTCATTTTGAACCACTAATAAGTTCATACCAAAAATAACAAAGCCTATGAGCATTACGACCAATTAATCACCACAAAGTATCATGCAATAATAAATTATGGATACCGTAACTACAACTACATTATAAACATTACAAAACAAGCTGCATTAATTACAACTAGCTAACTATGACTACAGTAATAACGACAAAAGCATCCGACAAATTACCTGCCCTTCGGGGGACGCAATAAAAAGCCAAGCGACGAGCTACAAGAAGCAATCAAATAATTACTCTAAAATTTTTTAATTATGTTACATTCTCTGAGTTCTCAGCGATGAGCACGAGAAAGAGAGGCGAAACACAATTAAGATAAGCAATGAGCGACTACGAGAGTTCGGAATTTATATCCGAGCGAAGGCGGAGCCGTTGCGTTGGCGTCGGGAATTCTGGTTGCATTGTCTAGGCATAGCACTGTGGGCAAGGGGGCACAGCAGCGATGGGAAAGGTGGCCACCGTACGGTGGCCGTGTGGATTCTCCTCCACTAGACTGGACTGGATACTGGTGGTTTTTTATTTCTCTAGAGAACTGGACTAGTTTTTTGGTGATTTTTTTGACTGGGAGGGTATGTGGCGGGAGGGGAGGGCCGTGCGTGGCAGGTGCGGGCGGGCACCACACAGTGGCCGTGTGGTAGGGGATGGCACGTGGCGGGAGGGGAGGGCTGGCCACACGGTGGCCGTGTGTGAGCTCCTCCACTGCACGGTGACCGTGCGGCACGGTGCCATTTTTTTTTTCAAAAAACGCACGACGACGACCATTCTTGCTAATACGTGGCGAAAAATCGCCAATACGGTCAAAAACTCCCCCAAATGAGCCATGACAAGGACAACAGTAGTAGTAGCAAGCAATGCAAGATTGATTCTGAAGCCTTCACTGCTCGCTTGACTTTCCTCATTGATCTCATTGTCTCATCAAATGTCCCAAGTAGAACAGATGAATTTTAAATAATATTATTTTAATAAATATTTATAAAAATAAATAGTCGATTTTTTTTTTCAGAAATGGGCTACTGTTGCCCTTTCATATTTTTTTAAAAAAATCTAGAACAAACCCTACTTTGAGAAGCATGAACTACTGCTACTATCTTAATTTGGCCCTATAAATTGAGCATTATATTGGGTGTTTTGGTCGAGTAGCTGAACTACCAAGGGTGTAAAATGTGAAGCTTGAGAATGTGTTAGAAGTAATATATGTGCTCATTGTCTCAGAGTTCAGTTACATATTCGCTGACAATTTAGAAAAGCATTCCCTAGAGGCATATGCACCCACATCATCCTCCCTCCAACTTGCTTTAAGGTTCATGCACACCCCATACCCACCTTGTATTCCTTTGGCATTTTGCATTTTCTAAAAGGCGAATTGATAATATACCCTCCACTTAGATGGCTTTTGAGCATTTAACTTCATTCTCGATGTAATTGACAATATACCCTCTACTTATATGGATCATTGATTAAATACCCTATTTACAATATTTTATTAATATCCTATGTTTTTCCGTTTTCGCCATGTGAAATTACCAGATTACCCCTCCATCTCTCTCTCTCATCTGTCCCCCCTCCCATTCCCCGACCAGAGTAGAGTAGAAATGGCCATTTGCTCTGCCCTCTCCTTACTCTCCAATCGCAAGCGCCCCATCATCATTTCTTGTGTGACACTAATTACTGCTTAACAAATCATGGACCCTGATTGGCAGCCACACATGAGTCTCTCTCCCTCTCCTTCGTTCTCTGCAGGAAACCAGAAAGGAAGAAATGGAGAAGGCAGCCATGGGAGCTCCAGGCCGAGCTTGGCCTCAGCGAGGGATGCTGCAACTACGCCGGGTGAGTGCAAGAATGGAACGCTACGGGCACAAAGATCTCATGGGTGGAAAGAGCACACCAAGAGGCGGTCTGTGGTGGTGGCGTGGCCATGTACAATGGTGGCATCGACACTACTACTACGGCGGAAACAAGACCGTGACTTCCTAAAGAAATTTAGCGTGTCATGAGCATCTAAAGAGCGAGGGGAAATCACCAAAGAGGATGGTGAGCACGGGGAATGACTAATGCAGGCTGGCAATGAGAGCTGAGGGTGGCGTGACAAGCTCGACATGGAGCTGACAACCTAGAGAGGGAGGGATCAAATAAGAGGTTGGGGGATGAGAGAGGTGTAGGGATGCTCTAGTAGGGAGGAATTGGCCTGGGACTCACCGAATGAGGAACGGCAGCGCTGGCAGTGGCGTTCGACCGAAACAGAGGAAGATGATGGTGGCACGAGCTCCTGTGGATGAAAACCAAAATTGGTTGAGGGGAATTGAAAAGGTGGCTTGGGAACATGTTTTGACACGAAAGGAATTGGAAGGAGCCCATTGAATTGGCCATAGCGATGAAGCAAAGGTGGCGGCCGGTGCAGACATGGCGCTTTCCTGAGCTTGATTCAAGCCTGGGGAGGAGGAAGATGGAGTGGGGGTTGGGAGAGGTCACTAGGGGAGTAGAACGTAGGGAATGGAGGCCATGGCGGTGCTTTTAAAAGAGGCATGGCTCGAGGTGAGTCAAAGATGCAACCACGTCTTGAGGCATCGTGACGCAGGTCGGCCGCATGCGATGAGGTGGTGTGGCTGACGCGACCGTGCAAGCGAGGTCAAGTTGGTTTGGACGTATAGGGCCACGAGGATGGGACGACGACCTTGGCGGCACAGCTACAACAACGGTTTTTTTTGTTAGGAGGTCAGCAGGAGGAAGTCCTTCCTTCACTCCACGTCTCTAGCAACACACTAATGACATCACCACTCTCATCACCGATGGTGTCCTAACACCCCAAGTTCCAGAAGCTGGACTGGGACGTCTACCCCTTCCGGCACCCGTTCTTCGCCATCTCCACACCAGCGAGCCCTAACCGTGGCCACCAGCTCGAGCACCCGGACACAATACCGGAGTGCAACGAGTTGGACGTCTTGACGGTGGACTCTAGCCGGTGGATCAGCTTATAGACGGCCACGATGGCACCGGTGGGGGAGAGAGGAAGCAGGGGTAATCCAATAATTTTGCGTGGCCAAAATGGGAAAACACAGGATATTAACAAAATGTTGCTAACAAGGTATTTAATCAAGAATCCATCTAAGTGGAGGGAATATTATCAATTACATCGGAAATGAGGGTAAATGCTGGAAAGCCATCTAAGTGGAGGGTATATTATTAATTCCCCTTTCTAAAAACCTCCACTCTCCCCCCTCTCTCTCTCTTAGCCTTACTTCGGCGAGCTCGACACCGAGCCGGTCCCCCACTACCGGCCGAACCTGGCTCCGCTCGTCATCGCGCCACGCCCTGCTCCACTCACCATCGCATCACTCCATGGGACAAAACGGTCAGATCTAGTGGCGACCTCATGGGGTTTGCAGCCGCGGTGGTGGTAGGTTTCCGGCGATAATGACCTCGAGGTTTTCGGTGACACGACCTCATGGTATACTGCGGCGGCGGTTCGTGGCGAGGTTTTTGGCAAGATTTTCGGAGAGGTTCTAGTGGCAGTGAGGTTTTCGGCCGGTGAGGTTGCAGGCCAGCGCGGTTTCTGGAGAGGTTCCTGGGGGGCGAGGTTTCCGGAGAGGTTTCGGTGGCGGTGAGGATTCCAGCGGGCGCAATGTTTCTAGCGAGGTATGTATAAGGTTATATATAAAATACGGTGGGTATTCCTTTATATTGCTAAATACGGGTGTGGATCTTAAAGCACGCATAGACGGTGGATCACGTGGGTAAAAAATCAGCGTTCCTGACAATTTTATGTTTTGCTAAGTCAATGACTTGTCGCCAACTAGTTTTCCTACAAAACTTAGAGAACCTTACAAGAAAACTGCTGTAAGCCCGTTGGAGTTCGGTTAAATAGACATTTCAAGAGTGTATATAGCACCATTCACTTCCGCACCTCATACTTTTCATTCTTCAGGGAAGAAGCAATAGAGGAGCTAGAGTTGCTTAATGATGTAGTCAGTTAATTTAGTCGAATCGACAAGCTTAAGGGCATCTCCAATAGTTAGAGATAACCTTGTCTCTAACATATGCTACATCATATTTAGAGACAACATCTCCAATATATAGTCTCTAGCACACTCTTTGATATTTATATTTTATAAATTTCCTTTGAAACGGGCCCACATGTCAACTAGAGTATATTAATGTATCCTGTCTTGTTTCGTGTTATCCTGTCTTGTTTCGCGTGCACGACAATCTCTTCAGGAAGAGACGACATGTGCTCTCTCTCCTCCCCCTCTCTCCTCCACGTAGGATTTTGTTTACGTGGTATAGCTAAGAGACGACAATAAATACACTATTGGAGATGCCCTAATGCTGGAGATTCAGTTGTTTTTTAAGCTCCTTGTGCCGACGAGAGGGCAACCGTTTAATTTGGAGAATCATGCTCGTGTTAGTGGTAGGTTTCCCTTGTGCTTCATTCAAAGAAGGAAAAAAGGACAATGATAGGACGTGTACATCCGACGTAGACCCAATCCATCATATGCTTGTTATGCTTCGTCTTCCTAGTTTAGTGTATACGTGGGACACACTAGGTGCTTAACCTACTCGATGCTTCGTCTTCCCAGTTCTTACTCTTGCATCCTTACTTCGATTTCTTTCCCTAAAACCCTATTTTCTCTCCTCAATCTACAACCACAACAAAATCAAAGTGAATCAAGTGCCTTCAGGAGAAAGAATCTCGAGAAAGGGAGGGAATCACACACACTCTCTCCTTCCATCTCCATCTCCCACATGTCTGTAATCCCCCTCTAGACAGGCATGCCATAGAGATCTCTCTCTCCGTCCCAACATGATGAGGGCAACCATCTCGCATATCCTCAGGGGCATCATCGACTTTGTAACTACCTCTCAAGCCTTCGCTGCGATGGGTGCGGAGGTGCTACTGCTGTCGCAATTCCATGGTGCTCCACCTTGTGCAGACACTGGTCGTGTCCTCCTCCTATGCTTACCTTGTTGCAAGCATTTTATGGATTTGTTGCAACAACTTACTCAAATTATTGCATGAGGTGTTTCATTTTGTTGCAACATGTCTTCTCAAATATCGTAGCAAGAGGAATTTTTTTTGCACAATAATTTTTTCCTATTGTACTAGGTTTGCTAGATGGTGCATCGTCGTTGTTGCGATTGCTATGATTTTTGTTGCGTCTTGAGAGTGAATGTTGCAGTGTTGTAACACAGTATATTTTATTGCATCAGATGATGATTTGTTGCAGACTTACTAAATAATTATTGCGCCTCATCGACTTTTGTTGTGCTAGATCGGATAGCTGAGATTGATCGTTTTAAGTTAGATCTGATGGTGGAGAGGAATGTACAATGGAATGATTCTTATCATACGTCCGAGCACTAGTTGCCTCTAAGAAGAAAGCAACATCGCAATAAAAAGACGTGATGAGTTGCTTCCTTTTTCATGTATATAAGATGGAGTCACAACAAGGTGCGCTAGTAGTTTGTAGAGAAGTGAGTGCTTGGTCATGGAGGCCACGGTACTATTGACGGAACTGATACGTGGTGTTTGGTTTTAAGGACGAGGTAGGGAATTAACCATCTGATCTCAGCTGCGAACATAATTCATTTTTTTGGTTTGAGGAATAAAATGTGTTGGTCTATCACCCCCGAATCTCTTATAAATATAAATCTAGTATAAAAATTAAAGATAGTGTTATCCCATCAAATTCATGGGACTACATGCGCTCGCGCTTCCATCCGCCTCTACCCATCCGGCCATCCCACCCTCTCTTGCAGACGAGGTGGTGCTGGCGAGAGTGAAGGGAGGGGTTTAGGAGCGGTCGCGAGGCAGGTGTGAGGAAGTCGTCGTGGGGACAGTTGTGGTGGTTGGGCTCGGTGTGGGCCAAAAACGTGCAGAAGGGATACAGGTAGGCTACACTAGCTGGCAATTCAAAAATCTACCATGTAAACCAGGAAGCCATGCAAGTAGGAGATTATAGATCGTTACCACCAGATGTGCAGTGCAGCGGAAGAAGTGTTGGAGTAGCCTGATCCAATGTAGAGCACGTCGATGAAGTTGTCGTAGTCGATCATCCGGCGTCCTCGTTGTCGACCATCTCCTCCAGTAACCTGTCGTGTTCCTTGCGAAGTTGTGGATCATCCTTGAGCGCAACATCAACCGCAGCAGCACCTCTACGGTATCCACACATCGATGGATGGAACACCGTACGCCGATGTGCTAGCACCAACTCGCACGGTAGGGCTCTCTCAAGAAGATGGTGGCTAGGGTTTCGGAGGAGCAACTTACGTTGCGTGTCTGTCTCATATCTCTCAACAGTCTCATGCATCTCTTTATATAGAGCCCATGACAGATCCTATCCGAACACATTTGTTCCAACCCATTAAGTGTGTGACCATGTAGGTTCATGCGTAATCGGCTGTGACTCGGAAACTCCTTTCTGACCACTAGTCGTTTGCGGTTCCTAGCAGGACATAACGATTCCCGAATACACAAATTATATCAGATGAACCTTAATGTAATATGATCTATGAGTAAGTCCTTATCACTTACGACCAGCTCGTATCTCTATATGACCAGTTCATAACTCCTTACGACTAGTTTACGACCAGTTAGTGATCATGTTCGACCAGTCCACGACCAGCCCATATCTCCATACGACTAGTCTGTATCTGATTGAACTGAACGACCTGCTCGTGTATTCTCCCTTTGCCTCACAATATCTGGTTGAACTCCAGGTGAGATGTTATGTTATCCATGGACTGTTCAATACTTTCTCGATCAAGTGACGGATAACTTCATGTGGTCGACTCTTCGGCCACTAGTGGCATGGCCATGCACTTTCTTTATCTCACCACATCAAGGGGACTAGAGACATAACTCCTGTTATGTTAGGAGGGGCAAATCCCATATCCAACCAGTCACATTCCTCCGCATGTTTTATAGCATACTTGAAAGCTACCTTTATAACTACCTAGTTACAGAGTAGTGTTTGGCAACCCCAAAGTGTACTATTACACATGTAGGAAACCATGCTGATCTCAGGACTAAGGATTATACATTATCATTGCTTGATACCAACTAATGACACATGAAATCATAACAATCTCAATAGTGTCTCAAGGTGGGTCAATCCAACACCATGTTCTCTAACATGTGTTCACACAACTACAGAAAAGGTAATCACAGACGGTTTGAAATTGTCATCACAAATAATTTTTTGAACCATCTGACTTTATGGGTTAGTGATACTACGTGGTCATCACAGACAGTTTTTGAACCATCTGTGAAAAAAGCTATCACAGACGGTTTTGAACAGTAACCATCTGTGATAGTCAGTTATCACAGGCAGTTCTTGTTCAGAACCGTCTGTGAAAATAGACTATCACAGATGATTTTTTAGTTAAAACCGTATGTGATAGTTTTTCCTATTGCAAAAAATATCGAATTTTGAGCCAAACCAATTAATTGCTGGACACTAGTTTCCATATGCTCTTTCGATAGTTTGCAAGAAGGTAATTAAAAGATTCTCTCTCTCTCTCTCTCTCTCTCTCTCTCAATCAATGGCTCACTCTTTGATGAGGATGAGATCGAGTAGAGGCGTCCATCTCGAAATGAATCAGCCTCCCTTGTCGACCATAGATGGGGGCCCTCACTGAGAATGAAATCTGACAGGATGAAGGGGATGAAATCAGAATGAGAAGGAAACCTAGATGGGGATTTGGGGGCAAAACTTTATGCTCACCTGAGGCCAAGATGGGGGGCGACCAGATCTGGTGGTACTGGTCGAGCCGCAATGCCTTGCTCACCGAAGACGCTGTGAAACAGTCGGCTGCATCTCCTCACCGAACTCCACCGGGGAATTGAGGGCGGTCGTCGGAGCTCGGCGTGGGGAGGGGAGAGGGAGAGACTAATGGAAGACAATGTGGGGGTGAGTATATTATATAAGTGTCAGACCCCCGGGCGTGGAATACCTGTGGATCTTATGTGTATATTGTGCTAGTCCCAGGATTAAAAGGTAGCACACACATTCACAACATTTGGCATCATTTCCATACAATCACATACTAAAGTAAAGCAAAAGGGTGTAATCTACTTAATCTATTACAATAGTTATTACAACAACGGCCAACTGGCCAAATAAAAGCAGTTATCAGAGAAAATACATAGCAGCAGAAGACATAGGAGTAGTAGCAAAAGTCCAACGGTGTGCCCATCCGATCCCGCAGGCAACCGACAAGGAAACAAGGCCTAAGTAGATCCGTCACTGAATTCCTCGGTGCCAGGTGCAAGAACTCGTCGTCTGGCGTCGGGTCATCTGCAAATTCTAAACGAACAACAATAGCAAGATTGAGTATTTGTGTACTCAGCAAGACTTGTAGTGTATCGCAAGTGTTATGTTAGATGCAAGGCTGTCAAATGTATGGCTATATTCTACAATTTCTTTTGCTCAAAGCCAAGTTTATTTGCAATAATCATAAGTAATAATTTACAACGGAATTTGAAAGAGCAGCTTATGAAAGAGTAAGTACATGACAGTAAGTAAAGTAACTGAACAAGTAACAACAAATACTCACAACCCTACTCGGTTGTAAGCAAAAATATAATCAATATTCCGCCATAGAAATGGCACCGACAAATTCATGTTCAACCATAGAAATGGTAGTCCTGCTATAGAAATAGCAATTCAGTCATAGAAATGACAGTTCTACTATAGACATAGCAACAAAGCCATAGAAATGGCAGTTAACTCAACAAATGAAAAATCGTATGTCATCATCCCCATCATTTGTAACAAAACAGTTTTGAAAAGCAAAGCTACTGCCATACTATCCGCACTAAGCATGCTCATGACCGCGAGCACAGCTATTCGAATAGTTTATCACTCTGCAGAGGTGTACAACTTTACCCATAGTACGCGGTACTCCAGTTGCCTAGAATATCTCTAGTTTGTTCGACATCTGTTGATGCCACCGCTCACTTCCGAAGGTAAGTAGTCTAGAGTTCGCAACGCAGCCTTTACATTATCCAATCCTAACCTTGCACTAGCCCTGCGAATCGTCATCCTCATTCTCCCACAGATAGAAACCCGCTGAATGAGGACCCTCACTCGTCGGATAAAACCCGTCAAGTGAGTTCCTCACTTGCCCGTATAGAAACACGTCAAGTAAGTCCATCACTTGCCCGGATAGAAACCCATCAAGTGAATCCCTCACTTCGCCTGGATAGAAACTCGTCGAAGTGAGGCATCCGCAGTTGTGTCGGCATGCCGATCCTTCAACAATGCGGACACTACTTCTGCCTACTATCATGCAAGGCTAAGATTTCGATAACTTAGTTAGCTATGGCTACCTCACCCTAGCACATATCGTTATACGATTAGGTCTTAGTCCCGAATTTGCTGGCTTCAGTTCTTAACCGACTACGGGCAAGATCTCCACTCTATCTACTAGTGAGTTACAATCCTTACTTTTTTTAGAATACAATATAACTTGCCCGTGTCTAAAGACTAAAGTTTTCATGTCATTTTCATATAAAATATCAGAGGTAACTCCTCTGGACATTCTTCAAAATAATCCCAAACTCACAAATTAACATATTGTCCTTTTATCAATTTTTCAGAAATTCTATTGCTCTAATTGCATTTGTGCGATAACCGCACTAAAAAATTCCCATTTGACATTATCTATTGTCTAACCCATATTCTAAAGGTTACAATAGTGAGGCATCAATATTTCAAGGAGACATATGCAGCAAGTAGGATTTACAACTACCAATTTCCCGATAATAGCATTTTCATACAGAAAATACACACATGCATAATAGGATTTGCAAAACAAAGTACAATAATTAAAATATTGGGATCAACATGATCAAAGGAGGTACTTGCCTTACTCTTGCTTATGTTGTTAAGATAACCTTGATCTTTGTTTAATGTTCTGATAATCTCAATCCCGTTGGGAGTGTTGTCCCATTACAGCGGCAAAATCTAACTACGCAGATTACGATTAAATCCAAGAGCGTTTGAAAATAACCAAATGAAATCCAATAAAAACATATTCAAACCAAATAAAACACTTCAAATAAGACTAAACATATTTATTGACATCTTGAAAGAAAGGAGTAATCCAAATAAGATCAATACATAATCATCTAGAGCAGATGAAGGAAATACTACAGATGAATTATCTTTAAAAGAAGTTGATGAAAGAAATTCTTCAGATTAGGGTATATCCAAAGAAGATGATGAAGGAAATACTTCAGACCAAAGTATAACCAAAGAAGCTGATGAACAAAATACTACAGACAAAAGTATTTAAATCCCACAGAGAGAGAATGTTTGCAGGAACATTCCTCACTGGCTACTTAGGTAGGAGGGATTACATGGTTAGGCAATACTCTTTAGATCTGCTTTCGGATCACTAATCGTTAGATCATTGTGGACGGATGACAACGGACGACACCTAGAGCCTAGGTGATGTTGTTTTCCTTAACAGGCCACTTAGTACTCACAAACACTCTCTCTAGGCATTCTAGGTATACATCCACGATGATCATACAGTCAAAATAAATCCTCTTATATGATCTCATGATTATTTTAGTTAACCATTAACTGACTTGATACCGGTTTATTGAGAGTTTCTTAACATGACTTGCATAGAAGGTCCAGCTCATGTTAATGGTTATTTTTGTTATTATTTCCTATTTATCAAGGAAATTCCATGTTTTAAGTGTGTCCTTTTTATAGTCATTATCATGACTAAGCTTATATTAAGGTGCATCTAGTATATTAGGCTAGCCTTTAACTAGAATATGTGTTAAGGGCTATTTCTAGTTGATTTCAATTTTTATCCTAGGCATTAGGTTTATTGACAGGATTTACTTGATTTTTAACTTGGGGCAGCACTATCTGTTTTCAGATTAGGTTGCCTTTATTAGCTTAATGTCCAAAGCTTAACTGACTTAATAAACTTTCTAACTAGTTGTATTAGCAAAGCCATTTGCCTATCGTTATTTCTAACTATTCCTAGATTGCCTTCTCTGTTCATGTATCTTGAAATCAATATTTCTAACTAAAGTGTTGTTGTTAGATAAGGGTTCAATGGCTAATTGAGTTATGAAAATTTCTAACTACTTGTTTTGAATCGTGTCATTAGCCTACTGCCAAACCTTATTATTTCCAGACTTCCTTCTCTGTCTAAACATTTTATGATAACTGGTTAACTAATCTTCTTACAAATTCACTGATCCATTTGTTAAATAAGTTTTGAGTGATCAAATAGCTCATCATAACTCTTAAGCTGAAAGGGCTAATAGAATCAGTGATTTTCTAAATACTGACAGCGGCTTACTGTTATTTGATTAATATCATACTGTGATATTTGTTCCTACTTTCTCCTACATGACTTTTGAGGTATTGTTTACCTGGAATTCTTTGATAATGCAAACTTCATATTTTGTTGACTCATCTGAGTTGGTTCAGTCGTCAGTCCTAGGATTAGTTAGTGTTTTGTTTTACAAGTGGGTTCTTTTGACATTTCTAAACATCTTCAGATTTTTCATCTCTGTGTATTTGGCTGTTAAGGCTACTAAGCAATTGTATCTAGCCTTTCATTACTGATCATGTTCAGATACTCTGAACATTGAGAAGAGATTGCTTAATGGGAGTATTGCTCAACTGTATAAACTTCTTACTGAATGCATTTCTTTCAGATTGGCTAAAAGAATCAGTGACAGATCTAACTAAGGCTATTAGTAATCTCATTATCCTTCAGCTATTTCAGGTTTGCATCTAGAATGCCTTCTCTGTTCAAACATTCTAACAATGAGATGAACCCCGCCATTTAAAGTATTAACTAACTGATCTTCTTACTACATCAACTATCCAAAAGTTAAGCAGATTTTTGAGAGATCAAATGGTTATCATAGCACTTTTAGCTATTTGATTTAATGACATTCTCTATCTGTTTGTATTAGCTAAATCCTCGACCTACTGTTAACTTCAGATTTTCATCTATCCTCTGTTCATAGATGTTTCAACAGACAAACTTTCTGAAAATGAGGTGCTTGCTGTTGGATAGGGGTTACATGACTATGAGATTTCCTACTACTTGTATTAGCCCAGGTCACAAGCCTGTTGTCGATTTGGTCATTCAGTCATTCAGACAACACAGAGAATTCCAGAATTGAGTTGTGGTAATTTAAACCTTCTTGCCAATTAAAATTTCAGTTCTGCTAAAGGTGTTTGGGGTGGCACAAGTATTAGCCAATATTTCTGGGCATCTTACAAGTGGACTCCATGGTTCAGTGACAGAGGGAGAGCACACGAAGAGCAGAATGGAGCTGGAAAGGGGGGCTGCGGCCGGATTGGGGCGGTGGTCGTCGCCGGCAGTGAAGCGGCGGCGAGGCTGAGGCGATGGCTAAAATGGATCCGTGGAGGTGAGGTGAGCTAAGTGGCAGTGGTGGCTTGGCTGAAGAGGGACTGTGGCGACCGGAAGGGTGTGAGCGGCGGCCGGCGATGTAGGGGAAACGGGGCGGCGACGTCGGAGAGGAGTAGGGGTGAAACTAAGGGGAGCATGGGCAGCCTTGGAGTACCTGGAACCCGTAATGGTGGTCGGAGGGAGCCGAGAGGACTGGAGGCGGCCTGGCGACGAGAGCTTCGGGCGGCATGGCGGCGTCATCGTGGCGGCGGCCCTGGAGAGGAAGAGAGAGCGAGTGAGAGGTAGGGGGAGGTAGGGTGAGGTTAGGAGATCGTTACACAGGGAGAAATTGGAAGGAGGTTCGCCGGAGATGAAGTGGCGATGGAGGCGGCGGAGCTGGCCGGGTTTGGGGAAGACGCTCGTGTGCGGCACTCCACGGTGGCAGTAGCTTCCAATTGGGGGAGGGGTATCCTTCCTTGGAGTGTAGGGCGCAGCGTGACGCGCCTGAGAACGCACGGGGACCACCGGCGTGGCCGGGACGGCGAGCGGCGGTCCGGGCGGCCGAGCGGGCGAGGCCGGCTTGTGCCCCATTCGGGGTCTTCTTTGATGAGGGTGAAAGGGGAGGAGAGAGAACAAGAAGAAGCCAAGCAAATGGAGGCAAGGACGACTTAGGCTGGCCTTCTTATAGGTGGCGGGTGGAGGAGCTGATGCCCGGCCGGCATGGGCGTCGGGAGGACTTGGCGTCAATGCGGCAGCAGGGAAATGATGGGAGAGGTTTGCTATTTTGACACTACCAAAGATTGACATTTGCTAATTTGATACTCATGTGCCCTATGTCATAGGCACATGAGTGTCAAATTAGCAAATGCCAATCTTTGTAGTGTCAAAATAGCAAATTTTTCAAATGATGGTGATCCAGAGTGGGTATGGGCAAGAGGGCTAAACCGGGGGGGAGGTCTTGTTGGCTCGAGGACGCAGCAGCGTGTATGGTATTTGGCGAGCAAGATCACTGGCGTTAGGCGCATCGTGGAAGAAGATGCTGCCCGTGGGACCAGGTGGTCAGTGGGTGAAGGAGAAAAATGGATTTTCAGTTTTTCCAGAAATAGCTAAGAGGTTTAGGAATTTATTTGATCAAGAAATATAAGTCAAAAAATTATGAAACTTTTAGGGTAGCCTTCTGACATGATTTAGATTTTTCAATATTTGTTTTAGAAGTTTATGTACTTTAGATATTTTTCTAAAATTCTGTCAAGCTTCTCTTTGTATGTATTTTTATTATTTGTTGTGAAGAGAATTTCTAATCATGTTTTAATTTATTTCTTATATTATGGACAGTATATCTATACCAATTTTGTATTTTTGTTTATCTTATTTTGTTTTAACTTATTTTGATCCTTAATAAATTTTGTAAAGCTAGAATTTGATTTCTCAAATTCTTTATTCAGACAATTTCCACGAATGATAGATGGTTTCAAACAAAAATCATCTGTGATGAGCTAATATCACAAACAGTTCATATTAAAAATCATCTGTGATAAGCATTTTGTAACACCCTGGTTTTTTGAGCTTTTTGAAAATTTTCAAAATAAAAAGAACCATTTGGTTTTGATGAGAGTTCAAAGCTTAACTTGAGATTTTCGGAACTTGGGTGTTTAAAATGACTAAACCAAACTTCAACTAATTGTAAAGCTTGGTTTATTTGGAGTTGTTCGAGCCCTGGAGCTGTCTTCCCATTTCTCCGCTAGCCCTGCTCTCCTCTTAGTCCTGCTCTTTCTATCTAGATCTCCTTGAGTTTGGACCTCTCCTCGCGTCTAGACTTCCTTTGTGGCCAGACCCCCTTTCATGTTATTTGGGTATTCCTTAAATGCCCAGACCTCCCTCTGGCTTGGCCATCTCTTGGAGCCCAGATCTCCTAGCGTCTAGAACCCTCCTGTGTGTCTAGACCTCTCTTGTATCTAGACTTCCCTTGTGTCTAAACCTCCTCTTTGTTGGTTTGAATCTCTTTATGGTTCAGACCTCCCCTATGGTTCGGACCTCCCTCCTTGTCCAGACCACCCCTTCGGCTTGGCCATCTCTTGGGACACGTCTATCCCGTGGCGTTTTAGCTCAGGTGTGTGTTTCAAATGTCCTTGATTTCGAAATTCTAATTTGGGTTGAATTCCCCCTTCGTTTGAACCTCCTCGTGTTCATTTGGACCTCTCTGTGTCCATCGGAACCTCTTTTGAACCTCCCTCGTGTCCGTTCGGACCTCCCGCGTGTTCCAAACCTTCATCTCTTGTGGACTGTCCGATCCGTGTTAGACGGCCCGATCTTGTTGACACAATCGGCTGGTCCGAATATCCTCATTGCTTTGCTCCGTCCGATCGTAATCTGGCAGCCCCTGCTCCTCCGCGCCTTTCCTCTTTGTTGCTCCACCTCCCCTTGTTCCATCTTGACCGTTGAGACCTCCCCTGTGTTGGTCTTGATCGTCGAGATCTCTTTTGCTTCCATCTTGACCGTTGAGATCTCCCCTATGTTGGTCTTGACCGTCGAGATCTCTTTTTCTTCCATCTTGACCGTTGAGACCTCCCCTGTGTTGGTCTTGACCGTCGAGATCTCTTTTGCTCCCATCTTGACCGTTGAGACCTCCCCTGTGTTGGTCTTGACCGTCGAGATCTCTTTTGCATCTTGACCGTTGAGTCCTCTCTTGTGTTGGTCTTGACCGTCGAGATCTCCCCTGGCCCCATCCTAACCGTTGAGACCTCCCCCGTGTTGGTATTAACCGTCGAGATCTCCTTCAGTTCCATCTTAACTGTCAGGACCTCCATCGGATTCATCCTGGCTGTCGAGATCTCCTCTTGATTTCATCTGAATCGTTCAGGATCTCCTTTGAGTCCATCTTGACTGTTGAGACCTCCTTTGATCTCATCTTAACCGTCAAAACCTCCCCTTGATCTATCTCCTCCGTTGGATCCTCCTCTTTGTTGAATCTCCCTTTTTTTCCTTCGCGTGGTCCGATCCAGCGCCGCGCCCTTCCCCTATCGTGTGATCGGACTGTTCCGCTTCATCGCGCCTTTTTCCTTGTCCTTTGGACCTCCCTGTCCTCTGGACCTCCGCGTGGTCTTTTTGCAAAGACCACCCTCTGTGGGTCTTTTGCCGCGACCTCCCTTTGAGACCGCGACCTCCTCTTTTTGTCCTTTAGCCGCGACCTCCTGTGGTCGGGACCTCCCTGTGGTCTTTTTGTAAAGACCACCCCTCTCAGTCTTTTTGGCAAAGACCACCTCTGTGGGTCAGGACCTCCCTTCGATCACTGCGGGACCTCTTCAAGGTCCTCGCAGGACCTCTCACCTGAGCTTTGACTGGTCCCATTTGTCAGTCCCGCTCATTTTCTTTTATTCCTCCCGTGTGTCCTTGTGGCCCAGAAGTCTTCGTGCTTTTAATGTCAAGTTGTGTCACATTAAATGCTGTCTTTTCCATTGCACCCCTTCTGCCTCTATTGTCGCCTCCTTTACCAGCTCCTATCTTTTTCCTCACCTATTTTTGACCCATGGGTCTCTGGGTTTCTCAGTGACCTTCTTTCTCCTCCTTCTCTAGCTATAAATAGCCTGAGCAGCCTTCCTTTCCTCACCTTTGGCCACTTAGCTCTCCAACTCTTTTCCTTCTTGATTAGTGCGTGAAGCTGCGCCAAGGAGTCCGTTGAGGCGGTGCCGTCGCCTCCTCAACGACAAAGAGCTCACCGGAGTTTGTGCCGTCACTTCGCCGCCAAAGGAGTTCATCGGAGCGCCAGCGTCACCTTCAACCGTCGTTGCCGAGCCCTCCACCTCCTCCCTCCTCCTTTTCTACCTCCCTCTCGGCCTTGGTGAGTATTCCTGTGCTTTGTCCCTTTCCCCTTGACTCCTTGTACGACCACCTTGTGTAGTCGTAGCCTTGCCGAACCTCCTCCTTTGGATCTTCCGAAGATCTCCACTTTGCAAAGATGACTGTCTTGGTCTTTTTGCAAAGACGACCCTCTGAGGACCTCCTCAGGATCTCTTCCTCTAAGACCGCTTTGACCTCCTCGGGACATCCTCCTCAGGACGTCCCTTGAGCCCCTCAAGACCTCCCTTGGCAAAAGCCACACCCCCTCGGTCTTTGCTGGCCTTTTTGCAAAGACCACCCTCCCGGTCTTTGCAGGTCTCTTTGCAAAGATGACCCTCTCGGTCTTTTTGCAAAGACGACCCTCTCGAGTCCCCCTCTGGACCTCCTCCTCCGAGACCTCCTTTTTCTCTCTCGGGACCCTCTCAGGACCTCCCACTTTGCAAAGACCACCTTTTTGGTCTTTGCCGCCCTTTTGATCTTTTGCAAAGACCACCTTTCTTGATCTTTTTCAAAGACCACCCTTTTGGTCTTTGCTGGCTTCTTTGCAAAAGACCACCCTCTTCGGTCATTTGCAAAGACCACACTTCCGTGGACCTCCTTCTTTCTGTGGGACCTCCTCCTTTAGCCTGATCCTAGTTCTTTTGGTTCTGTCTTGTGTTGCTGGACTCTTGTTCGGTTTATTTGGAGTTCATTTGGCTGTTATTTGATTTTGCTTTGCTTTGTCTCGCGTAGATTGCGACTCTTCGGGGAGCCCGAGTTCTCCCAAGTAGTTCCTCAAGCCTTCGGTCTAGACAAGTTACACTCTTGATCATGTTGTGCCCAGTATCTCAAACTATTTAAGTTCTATTTCAAAATTATTGCATGCTTATTTATGCTAAGTATTTCAATACATGTTTTAACTTCTTAGCTATGCCGAATCCTTTATATGGCCCACATTGATATTGATTCCACTTTGTTGTCACCCTAGTTAAAATCTGGTTGATGCAATAGTGTGAACCAGGATCTCTTGAAAAATGTATGCTTAGTCATGCTTAGACCAAAATCTTGTTTTGGGAGTTTTTACTACCAAAAGACCATTGTTGTCCAATGTTTTAATCCATGACATTGGGTTGTCGTGGTAGCTTGTTAATGTTTTCGAAAACTAAAGGAAAAGGAAAATGGATTTGGACTTGGGTGAATCTGGTTGTTTGGTTGGTGTATGTCTATGCACGGGGGTCGTGTTATCCGATGCCCCAGGGTTGAGGTTGTCGCCCAAGTCAGTTAAGGACTGGTCTGCGAGCGATCCTTTGCTATGCCTATAATGGGCTATGCCTTACCGTGCAACCGCATGTCCTGAGAAATGGGCAAAGGGACCTGGCTGACTAATTTGCAAAGTTACCATCGTGGTTGATCCTGTTTGTACGTGGACGGTCTTTCATGGCCATTTCTTTTGACAAAGTCTTTCATGACTATTGTTCCCACCTGGCATAAGAGGGGGCACCCATTAACCCGACGGGTTTCTATCCAAATGGGGGATTTGCGAAACCTTAATGAGGGTGGAGTGCGGTGGAACGATGCATTGTAAAGGCCTTGTGGTGATCCCTTAGTCGCACATCTTCAGAAGTGTGTGAGCGGACAGTATAAGTGGATCATCTCATGTGGGTAAAGTATACAACCTCTACAGAGTGTAAAACTATTCGAATAGCCGTGTCCACGATCATGGACGTGCTCGCAAAGCCTCTCACAGTTAGATGTTGGTTTTGTTTTCAAAAGGACTTGATAAATTGGGTTTGGGAGGGAGCCATGTGACAGGAGGGTATCCTTCACCATTTTTTTGATGAATGTTATCCAACTAAAAACTAAAATTTAGAAAATGAATTTTAATTATTGTTATCTGCCTTGGAACTTAAAACTTGTATTTGAAATAAACTTGGCTTTATGAAAATTAACCATATTATGCCTTCCTTTGAGATATGCATTTATGCATGTCATTCTGTTATTTGACGGGTGTAACTTGCGAGCACGGTTGATGTGCTCCCTCTTGCTTGATATTCTTATTGAGCAGGAAAAGAAAGCTTGAGGAGGTCTTCGCAGTGGACCTAGAGGTCCAGGCCGACTAGGATGCGCCCTCCAGCCAATTGACTGTGGTGTATCGGGTGGTCTACTTATTTACCTTCCGCTGTATTTTGTTTGATGGCTTATAAGCCTCCCCTTTGTAATCAACTCTGTTGCTATTAATAAAGCTTGTGTTTGATGTATGCTACCACTTTTGTATGCTGTGAAGAGCTAGCTATTGATCCTTGGGACTAGCTCGGATCACACAGAGGACCTTGGGGTGCTCCCCACCCTCCACGACCACCCTCAGGTCTGGTCATGGGAGGTCATTGGGGACGTCATGGGTCTAAGACCTCCTCGGGCCAGATCGCCAGGCCTCTAGGAAGTCCTGCTGGACCTCCTGGGTGGTCCTAGAGGACTTCCGAGAGGTCCTGTTGGACCTCCTAGGAGGTCCCAGTGGACTTTCCGGGTGGACTTGGAGGACCTCTCGGGTGAGCCTTTGGTCAGGTCGTTGCCCAGACTAGGAGAGCTCCTGGTTTAGCCGTGATAGGACCTCCTGGTCCTGTTGCAGCTAGGCCTAGAGACCTCCCAGGTTGGGGTGTTACAAAGGTGGTATCAGATCATCTTGACTGTAGGTCATAACCTAGTAGAATGGCCGTAGAGTTTCAAAACCTCTTTCGAATAACAAGAAAAGTAATTTGTGCTCTTCTCATCTTGGTTATCTTTCTGTTCTTACATCCCTTTTGGTAATCCTTCTTACCCTAATTCTATCTTGCCTTGCTTTCCTTCTTATCACCATTTTACAAGGTCAAACGGATCCTCTTTCCCTTGTAACTTCTATAGGACCGAGTCCCTCGTGTTCAAACTCTAGAAGCCTCGGGAAGATTGAAGCAGCTGGATTAGCCCTGCAAGGCTCTTGGAAGCTGCCCTTGTAAGTTAACCAGCGCATTTGGATGCCAAGTTAGGTAGTTTTGAAGGATTATTGTTGAAGCTGAATCTGTGAATCAAAGATCTTGAGGCTGATCTTGTAAAGTAAAGATTTTTGAGGATTTCTGATGATTATAGGAAGTCTTGTGAATTCGGGAGCATGTCGGTGGATATGCCTTGTTTGTGAATGGTGGATTGTACGGATAGTACAAGCAAGAAGTTGATCTTGCAAGAAAGTTTTGATGGATCCTGAAGAAGATAAGGATTTGAAGCTTTGATTCGATTATTAGGGTAAATTAAATACTCTTAAATCTGGAGCATATTACAATACTGATTGGAAGCCTTAAATTAAATATGTGGGTTACACTGGATTTAGTTGGATATGATTGAATAGAGAATGTGGATCTGGAAGGAATCTTGATTGGACTATAAAAATATGTCTTGATCAGATTTTGGAATTATTGGATTGTTGAATGTTGGAAGGTATGTTAGAGGGATACCTTGTTGGTTTTGGAATGTGTCAAAATATTTGCTGGATAGATGGTGATGCAATGATTTGGTGAATCAATTTTGAACTGTTGGATTGTTAAGAAGTCTTTTGGAAGACTCTGTAATGAAGGTTTGTGGATTTTAAGGCCTTTTCAGTTGATTGTGATCCTAATTAAATAATTGAATTCTTCTAATTTGGGAAAATCTAAGAAATGTGATTGGTGGATTTCCATAATGTTAAGTTGTGGATCTGGTAAGGATGGGAAGTTGATTCTTAGCTCCTAGTAGACCTATTCATGGGCATGCCACTCGAGCCCGACAGAGTGAAATTTGGGCTTGGGACTCCATTCTAGCAGAAGGAAGCTTAGGCTGACCAAATCCCAAAAAAATTAAAAAATAGAAATATATTATTTTAATCCTAAAAACGAATTAAATAATACTTTTTTATTCCAAAAAAGATTAAAATAATACATTTTAATGCGAATTTCATATTTTCGGGCCGGGCTAGGCTGGGCTCGAGCCTGCTGATTTTTGGCTGGGCTTTTCAAGCCCGGCCCGAAGCCCGGCCTGGCCCGACATTTGAACAGGTCTAGCTCCTAGCTAGCACCCAACACATGGTTAAAGCAAGTGGCTCATGAAGAGAGCTGGATGGAAGAAAAGAAGCATCGTCGTCTCTGCCTTCAAGGACAACATGCGAGACCTTCCTGAAGACCGAGGATTGAAGATCGCCTCGTCAGCCCAGCCCTATAGATTTACATATCCAGACTCTTTCTGTGTACTGATCTGGCTAATCGATAGAACGTTGTAAGTTATTGAGTCTTTTTGGCAGCTCTTGAGTTGGTTCTTTGTTGGGTTGTTGTTTGTTCTATCCCCTTTTGGTCTTCCTTGTCTCTTTCCTACTCTTGGACCCCTTCCCTAACCCTCTGGAGCACCTAGCAGATGGTGAAATCTTGTCACTCCAACGATGAAAGCGAAGCCAGCCGCAAGGTTCCTGAGAATATCAGTCCAGAAGCAAGCCAAAATCTAGCAACTGAAACACTACGGAATTTGAATCAATTCTTGGTCACCCAAACTCAGCTGATGCAACGGTTGATGCAACAGATGGATGCCCACAATGCTCCCTCAGCTCTTGCCCCTGCGGCACCTAAAGAACACCTCTGTGATGTATTGCCCAAGGCTAAGCTGCCAGAAGCCTCTCATAGTAGAGATGTAAGCCACCTCCCTCCCTGAGGCAGCCACCCTTGGAAGTATGCTTTCTGTTACCACTGTGGTAAACCGGGACACCTCGCCTTTGGGTGCCCCCCAAAAGAAAAGCCAACGCGAGACATTCATTGTGCTAGCTGCAACAGTATCGAGCATCATTTCCTCAAGTGCTCCAGGAGAAAGGAAATCCAGTATCAAGTCTGCTACTGCTGTGGCAGGAAGGGCACTTTGTCAAGAAATGCCCCTTGCAAGCAAACATGGCACCTCAAGCAACCCCAGTGCCGAAAGGCAGATCTGAAGAACCAGAGGCACCACTTCGTGCAGCAACTTATTGTTCAAGTCATGGAGGTAAGGATTGTGTGAAGACACTTTTGACCCCTGCAGTCCAGCAACACTTTGAAGGTTGTCAGGTCGCTTCCATCCAAACCGAGAAAGGCAAGACTATAGTCCCACCTATCAGGCCATCCTGTGAATCAGAAGACCTGGAGTTCAACAGGACCAATCCCAAAGCACTAGACCTGCAAGCTACCTACCGTCATTAGAATAGTGATCACAAGAGGAGAATGGAAGCACAAGAGCAGGACATTGTGAAGAACACCAAGCCTCGAGTGATTGTTGGACCATCTCTCGAGAACGAGACATTAAGGGACAGCCTTCCAGAAGTTACTCTTATTACAACAATAACACCAACAGCAGGAAGAAAGACCAATGCAAGGATTATGTCGCAGGTACAAGAATACAGAAGTTCGGGCCTAGCAATGCCCCAAGAAGTGACAGCAAATCACCCAGTCAGTCCTTGCACCTCCAAGTCGCCCGTCCAAGGTTGGCTCTGAAAGAAGCCACCTTGTGCCTCAAGTGTCACATGTTTTTACTGCAAAGAATTAGGGCATTATGCCAATACATGCCCAAAGAAGCTTCAGACAATCTATCCGGTCGTCAAGCAATGATCCCAGTTGAAGACCATGAGCTCCCACCTTCTCTCTCTAACCTCTCTAAATCTCGGGGTCGAGATTCCCTTAAGGGGGGTAGGTTTGTAACACCCTGATTTTCTGAGCTTATTTCAAAAAAAATTAAATAAAAAGAACCATTTGGTTTTGATGAGAGTTCAAAGCTTAACTTGAGATTTTCAGAACTTGGGTGTTCAAAATGACTAAATCAAACTTCAACTAATCCTAAGGCTTGGTTTATTTGGAGTTGTTCGAGGCCTGGAGCTGCCTTACCCTTTCTCTGCTAGTTCTGCTCTCCTCTTAGCCCTGCCTTTTCTATCCAGATCTCCTTGAGTTTGGACCTCACCTCGTGTCCAGACTTCCTTTGTGGCCAAACCCCCTTTCATGTTGTTTGGGCATGGCTTAAATGCCTAGACCTCCCTCTTGCTTGGCCATCTCTTGGAGCCCAGATCTCCTAGTGTCTAGAACCCTCCTGTGTATCTAGACCTCTCTTGTATCTAGACTTCTCTTGTGTCTAAACCTCCTCTTTGTTGGTTTGAATCTCTTTATGGTACAGACCTCCCCTGTGGTTCGGACCTCCCTCCTTATCCAGACCACCCCTTCGGCTTGACCTTCTCTTGGGACATGTCCACCCCGTGGCGTTTTAGCTTGGGTGTGTGTTTCAAATGTCCTTGATTTTGAAATTCTAATTTGGGTTGAATTCCCCCTTCATTTGAACTTCCTCGTGTTCATTTGAATTTCCTCAAGCTCAGTTGGACCTCCTCGTGTTCATTTGGACCTCTCCGTGTCCATCGGAACCTCTTTTGAACCTCCCTCGCGTCCATTCGGACCTCTCGCGTGTTCCAAACCTTCATCTCTTGTGGACCATCTGATCCGTGTTGGACGGCTTGATCTTATTGGCACAATCGGCCGGTCTGAACATCCTCATCACTTTGCTCCGTCCGATCGTAATCTGGCAGCCCCTGCTCCTCCGCGCCTTTCCTCTCTGTTGCATCTTGACCGTTGAGACCTCCATGTGTTGGTCTTGATCATCGAGATCTCTTTTTCTTCCATCTTGATTGTTGAGACCTCCCCTGTGTTGGTCTTGACCGTCGAGATCTCTTTTGCTTCCATCTTGACCGTTGAGACCTCCCCTATGTTGGTCTTGACCGTCGAGATCTCTTTTGCTTCCATCTTGACCGTTGAGACCTCCTCTGTGTTGGTCTTAACCGTCGACACTCCCCTGGCCCCATCCTAACCGTTGAGACCTCCCCCGTGTTGGTCTTAACCGTCGAGATATCCTTCAGTTCCATCTTAACCGTCAGGACCTCCCTCGGGTTCATCCTGGCCGTCGAGATCTCCTCTTGATTTCATCTGAATCGTCCAAGACCTCCTTTGAGTCCATCTTGACTGCTGAGACCTCCTTTGATCTCATCTTAACCGTCAAGACCTCCCCTTGATCTATCTCCTCTGTTGGAATAGCCGTGTCTACGGTCATGGACGTGCTGGCAAAGCCTCTCACAGTTAGATGTTGGTTTTGTTTTCAAACAGATTTGATAAATTGGGTTTGGGAGGGAGCCATGTGACAGGAGGGTATCCTTCACCACTTGTTGATGAATGTTATCCAACTGAAAACTAAAATTTAGAAAATGAATTTTAATTATTATTATCTGCCTTGGAACTTAATACTTGTATTTGAAATAAACTTGACTTTATGCAAATTAACCATATTATGCCTTCCTTTGAGATATGCATTTATGCATGTCATTATGTTATTTGATAGGTGTAACTTGCGAGTACGGTTGATGTGCTCACTCTTGCTTGATATTCTTATTGAGCAGGAAAAGAAAGCTTGAGGAGGTCTTCGCAGTGGACCAGGATGCGCCCTCCAGCCGATTGCCTGTGGTGTATCGGGTGGTCTACTTATTTACCTTCCACTGTATTTTGTTTGCTGGCTTATAAGCCTCCCCTTTGTAATCAACTCTGTTGCTATTAATAAACTTATGCGTTCTTTGTATGCTACCACTTTTGTATTTGTGAAGAGCTAGTTATTGATCCTTGGGACTAACTCGGATCATCAGAGGACCTGGGGTGCTCCCACCTCCACGACCACCCTGGGTGCAGTGGTGGGAGGTCGTGGGGGCGTCTGGGTCTAAGACCTCCTCGGGCCAGATCGCCAGGCCTCTAGGAAGTTTTGTTGGACCTCCTGGGTGGTCCCGAGGACTTCCGAGAGGTCCTGGTGGACTTTTCCGGGTGGACCTGGAGGACCTCTCGGGTGAGTCTCTGGTTAGGTCGTTGCTCAGACTAGGAGACCTCCTGGTTTAGCCGTGATAGGACCTCCTGGGTCCTGTTGCAGCTAAGTCTAGAGACCTCCCAGGTTGGGGTGTTACACATTTCAAGCCATGGTAAAATCAGAGAGTTAGTGATTTCAAGCCATGGTAAAATCAGAGATACTTATCATAGACGGTTCGTGATAGTATCTTATCACAGATGGTTCTTAGCGTATCCGGTAACAGAGATGGTCACGCTGATAAAACCGTTTGTGATTACCATTAACACAGACAGTTTTAGAAAACCGTCTGTGATGAGGCATCTAGTATTGGCCTTTTTATAGTAGTATCACATTATTGATTTCATATCCCTATATCCATGATCGGAGAAATATGATCATCAATCAATACATTTGCTAGTCGATAAGTCATTAGCGTTCCGACCAGTGACATACGACTAGGGATACATTTAGAATGACATCATATAAGTTAAAGAGCTTCACCAACAAATCACATACTTGTTAATCTTTATTAATGGTAATTCATTCAAGGAACATAATAACATTTATACTATAACTTATAAACATAGAGGGGATACAATCATTTCTATTGTTTCCTCTAGGGCATACCACCAACAGCCTCCTCCTCTTCCCGTTCCCCTCCACGTGAACACTGCTACCCCATTCTCTTCGCTCGCGCTTAGCCACCCGGTCCAATCCGCCATCGCCCTCCGCCCCCACTGACAATCTCGTGTGCTGCTCACGCCCAGCATTGCCTGTTGTCGATAGTGAACTCCTTCGACAGCATTGACGCGACTCCTCACGGCTTCGACGGCAACGAGATGCCTCCTGTCATCCCTTCATCTTCACTGACCCTACCGTCTTCCCGATCACCTTTGATTTCGATGATGATGCATTCATCGGTGAGCTTGATGGTTTACACTTTGGCTGTGTCCACCGCACCTACAACATAATCTGAAAGTTCATCCTTGATGTTGTCAGCAATTCCGATCTTGCCAGTATCAACACAATCAACGTCATGGCTGCCAACTTCAGAAAAAGGAGTGGTAGCACGGGATTCAACGATGCCCATATTGGTGGCTTCAACTAGATAAGTATCACCTACTGAGGTAATTCAAGATATAGTTTTCCTCTGTTGGAATGACTTGCAGGTGGATAATAAAAATGGTGAATCTATACATGTTCCTGAAGTTGGAATGACTTTCAAGTCAGAGAATGATGCATATGATTTTTATTACTACTATGTAGGAAATATTGGGTTCAGTGTTCGGAAGAGCAACTCAAAGTTGAGACAATATGACACTATATATCAGAAGCATATAGTTTGTAGTAATGAAGGAGATCGAGGTACTCATTCTAAACATGTCACCATGAAAGAGAATGCTACTACAAGGTCTTGTTGCGGTGCTCGTGTTCAGTTAAGTATTTGTCGCGAGGGCATTTGGACGATGCAAAAGGTTATACTTGATCACAATCATTATCTTGCAAGTCCAGATAAGAGACACATGCTGAGGTCACAACGTCATTTGTTAGAGGCTGATAAGCTGATGATTAGTCAGATGCGAGAAGCGAGAATAAAGCCTGCTAAAGTGTACAACTTTTTCAAGCAGTGGTATGGAGGAGCTCAGAATGTACCTCTCTTGCGGATGGATTGCAATAATCATGTCGGTCGTGAGCGCAAGAAGTATTTGAGAATCATTGATACACAAACATTACTGGAATACTTAAAGAACAAGCAATTAGAAGATCCTTCGTTTTTTTTATACCATACAGTTAGATGAGGAGGATGGCTGGATAGCAAATTTCTTCTGGGCAGATGGCCAAGCTATCATCGACTACGCTTGCTTTGGTGATGCTATATCATTTGACACAACGTTTCAGACAAAGAAGTTTGAAATGCCTTTTGCTCCACTCATTGGAACCAACCATCATAAGCAGACGATTCTTTTTGGAGCTGCATTGTTATATGATGAAACTATTGAATCATTTATTTGGCACTTTAAGACATATCTGACAGCTATGTCTGGGAAGCAACCGGTGACAATTTTCTCAGATCAATGTGCTGCCATGTCCAAAGCAATTAGCATTGTTTTCCCAAACACAAGCCATCGTCTTTGTTTGTAGCACATTAATCAAAATGTTGCTAAGCATCTAAGTCATGCAATTCCTAACCATCCTCAATTTCTTTCTGACTTTAAGAGATGTGTCTATGAAGAAAGGTCAGTGCCATACTTTAACAAGAAATGGCAAGAATTATTGAGTACTTATAACCTTGAGGGGAACTCATGGCTCAAAAACCTATATGATTTGTGTGAGAAGTGGGCTACTATCTACCGCCATGATTCTTTTTCTACTGACATGACTTCGACTCAAAGGAGCGAAGGTACGAACAATGTGTTCAAGAAAAGTGTTAGACCATGTGGTTAGGTCTAGTTTATTTTAGTTGATGAATAATTGACAATGTTGGGTACTGATGATTATTTGAGGCGTGTGGCGTGTGTGGACTAATGACGGTCAAGTTGTGAAGAACTTGTGCCGGTGAAATATGTTGTTTTGGTCTCTGCATGTGTAGGATAACTCGGAGGCGATCGTGGTCTACGGCGGTGACCGGGAGATGGCTTGGTGTGAAGTCATGGTCCAGAGGGTCGAGGATGTTGGAGGAGACGATCGGGCTCGAGTTGGGGCGCGTGGAGATCAAAGATAGATGATGCGTATTGGAGCTATAGAGGTGCGGTCCGGAGGCTACGACATGTGATAATTTTGGGGTGTCCAAAATTGGAAAGCTGAGAGTTGTATTAGGTGATCATACGTATAAGGTTGTGTATTGGATCTAGTACGTGAGACGTTGGATGGAATTAGGATTGGAGTCCGAAGCCGTTTTGGAGTCTAGTCTAGTCTCGTCAGATAAAAGGAGGGGCAAGCGGCAGTTGGTCGGAGGCTTGAAAAGACTAATCCATACATTGTGACGTGTATACTGCTTGATCTCCAAAGAAATTATTTTTGGCCCTTGCGGCGGGCGAGGCTTTGTGGTTCTTTGACAGCCACGCGTTTCGTTGCAGCTTTGTCTGTCCTCGTCTGCACACTATGAAGCAGGGCTCCGGTGTAGAATCGTTTGTCTCGACCGACGTGTTTCAGTACGTGTGGATTAATTTTCTTTGTTGGTTTAGCTAGTGAGTAAAAACCGGCTTTATGCTTTCGTCATAGCTCTGCAAGCACTTTGCTATTTTTTTATTCATGTGCTGTAGATTGAAAGGGACATCTCCAATTGGTGCATGCACTTAGATGCTACTCGTATTGCCATATTGGATCTTGGTGCTATAGAATTAGGCTTTGGTTTTACTCGGTTTACACAGGAACTTAAACAGGAACTTTAATAAAACCTGCAGGCTTTCGATTTTCAGTACTACTGTTTTTGGTTTTGGTTGTTCTTGCTGTTGGCAGGTTCAACAAATAGATAACAATAGGATTTAGAGAAAAAGTGATCGTGCTCCTATTCACCCCCCCTCTAGTCGCCTTTTTGGTCCAACAAGTGGTATCAGAGCCAAGTTGCTATGGCGTCAGAGAGGTATGTGAATTGTCCCCCCATGCTAGATGGTACTGATTTTGCTTTTTGGAAGTGTCGTATGCAAGCATATATTGAGGCTCAAGGTAGTGATGTATGGAATAAGGTTTCTAGTCCTTATGTGGTTCTGCTATTGTTACTAATTTAAATAAAGCAGATGTTGATTTAAATGCTCAAGCTCGTAACTTGTTGTTTCAAGGAATCTCTCACAAAGAATTTGATCGTGTAGCTCATATTACTACGCTCACTTAATATGGAAGACTCTTTGTGATTATCATGAGGAACTACTAAAATTAAGAAAGTACGTAAAAATCTTTATCAAAAGAGTATTCTCGATTTTGCTATGAAACACGGTGAATCTATTGATGATCTGTTTGCTCGTTTTGAAAAGATCTTGAGTAGTTTGCGTGGTGTTGGTGTTATTCCAACCGATGAAGATAATGCAACTAAGATATTGAGATCTTTAGGTTCTGAGTGGTTGATGGTTGTCACAACTATCAATCAAACCATCGATTTAGATACTTTAACCATGGATGATCTTTACTCTAGATTGAAAACCTATGAGATGGAAGCTGTGCCATCTAAGATTGATAAATCTTCATCTTTAGCTCTTATGACTAACCCCATGCAAAATTTGTTTCTTGAGTTCTTGTCTTGTGTGCCTTTGTCTTCTTTCTCGGATGAGCAGTTAGAGGTGATTCGGAAGAGCAGCTTGTACTTATCTCCAACAGAGTGACCAAGGCAATTAACAACATCGTAACAAAGGCGGAGAGGAGGTCCTATCAGATGCTATGAATGTGGTGAGCTAAATCACATAAAGATGAATTGTCCCAAACTGAGGAGTAAGGAGGTCAAAGATGACAAAGTACCAACTCGTCGCTCTAAATTCAAGATTGATCCAAGCAAAAAGCACAACTATCGTAGGGCAGTCCACAAGGTACTCTCAGCACTAAATGAGATTGATTTGAGTGATGTTGATTCTGGAAGCGATGATGAGGACAACTGATGCGGACATCCTTAGCTATGTTGTTCCATATAGTGTTTTCAATCCAACAAGTACCTCAGAACAACATGAGCTTACTAAAAGAGTTGAAGAACAAGAGAAGCTTCTGGGTGAAGCTTGTGCAAAGAAGCTTAACCGCGGTGAATCATTCCATGAATTTCCTTTAAGTTTAATTGAGAATATTATACTACCTAATAGCGGGTCATCGCTTATTGTTAGGTTTGAAGGAGATGCCTTATGTGAATATCAAGAACACGATGCTTCTCGGGGTGTTTTGATGCTCACAAAAATAGCATGCAGCCTATGGGACGCATGGAAAGTATGGGTTCATGACGATCTTCTCAGCAACTCGGAAGGATCTAGCTTGAACAATATATATATTTGGAAAGCTTATCAAGTCTACTTTCCAACGGATCAAACGGCACGTGATTTGGCGCTTTCTATAAAAAGTTATGGCTATTCGAGTGCATGCTGCTCATTCAGATCGACCAACGCGCGAGAGTTGACAAAGTTGATGATTTCGCGGCATGTACGGCATCTTGGGAAGATATCCAGCTTTGCCATGACTTTCCAAAGGCTTACAAGAGTCCCTTTCTCAAGTTTCATACGGATTCAAGTCGTTTCAATTAATGAAACTGAAGTTAGGAAAGTTTGGATTAAATTCGGATTCGGAATCAGCATCAAAATCGGATTCGGAATCAGCAGAATAGTCCGGATTAAAAAGGTCATAACTTTCACAAACGGAGTCCGATTTGGGTGTTCTTATACTTGTTGGAAAGCTAACTTCAAGCCCGATCCAACGGATACTCGCGCAGCCTCAGATTCATCACGTATCAAAAGATATGACCGAAACAATGTGACGGTTGTAAACTCAAAGTTTCCTTTTTTGTTTTAGATTGTGTCTGAATTGGAGTAGGAGTTCTAATTCCGAAATAGAATAGGAGTAGGGCCTCTTGGCCAGCCATAAGGTGGAGAAGGGCACTATATATTGAGGGGTAGACCCCCATTGTATCTTCAGACCACGATTAAAGATTTTGATTGCTTTTTGCATCAACGCTTGATTCTTCCAAGAAGTTTGGTGAAGGCCAACGACTTGAAGGAATAGGCGTTTTCTTCCAAAGACCGTTCGTCTTTCCGTTGGGAATTGAGGGATCGGTAAAACTCCACTTGGTGGTCGGGTGGAGTACACGTGAGATTGGGCGGATTAAAGAGTTGCAAGTTCATGCATTGGCATCGGGTGAGCAACTACGATTTGTCAAGTTAAGCGTGCAAGTTATCTTCGATCCTACGTCGAGAAGATCGGGAACCCCCGTATCAACAACGACAAGAAGGAAAAGGAGGTGGACTTCACAGGGATGTGTTTTATGGCGAGCAGTGAGGAGCTTAACAATGATGATCTCTACAGTGATCCTGATGAGGTAAAACCCTCTTATACAGATTTATCTCGTGTTGTGCTTAGGTTGACAGATGAGCTCAAAAAATATAAAAAGAAAATAAAGAAACATGATCTTGTTGTTGAGAACTTAAATTCTGAAATTGATTGACTTAAAGCTTCTATTCCTGATGATGAATCTTGTGAGTCTTGCCAAGTTTTATTTTCTGAATTGGAGACTGCTAGGTCAATACATACTAAATTTGATGAGTTAAGACTAGCACATGACTCTTGTGATGAAAAGTTAAAACTTGCATATGATGAAATTGGAAAGCTCAAGTCTAATTCTACGAGTTTAGAGTCTAGTATTTCAAATACTCAGTCTAAAGATTGCTCTAATTGTAAATTGCTAGAAGCTAGACTAAATTCATCTCAGGAATCTATTCAACAGATGCTTTATCATGAGACACTCTCTTGCACTAATTGTCCTAAGCTTAGCACTGAAATAGAAGCTTTGACTAGACAACTAAATGAGTTTGCTGAGAAAGAAAGATTGGCTCGATCTAGTGCTTCTAAGAAAAGCTGTGAATGAATCATTAATTGCACAACTTGTTCTACTTTAACTAAAGAAAATGAGTATCTTAAGGACACTTTAGAGAGATTTTCTTTTGGCAAGAAAAATTTGAATATGATCCTAGACAAATCAAAAGTGAGTATTAAAAGTCAAGGTCTAGGATTTAATTTTATTGAGCATGCCAAGAATCATCCTCCTAAAGTTGTTAAGCTTCTTGAACCTAGAAAATTTGAAGTAAAATCTGAACCAAAACAAGCTGTGTTTAAATCTGCTGGTTTTGTGCAAAGTTCTTCTACTAATGCTTCAGGTGCTACCTTATCTGTTCAAAAGAAATCTAATTATGTTAAATATAATTGCACCTATTGTGGTAGAGATGGGCACATGCATGAATTTTGCTTTAGACGTGTTAAGAAAGAGAAAAATGATAGATTGAATGCATTAAAACAAAATCGTGCAACCTCTTTTGTTGTTCCTAGAACTACTGCGAAAGCTAGGTTTTTAGAGAACTTTTATGATGATTTTAAATCAGGTTCACATGATGGTTTAGGTTATAATTCAAATAATTCTCGTTCAGCATTGCCTGCATTTCAAGGAGCAACTAGACAGTCCTCTTTTTGGTGTTCTGATCACTCACGCACACATATTTCTTGTTCTAGTTTTGTTGCTCCTGTTCGTCGTGTATCTCAGTACTAGGTACCTAAATCCTTACTCACTAACCCCAGTACTAAGATACCGACTATTGTTCATACTTTGTAGACTCGTCGCAAGCGGAAGGAGAACATATGGTTCATTGACTCTGGTTGCTCTCGCCATATGACCGGAGACTCACGATGGTTCTCCTCCCTCACTCATGCCACCGGTGATGAAATGATCACTTTTGGGGACAATACTCAAGGACGAGTTCTTACAAAAGGTCTTGTCTTGGCGTCAACGACAAGTTCATTTTAAAAGATGTGGCCCTTGTCAGTAAGTTGAGCTATAATTTGCTTTCCGTTTCACAGTTGTTAGATGATAATCTTGAGGTAAGCTTTAAAAAGCATTATTGTTGCATTTTAGATTCATCCGGCGATTTAGTGTGCAAAATTATTCGAGTTGGTCGTTTGTTTAAGGGTGACTTTTCTTTTTCATCATCTTCTGATCTTAGGTGTCTTGTTTCATCTGTTTCTAAAGATTTATTTCACTGGCACCGTAGATTAGGTCATATTGGTTTTGATCATCTTGCTCGTATCAGTAATATGAATCTTGTTAGAGGATTACCCAATCTTAAAATTGATAGATCTATGGATTTTGTTTGTTCACCCTGTCGTCACGGTAAGATGGTTTCTGCATCACATCCTCCACTCACACTTGTTATGACTGATGCACCTGGTCAGTTGTTGCACATGGACACTGTAGGGCCTGCTAGAGTTCAGTCAGCTGGAGGTAAATGGTATGTTCTTGTTATTGTTGATGATTACTCTAGATACTCTTGGGTCTTTTTCATGGCATCTAAGGACGAAGTTTTTGGTCACTTTAGAGAGCTTGTCCTTAGACTTGCCCTTGAACTCGAGGGCACTTAGAGCAATTAGAAGTGACAATGGAACTGAATTCAAGAACACATTATTTGCTTCTTTTATACTGAAAAAGGTTTAGATCATCAATTCTCTTCAGCTCGTGTGCCACAACAGAACGGTGTTGTAGAACGTAAAAATAGAACTTTGGTTGAGATGGCTAAAACGATGTTAAATGAACATGCTACACCTAGGAAGTATTGAAATGAAGCTATTTCTCTTGCTTGTTATATTTCTAATAGAGTATTTTTATGAGCTAAATTGCATAAGACTTCCTATGAACTTCGTTTTGGTCATTCTCCTAAGATTTCTCATTTGAGGGTGTTTGGTTGTCGATGTTTTATACTTAAACATGGAAATCTTGATAAATTCGAATCTAGATCCTCAGATGGTATTTTTCTTGGATATGCGACTCACACTCGAGGTTATCGTGTACTCAACTTAAAACTAACAAAATTGTTGAGACCCACGAGGTTACTTTTGATGAGGCTAGTCTCGGTACTAGACCCGACAATGCAGTATCTGGTAAATGGCGACCAAGACATCTTCTATGACTCGACGACGATGAAAGGGTAACCCCGATTCACACTATGTCACACGCATCTACACCAATGGAGTCTACAACTAGTGGCTCTGCTCCTACCTCCAATGAGGTAGAGGCCACTACTACTACACCTATGTCACCACCGACTCCACAGGCTCCTTTGCATATTCAACGACGTCATCCTCCTGAACAAATGATTGGTGAGTTAAATGAGAGAGTTCTTCGCAACAGGTATAACTCCGATACCTCATATGCTCATGCTACTTTTGTTTCTTCGTTTGAACCCCAAGATGTAAGTCACGCTTTATCTGATGAGCCTTGGATTAATGCCATGCATGAGGAATTAGAAAATTTTGAGCGTAATAAAGTTTGGACATTAGTATCACCTCCTCATGGTCATAATGTCATTGGAACCAAATGGATTTTTAAGAATAAACAAAGTGAGGATGGTGTTGTTGTTCGAAATAAGGCAAGACTTGTGGCTCAGGGTTATACCTGTGGAAGGTCTTGACTTTGATGAAACTTTTGCACTGTGGGTCTGTTTGGAAGCCATTAGAATCCTTTTAGCTTTTGCGGCTTCTAAGGGTTTCAGGTTGTATCAAATGGATGTTAAGAGTGCCTTCCTTAATAGCTATATTGAGGAAGAAGTCTATGTAAGACAACCACCTGGTTTTGAAAATCCTAAATTTCCTGATCATGTCTACAAACCGTCCAAAGCTTTGTATGGTTTAAAACAAGCTCCAAGAGCATGGTATGAAAGACTTAAATCATATTTGCTTAAAAATGACTTTCAAATGGGCAAGGTAGATAAAACTTTGTTTACACTCAAGCATGGCAATGATCTTTTACTTGTTGATTTATGTGGATGATATCATCTTTGGTGGTTCTTCTCATGCTCTTGTTTCTAAGTTTTGAGATACTATGAGCAGGAATTTGAGATGAGCATGATGGGAGAACTCACGTTCTTCCTAGGCTTCGAGATCAAGCAATCAAAGCAGGTACTTTTGTTCATCAAACTAAATACACCAAGGATCTCCTTAAATCGCTTTGACATGGGAACAAGCAAACCAGTCTCTACACCAATGGGATCCTTCTGCAGTTGTTAGACCACGACGAGGATGGAGAGCCTGTTGATCAAAAAGATCTGAAGCATGATTGGTTCACTTTTGTATCTCATCGCTTCAAGGTCAGACATTCATTTTGCTGTATGTCTGTGTGCTCTCTTTCAAGCTTCCCCACGTACTTCACACCGTCAAGCAGTTAAAAGAATTTTCAGGTATCTTCAGTCAACTTTAGACTTTGGTTTATGGTATTCTTCTTCATCATGCCTTACCCTTAGAGCTTACTCGGATGCTGATTTTGGGGTTGTAGAATTGATAGGAAGAGTACCTCGCACATGTCACTTCTTAGGCACATCTCTTGTGTCATGGGCTTCTAGAAAACAATTATCTGTTGCACTTTCCTGGCAACCGAGGTGAATATGTAGTCTTGCTTCTTGTTGCTCTCAATTGCTTTGGATGATTTCTACTCTTAAGGATTTTGGCTTAAATCTAGATAGTGTTCCTCTTTTCTGTGATAACACTAGTGCTATTTCTATTGCTAAAAATCCTGTGCAACATTCAAGAACTAAGCACATTGATATTCGGTATCATTTTCTTAGAGACCATGTGGAAAAAGGAGATGTTGTTTTGCATTTTATTGATACAGAGTATCAAATTGCTGATATTTTTACAAAACCACTTGATTCTGCTAAGTTTGCCTTTTTGCGAAGTGAATTGGGTGTGTTGCATCCTATGAGCTTATTCTAAGGGGAAGTTTGGGTTTAAAAGTTCAGAAGCTTTGATTATTATTCTTGTCAAACAAATTCATCAAGTCCAAGCCATTGAAATCAACTGAGTTGTAGAGCTTTCTTTATCATATTTATTCATGTGCTGTGTAGCTTTGATCTTGACTGGTTATAATTAATTTGCTACATTTAGAACTAAAGCATGACATGGCTGAACACTTTGACTAGATTGATTATTGTTATCACTTGGAGATGTTCATGGAAAAGGATGAGCCTGTTTGTGAGTCTTTTTAAATCTTGGATTTGCAGCAAGTATGTTTCTCATTGCAATCCTGTTATGCTCACTCAATTTGGCATGTTAGATAAAAAAAATAAAGGGTTGAGAAAAGAGAAATGAAAAGATGTATGCTTCAAGCATGCCATACATAGCTGTGTATTCAAAAGAACAAAAATATGCACACCAAAGTGCTCAAATGAAAAGAAGTATGCTTCAAGGATGCCATACATAGCTATGTATATTCAAAATTGCTATTTTTTTATTCATGTGCTGTAGATTGAAAGGGACATCTCCAATTGGTGCATGCACTTAGATGCTACTCGTATTGCCATATTGGATCTTGGTGCTATAGAATTAGGCTTTGGTTTTACTCGGTTTACACAGGAACTTACACAGGAACTTTAATAAAACCTGCAGGCTTTCGATTTTCAGTACTACTGTTTTTGGTTTTGGTTGTTCTTGCTGTGTTGGCAGGTTCAACAAATAGATAACAATAGGATTTAGAGAAAAAGTGATCGTGCTGCTATTCACCCCCCCTCTAGTCGCCTTTTCGGTCCAACAAAAAGGTTTTGTAAGAAACTATCTCTTTCAGAACTCCTAGTATAATATGAGAAGTGCACCTCTAATCTATGTGAAAATGAGTTGGATGCATACTATAAATCACGGCACTCTGACCCAATTACTTACATTCCGAACTTACCTATGTTGAAGACTGCAGCTGAATCATATACAAGGTGGCTTTATTATGATTTTGAGGAGCAATTTAAAGAGCAATTTTCCTTCTCATGCAAGTTGTCACTTAGTGAGGGGACAATCAAAACATACCAGGTGATGCCTATGGAATTTGAAGATAAGGCACAAGTAGTGTTTAACTCTGTGGATATGAGCATATCATGTTCCTGTATAAAGTGTGAATCTATAGGTATACATGCTGGTTTTAACAATTTACTAGTTCATAATGCTGGTTTTAACAATTTACTAGTTCATAATGCTAATTGGTTCTAAATTACTTTTCCTATCTTATAGGTTTGTTGTGCAGGCATGCTATCCGAGTCTTCAATATCACTGAAGTTTTCATCTTGCCATCTCGATATATACTACAAAGATGGATGAATTATGCCAAGAGCTATATTTTCTGGAAAACAAGGATGTGAGAAGGACAAACACATGCTGCACGCATCTCTCGAAAGGCAACATTTATTGCAATGAAGTGCTCTGTTTCGAAAGAACTTCTTGAAAGTTTGGAGAAAGCTATAGATAAGCTAGATCTGGAAGCAGATAATTCACTAAGCCAAATAAAACCTATCAAACATTGTGGTGTGTCTCCAAATTCTAATGAGTGTGGTGAAGATATAAAAAAGGAAAAGTATCATTTCGAATTCCACAAGTGTTAAAAGGTCCAAAGTCTAAAAGAATGAGAAATGTACTTGAAAAAAAGAAAGGAAAGAAAACAAACAATGAGAGAAAAAAAGGTAGTGCTACCCCCATCAATCCCCCCCCCCTCTTCTCATCCTTGTATAGCCAGAAATATTTTGCCTTTTTTGTATGTACAACCTGTAAGAGAAGCTCCAAAGGAAGTAACAAATGGTAGTTCAGTTGATGTTTGTTCGACCATGTTTGTTCCGTTGATCCAAGGAGAATATACAAATCTTTTACTTGGAGCTGGTCAAGATGCTAAATTGTTGTCCACCTCTCAAAGATTAGATTTTGATGTAGTGAATCCTACAACATTCAAGAAGTAGGCATTCTTCTACATTTGCTTGAAACCAAGAAAGTGAACTATATTGATTTTTGTACTGTTATCGTGACTTGTAATGCAGATGATTAATGCATATTTGATAGTACTCTTTTTATTCTTACTATATGGTTGAACTCCAATGATTCCAAAAAGTATTCTTGTTATTATTCTCTTATTGCGTTTCAGTTGGAGCCTCATGTTCTCTTGTTGCTGGATATTGCCTTGAGTCATCTTCCATATTGCGGCTCCATATTGAAACGACAAGATGCAATCTGATACTGTTCATCCCTGAGTTCCCAGATGACAAATCAAGTAGTATAACCCTTCCTGATACTGTTCATCCCTGAGTTCTCGAGAGCAATTGGTAGTACATGAAGCAATCTATCTGTTGTAGTAAATTTCCTCTACGAAACTGTTGTTGTAAATGAATTCAGTTTCTACCCATTTAAATGCTCTTTTATTGATACAATACTGACATTAGGAAAAAAAATCAAGAATTCAGAAATCTGTAGATCAATTTCCTAGCTCCTGTTTAGTGTGATGCCTCTTATCTATCATTCTTTAGGAAATCACGGGTAACAGAATAATTAGTAGCGCACGTCGATTGAATTTCACAAAAATTCAGATACAATCATGATATGGTTGGCAAATCCTAATCCACTACTTTGTAATACTCTCAAAGGATTTCAGTTTGGTGGCTGGTGAAGGAAATATTATCCTCTAGTCTAAGGAATTCCTCTACATCTTGAGTTACTACAGGTAAATGCTTGCCTGAAAGAGAAGAGGCTCAAGTGAATCTCTACGAGTAAATTTGATGCATATTAACAACAGCGTACTAGTAATTAAAAACTCCAGTGCATTCAGAATCAAAATCTCAGGAATAAATCTATGTATCAGATCTAGTGCCAGTACTAGCAGATTCTGTTACCCGTACTAAATGCAGTATTCTGAAAATTTCAACTATTTCAGTCCCAACATCAGGGCAGGACCATCAGACATTCAGAGACAATACACCTATTCATTCAACGACAATGCATTCAGAGAGAAACAAATTATATGTTCATTCAAACATGCATACATTCAGAGACAACACATTCATTCACATAAACAATCATGAAGACTTCAGAGAAACAATTTACAGGGTCTCTTGACAAACATTTCGTCAACTTCAGAGAAACACATTCATTTGGGGCTGAGACGCAAGCGCGAGTGCTAGGATTCACTACATCAAAATCCGGATGCAGGGTGGTCGAAGTAGTGCAGGGAGGTCAAAGGAGTGACTGTGGTGCAGGACGAGGCCAACACCGTCCCGGGTGGGGAGGGGATTATGGCGCCGCCACACCGCCACCTCCCTCATTGTCGGGATGCACCGCTCCTCTGCCCCCCTCGTCACCGGGATGTGCTGCCGTCGAAGCAGTAGAAGGATCTATGCTACCGTGGAAGTCGTCGAAGGAGTTGTGCTACCGTCGAAGCCACCACACCACTGAGCACAAGCAGCGAACGAACTAGGGCTATACGCACGCGGCCGCGGGGACTCGCGTCGATGCCGTTGAAGGAGTTCTCCATCAACGACGGCCACCACCGGGCGTGAGCAGCGCACGAGATCGTCGGTGGGGGCGGAGGGCGATGGCTGATTGGATTGAGCGGCGTTGGGGGCTTGGGGCGAGCGAAAAGAATGGGGTAGCAGTGTTCGCGTGGAGGGGAACAGGAAGAGGAGGAGGCATCGGGGTAGTTGGGATTGGGGTGCTTTGAGATGGAACATTAGTGATTACATGTGGAAGAAATCGAGAAGGGGCCTCGGGAGGAAGGGTGCGAGGCCCCGTCCCAGAGAATTTTTTTTCCAAATTTCAGATCGACTACTCGATGGGCTACCAAGCACTAAACTTAGAGTGCAATGAAATAAAATTCCGAAAATCGCAGTTTTCCTTTTTCGAGGGAAAAGAGAGGTTATTGATTTTGATAAGGGGGTCAACTTAGCTTTTTATAAAAGCATATAACAGGTCCAGCCATACAAGAAGTTGAGAAGAAGAAAGAAACTGCTGGGGAGACCAGCTTACAAAGTCCAAACTAAACATAGCAAAGAGCCAAAACATTCAGCATCCTGACAGCCAACAAAAACCACAAAAGGATAAGCTAGCCTATTACAGAATCATTACTTCCAGAACGCACAAAGCCTTTAGCCCATTCTTCAAAGATCTTAATGAAACAAACCATCTTCTCATTATCATCTTTCTTGAAGAGGATCCTCCACTGCTACAAACAAGATAAAAAAACTGAAAATCACATCCAAAGGTTGCTTAGGGAAATTCTTGTCAAACACCATTTTGTTCCTAATTTTCCAAAAGTTCCAAGCTGAAGCTGCAAAACTAACAAGAGCAAAATTGTATTCATTAGCTCCCCTCTTCTCCAGCCAGTTCAACTGGAAGTCATCAAAAGAGTTAGGAATATAATTCCAGTTTGAAACATCTTTGACACAGCACCAGAAGAACTTAGCTAAAATGCATGAAAATAGCACATGGTCAAGATTTTCTTCGGCACCACACAGACCACACTTGTTTTCACCTTTCCAACCCTTTTTCTTAAGTTGATCTAAAGTCTGAATGCTACCATGGTAACAAAGCCAAATGAAAACTTTAACTTTCAAAGGAAGTTTGCTCTTCTAGAGCTTTTGATTTTTACTACAAAGAACACCCCCGAACACAACATGTCTATAAAGAGACTTGACCGAAAAAACCCTAGACTTCTCCCAACACCAGGTAAAATTTTCCTTTTCAGTATTTAGGTTAATCTCCATGATGAGCTGTTTCAAGTTCTCCCACTGAGAATTCTCTTCCTCCCCAAAACTTCAGTTAAACTTGATATTCCAAACACCCCCACCTTAATCCTGGCCACGTTCAGATCAGGATCCTGACAAATGGAAAACAATTTGTTAAACTGAATCTTTAAAGGACAATCACCCAACCAAACATCCCCCCAAAAGGAAGTATTACAACCATTACCAATGTCCAGTCTTGCTCCCTTATTAAACAAAAATACACCTTTCAGAGAGCAGTTGAAAGTTTTAGCTTCCCGAAAATCACCCCTAGGAAAATACTTGGCTTTAAGAATTTTAAACAAAAGTTCATTTTTAGCTAAGTAGATTCTCCAAATCCACTTAACCAAAAGACAATCATTCAAAATCCTAGTATTAATAATCCCTAAACCTCCATAATCTTTGGGACGACAAACCGAACTCCACTTAACCATATGGTATTTGAAATTACCACTAGCACCCCTCCAATTTTTTTTTGATCTAATAGTATCCATTTTACTATGTACTTCCTCACTAAATCTATAAAAACCCATAGTGTAAATGGGGAGACTACTCAAACTACTGTTGACCAAAATCAATCTACCTCCAGAAGAGAGCAATTTATTTCCCTAGTTATTTAACCTCTTGTTCAATTTATCAATTACTTTATCAGAAGCTTTCAAGCCAACACATCTATCCCCAACTAAAATACCCAAGTAAGTCATAGGAAGCTGTGCTAATTTGCAATAAAAAATGTTGGCAACATTAGAAGCTTCTCCACTTTCCACCCCCAAGACAAAAACTCCACTCTTATGATAGTTAATCTTTAAACCAGACATCCACTCAAAACAATAAAGCAAAAATTTAAGGTGCAGTAAATAGTTATCATCTAACTCAACCATGATCACCGTATCATCAGCGTATTGAAGGATGGGCACCCCCCTGGAACCAAGTGTGAAATCAAACCTTTCAAAAAAACCTTTATCTTGTGCAATGTTAATAATTTCTGCTAGCGCATTAGCAGCAAGATCAAAAAGAAGAGGAGAAAGAGGGTCTCCTTGTCTTAAACCCCTAGAGGTTTTGAAATAAGGGCCAACTTCACCATTGATGTTAATACTAACTTTTCCCCCCTTAACTGAACTCATGACAAGGTTAATCCACTTATTAGAGAAACCCTTTCTCATCATCGCTTCCTCTAAAAAAACCCCAACGAATCTTATCATAAGCTTTTTCAAAATCCAATTTCAAAATCACCCCTCTTCTTTTTGACACTCTGATCTCATGGACAATCTCATGCAGGGCCACTACCCCCATCAAGAATATTTCTCCCTTTAATAAAGGCTGATTGGCTATCATTAATGATTTTATCAGCTATCACCCCTAATATGTTAGCCAACAACTTAGTCAGTATCTTAAAACTGACATTGAGAAGGCAAATAGGTCTGTATTGCCTGATATTATTGGCCTCTTTGATTTTATAAATTAAAGTAATGACCCCAAAATTTAATCTCTTAATATCCAAATCCCCTTTACAAAAATCCTTAACCAGATCCAAAAAATTATTCTTGATCACCCCCCAGAATTCTTTATAAAAAATATTAGGAAAACCATCAGGACCAGGAGCTAAATTCACTTTCAAATCTTTAATAATCTCCCAAACTTCCAACTCTGTGAAATCTTGAAGCAAGAACAAATTATCATCTTCAGACACTCTCAACTTATTACTCCAGATTTGAGAAGACAGACTTACATCCTAACCTTTTTTAGAACCAAACAAATTCTTGTAAAATTTGTAAATGTGATCTCTCAACTTAGAATTACTCCTCAAAATAGCCCCTTCATGTTCTAAACTGAAAATAATTTTTTTCCTTTTCCTTCCATTAGCACAAGAATGAAAATAACCAGTGTTTGCATCCTCTTTAGTTAACCAATCTATCTTACCCCTCTGCTGCCAATGTTTCTCTTCCAAATCATACACTCTATCTAGCTCAGCTTCCATAGCATCTCTTAATCCACAACTCAGTATTGCTGTCCTTCTCTTCTATCAAAAAGTCTAGACTCTTAAGCTGATCCAAAATCCTTTTCTTATTTTTCCTATAAACCCCATTCAATTTCGCTCCCCAACCTCTCAAAAAGCATCTTAAGATAGCTATGGAACCATTCCATTTATCCAGAGAGTAGAAATCCCCAGAGGTTCTTCTCTCAATCTCTGTCCATTTTTTCTGAAGCAAACTCTTGAAATTTTCTCGGTATAACCATTTAGACTCAAAGAAGAACCTTCCTTTCTTAACCATCTCCCCTTCCCCAAAATTAAGAAGAATCGGGCAATGATCAGAACCTACTCTCAAAAGGCATTGAACATGACATAGAGGGAAATTTGCCTCCCACTCAGGAGACACCAAAACCCTGTCTAAATTTACCATAATAGGGTATTTCTGTTTATTGGTCCACGTGTATTTAACACCCTTTTTTTAATCTCCCATCAGATTATTATCAGAGATGAACTCATTAAACAGATTCATAAGATTCCAGTTAAAGTTGGTAGAATTCTTATCCCCCATCTCTCAGATCAGATTAAAATCACCCCCCAAGATCACTGGCAGCACTGTCCTCTTGTTGTCCGGTTCTTCTAGGAAAAAGAGTGGTTATTGATTAAACATGGAGTAGCTCTTAAGGACTTTGATTCAGCCAGACGGCGCTATGGCCTGCCCTTCTAGCTAACAGGGCGACGCTACCCTACCTTGCTCTCAAATGATCACCTTGACGACCTTCGCGTCTTTGCAGGCCTGTATCGTCTCCTTCACTTCCCGGACGATGAGGCCAGTCCTGGGAATCATGCGTCTGTATCCAGGCAGAATTGTGATAATTCAAACATGTTTCGACATCACAGCTCCAACACTGCTATGGCTTACGTATTCTCCAGACGTATACTAGTACTAAGTACTTGCCCTCACTGTTCACACACGGTGTGGGTTCATACCGACAGGATTAACTCTGTGAGTGCATGAGAGACCCCAGCGTACGTACGTGACGGGATTGGATCTTGGCATCTTGCAAAGCCAAGAAAGAGCCAACGCGACCGATCATTCTCGTACTTCAGCTGCTCTAGAATCTAGATCGATCGACTCGATCTGCCCGGCCTTGAAAGCGTAGGTAAGCGGGAGGTGGAAATTTCGCCTATGCGTGCGTCGACAAATAAAGGGCATCGGCCAAGATAGCCAGTCGTCGAGAGCTACTACAGTGAAAGCATGGATGGACGATGACTGACGTACGTGGTCAATGCATGGGTGCGCATGATTTACTCAGTACCTACCTGGGAATCGATACAGTATGGGGACATTTTCAACTTTTGTGCTAACTTCACACAAATTAAGGAGGGTACCGTCACCGGCTACCGCCGCGTGCACCCCCTTGCGGCTTTCCGACGACCTGTAAAATAATTGAGAACTCCTGAACAGTGAATCAACATAATCTAAGACGATTTCACAAAACAAGAGAACCTCTGTTTAATACCTGTAATTTGGGCGACATATGCAGTTTATTTTCTTTGGCTCCGACTGCCAAGCTTCGGGCCTGTTCTGTTCTACACATTGAATCTGTCAACTATTGGAACCATGGTCCCAGGAAGACTCGTTCAGTCCAAAAGTTTTCTGTGGTTGAAAGCTGCAGATTACGACGGACGACAGAGTATATATCTTGCCAAGCTTCTGCGGTTTTGCCGTCGGAAGGCTGGACCAGTCAAGTCCTTCGTGATTCAGACATATATCGTCGCAACGCAAACGGTAATCCACGCGGTCCGGTGTAACACGGGAGACACTGGATGAAAACGCCACACACTAGGGACCAGTCAAGTCCTTCGTGATTCAGACTTATATCGTCGCAACGCAAACACTACTCCACGCGGGCTGGAGTAACACGGGAGATATCTTGCCAATCTGTCGGTTTTGCCCTCGGAAGGCTGGACCAGTCAAGTACTCAAGTCCTTCGTGATTCAGACATGTATCGTCGCGACGCAAGCACTATTCCACGCGGGCTGGCTTCGTGATTCAGACATGTATCGTCGCGACGCAAGCACTATTCCACGCGGGCTGGTGTAACACGGAAGGTATCTTGCCAATCTGTCGGTTTTGCCCTCGGAAGGCTGGACCAGTCAAGTACTCAAGTCCTTCGTGATTCAGACATATATGTCGCAACGCAAACACTATTCCACGCGGGCCGGTGTAACACGGAGAGATTGGATGAAAACACACTACAACAGAGAGGTCATCATAGGCTGTTTTTGAATCATCTGAATTTATATGTCTATGATAACAGGCGGTTATTATAGACAGTTTTTAAGCCGTCTATGTTAAGTCACAATATAGACGGTTTTTTATTGAAAACGTCTGTGATATGTCGGATCACAGACGATTTGTAAATAGAGCCGTCTGTGATATCCGACATATCACAGACGGTTGGTTTTATTTACAAACCGTATGTGATTGGATCACAGACGATTTGTAAATAGAACCACCTGTGATATCCGACATATCACAGACGGTTGGTGGTGGAAACCGTCTGTGATAGTAGCTCTTCACATGTGGTTTATATGATAAAACCGTCTGTGATTTCTTTATACCTAACTATTTTTTTCTTCAGATTTTCGGCTATACTTAGGAATTGCTAGCCATGCCCTCCGAAAATAAGCAAGCAGAATACAGATAAATCACAAATGAATCAATTGTTGACAACTCAAAGTGATCATTTACAACTCAAAATCAATTACAAAAGAATATGTTCAAGTATTGTTGCTAGCGTTACAATTGAATTACAACTACTCAAAGTGAATTATAATTGAATCAATTTTTTGAAAGTCGTTCAGCGGTATCGACGGAGTGAAACTCTCCGTCGGCGTTAACGATCTCCGTCTTGATGAAGCCGCAGAGCATTCCTCGAACCTCCGAGATATCGGTCATAACGAGTGAATCTAAATCGAGATTAATGCCTTGTCGCTAGCAGGAGTAAAGTAGTAAGCATATATATTTAAATTTATAATTAGGAAATAATTATTGCGAGATTGACAAACCTCTAGATCATTCGTCTTAGCACTTATGATTTGCTGCATATGACGGCAAACATAGAATGCACATAGGTGATCTTGTTTTTTGATGACTTTGCAAAAAATTATATATATATATATATATATATATATATATATATATATATATGTATGTATGTATGTATATGTATATGTATATGTATATGTATATGTATAGTCAGTTCGAGACGCATTATTACGAAGTGTGATATAGGATTATTGTGTTGTAGCGCGTACCAGAAATCGCGTCCTGTGTTGCAGTGTGACACTCGATTCCTTGTACCATATCCACCTGGACCTTGGCGTAACCATGCGCCAGCTGGACACCGTGTTGCACTGTCCCTTCCTGGCATGGATAAGCCATCCCCTCCCGGCCTCAATAGAAATAAACCCAACTAGCCTCACTTGGAGCTTACAGGATGTCGGCTCATACAAAACGATACAAAATTAGCTAAGGCGTCCGATAGGTCTATTTTTGGAGCATTCCAGAGATGTACATTACCTTGATATCATTGATTGGTAATTGGATGTCGCCATGTTGAGAATTTTGCGTTGATGCAACGTTACTCCGATGTTGAGGAGGACTGGCTCCCAAAATAACAAGGGTGGCTTACGACTGGTTGAGGAGTTGATTCATTTGATACTGCAATCTTGTTATCTGTCCTTGAAATTTTGTAGTAAGCCTCGCATTAATCTCCTCTACCAACCGGTCCTCGCGCTTGCCCTTGGATCTCTTCCTACTCCTATACATGCAGGAGTTGTCTGGGAATCTGTCCCTCCAAGGTACGTAAACCCCAACGCCTCGCGTATGACCCGGGTGCTCCTTGTTTCCCAGGGTCGTGGATAGTATATCATTCTCCCTGACTGCTTCGAAGGAGCCTTGGGAAGATTCGGTAGTCAATGCTTGCTGCAAGAGGCCATCATGTTATTTTAGACACTATGAAGTTATGGACTTATTAACAACTAGGTAGTTCGACATATTTACCAGTTGTTGGGACACTTCCTCGTCAACCAGGTTTGTGAAAGAGATGTCGCCCGAAGACGTAGCTGATGCCCTCGCTCTTAACCAGCTTTGGGCGTGCTCGTCTGTGATCTCAGCAAATGGTCGGGTTGCGTTCTCGTCCTCCGCCGTCCATTACGTGGTTTTACCCACGTATCTAGCGGTGTTGAGTTTGTGGGGGTGAGTGTTTTGTGCCTAGAGAGCCTTGTGCGCCACACTTTGCTCCTGAAATTCAGTCGTCATCTTTATCCACACAAAGGCGTCCCATATATCCCACGACAAGAATTGATACTTCGTGAAGGGCGTTCGACATATATTCACTTACTTTGTGATAAGCGTGCTCTTGAAGGTCCTCCATGTGTGTCCCATCGCAAGCAACGCCTGTCGTTCCACACGTGCCTGGTCTGCTTCTGGGGTAGTGAACGAGCTTGAAATTTCAGTCCACGGCTGGCCTCTCTCTACGTCTGCCAGAGACTTCCAGCTTGGTGTGGTGATGGCGACCCATTCCCTTCCAAGTATCCTGCAGATGGTCCGGAATCTCGTCGCTGCTTTCTTGGGACTCAGAGGGACCCCAACGGCACTGACCTCCGTGATGGTCATTCGGCCCGCAGGCAATTTCGATATTTCTCTACCATCTCGCTTACATATCACTTTCCTCGAAGATCCAGACGTATTTGGCGACGTTGATGACGGCGGCGAAGCCAGTGCGGACACCATCTCGCTTACTTGCTATCTATATAAGTTATATACGCAATGAACTAAAATTTCAGAATTCAAAACGCTGAGAGTTTAAATAAAATGGATTGCAAGTTAATATCCACTAGGCATTTTCGAAGATAATTTCCCTTGGAAACATATTTTATACAGAAAAAATAGAAATTACACAACCAATTAACTATATAAACAAATAGTATCTATTACTCAAATAGTATCAAAGGATACATTCACATCAATAGACAATACATTCACAACAAATGAAAGCATATATAGTACGTACTACTCAAGGAAGTCTCGAATATATCCAACACATATGTATCAAGTGTGTACTAAGGCTAAGAAGTTTTAGGATTGTCTAAAGAATATATCTTTGCTTCCCATCTCTAGCAAACTCAATTCACATAAACCGGTAAAAGAATGTGCATGCTACAAGCCTACAACATTAGGCGTATCAAATGGTATCAAGCATATCACATGTTTCGGTCGAAGCATATACTGCACAAATCATACCCTAGGGCTCCAAACATATTTTATACAGAAAAAATAGAAGTTACCCAACCAATGAACTAAAATTGTCTTGTAAACATATTAACTATATAAACAAATAGAAGTTACCCATTGAACTTAAATATAGAATGCATAGTAAAGAAAATTGAAAACTGAAAAGGTACACTTGTTAACATCTGCTAGGTAACATATAGCACATGTATATGAAAGAAATCAACATAAACCTCAGGTAATTGAAGTTATGGAGTGCTCTCTGAAGGCGAGTTGGAAAAGAATTAATCCTTGCCATCTCAACCCGTTTGCGTATACTCTTCATAATTTAATCATGATAATATAGTTCCAAATTTTGAGCTCTGAACAAAACTTTACTAAACTATCAAAAGATCAAAGGTAATAGTAAACAGACTCTATTTCAGTCAAACAGGAGATCACAAGTATCACAAATCGAAATCTACATTACCAATGAGAACTTGACAATCTCCAAGATATATCTTTGAAAGCAAAATCACAAGTCCAGCAGCAAAGCCGAATGGCTAGCAGAAGAATACTCAAACTGGATTGCTAGATATCAATAACCATAGCAAAACAACTAGTTATACCTAGAGCAACAGATTGACTTCAGATCAAGAGACAGTAGCAAGAACACAATAGAGCTCAAAATAAGAACTAATTATCAAGTTAATATCTGTAATACCCTAAAAGTATTCGAAAGAATATTCAAGAGAGATCAATTATTTAACTGAGAAAGAAGTCTTTAGGGATGAGGACCCAATTGAAAGAAGGGTTTTTACCTAAGTTCAGAGAGGGGTTTTTGCTTTTTCTAGACAACCTGGGCTGTGGGCTCTCGGCCCATAGCACTTTGGCCCAAAAGGGGGAGGGGGCAGTCGGCCTTTTAAGGGGGGAAAACCCTAGGGCGCCACCCTTCCTCCCCCTTGGCCGCCACACATCTCCCTCCCAGCGCCTCCTCTCTCCTTGTCCTAGTCCATGGTTGCACCTCCACCCCCTAGTGCATCTCCATTGCTGCTGGCCAAGAGGATCACTGCTGCCGGCCAAGAAAAGAAGAAGGGGTCTCCATTGGGGTGGCCGGCCAAGAAGATGAAGGGGAAGAAGGGAGAAAGGAAGGAAGGGAAGGGATCGTGGCCCGGAGTTGGTGTTCATCGCATTCATTAGCGGTTCTTCAAGGGTAAGATCCGATCTCCTTTCGATTAGTTGATTAATTGATTATTACGCAATGTCGGTATTTAGATCTGTCTAGAGAAGATAGGATTGGCCGATATTGTTGAGGAGTTTAACGGCAGAATCTGTCCTGGACACCACCTAGAGAAGTGTAGGTGACGTCAATACCTTTCCGTAGAGTACTAGATCACGTTGTTTGGAAGAGCGGTTCAAAAGTTATGAATTTTTTAGGGCTGCTATTATGCAATTCTGTAGTATTCCTGACAGTTAATGGTAATTGAACTTTAGCAAATAGTTAATGGAATTTTTAGGAGATCTCACTATAACGAAAGATTGTATATAATTGGCTTAGATTCCCAGAAAGATAAAGATCATGAAATTTGGATAAATATTATGAAAGATATGATGGTTTTAATGTTGCTATCCAGAAACCCTGACGTGAAATAGCTGCTCTGTTAATCAGTTTGGTAAGGGTATTAGATGGCCGAATGTGGAAGGCTCACCAATTAGGTTTAGGTGGGGAATTTAATAAGCTTTCCAGAAAGTCTAAGAATATGTCATTTGGATCTCGGATCAAAATGTTATGGATTTTAGAATATGACTGTCCATTAAGGGTACAGACGGCAGTTTAAGATTTTGGGGAGTTGGGTTTGCGCTAGAGACCGTAGCGAGTTCGTAATTGCTTCTAGCTTTGTTTTGTCCAGTATTATTGTCTTAGCGTTCTTATTAAATAAATTCAGGTGGGGGATTGGCCCCGGGGGCAGCGCCCTCTTCACGTCCTCTGTTTTCGCACGGTTGAGGCAAGTATTTTGATTGACAGATTTATTATGAATGGATGATCTTGTTTGCTAGTATTGTGAGTATATGTGCTATTCACGGATGCTAGAAGATTATGTATGTTAATGGTCATGTTTACTAGTATTATGAAAATATGTGCTATTCATGAATGCTAGAAGTATGAACAAGTTTATTCATGTGTGATGTTGCTGCGAATGCATGATTATGTTGGTTTAAGGTTTTTGTTCATATGCATCATGCTGACATATTGAAGACTTGGTCACGTGGTGACCAAGCATTGATTGAGGTCCCCGTCATGAATATGACAGGCTTATGGCCCCCACACTCGTGGAGTGTGGGCTTAGGTCCTCATACTTGTGGAGTATGGGCAATGGTCCCTGTGCTAGATGGCACAGGCATGGGTATGCATCGACGGATGCATGCTCTGCATTACCGGTAAAATGCAAAAGAGAAAGAGAAAGAGAAAGTGCATTTGAGCATCTTGCATAGCATGAGCATATGACATGATTGTTATAAAGATTTGTGGATGATTGTTGATGATTACAATTGCTTATGTTATTGTTATCATTTATTGTACTTGCTGAGTCTTCGGACTCACTCTTACTGTTGTTGTGTTTTTATGTACCCTTTATAGAACGATATGCATGGGAGGGAATAAAACTTAGAGTGGTTGCACAATGGCACAAACCATACATATTGACTTGATTGGATTATTGATTTTATATTTGAGTAATCTGTTTATAGAACTATTTATGATTACTCCCTTTGCTTGGAATAAATTGCAATAGAGTTTATTAGAGGATTATGGATGCTCTTTGGATTATACTTTAGTTGTTTAACATGCTATGGATGATATAGTGATGATTATCATAATTTTGGTTGTCTCTTGATTATGCTGGATGTTGGATTATTTATTTATGTTATAATTAACTGCTGAGACCTCCGATATAGTTAACTATACAAAGGAGGTTCTGCTGAAATTCAGTAAGATATCTTAGTTTTAAATGGTTACAATGTTAGTTTAGTAGCATTCCAGGCTCATGCTGGGCTGGGATGTTACAATATCAGTATATGGCAAACATCATCATAGAGTAGAAAAGAAAGCCCACATATAATTCTTTGCAATATATCTCCCAATAGCAGAAACATATATAATCAAAGTGAACTGCAATTGGAACAAAGCGATACTTACAGAGCCGACGATATTGAAAACCACCGAGCACCACAAGAATCAAATCCGAAAGCTTCTTCCTCCTCAGGTCAAGACAAAAATCGACCTCAAGAACTCCAATTGAACCGACCAATATTCCTTCGAGTACCCATACAGAGTATGGTGCAAGAAGGAATCCAACCGGATGAGCACAACCGAAGAAGATCAAGAGTTCACTGAGCGGCGTGGAGGAGGAGGCCAAGCGGCGTGGCTCCGGCGTGGAGGACTTCGGCGTGGAGGAGGAGGCCGAGAGGCGTGGCTCCAACGTGGAGGAGGACACCAGCATGGAGGAGGCCAAGCGGCGTGGCTCCGGCGTGGAGGAGGAGGCTTCGGGTGGCAGCGGCGCTCGGTAGGGAGGGTAGTCGAACGGGCGAGAGTGGCTCTGGGTAGTCGAACGGACGAGTGACGAGAATAAGGACGCAATCCCTAGTGGATCCCTACTAATAAAGGGATATCATAGACGGTTCAATTATGAAACCATTTGTGATAAATAATCATAGATGGTTCCACAATAGAACCATTTGTGATATGGTCGACTGTCTGTGATATGCGACCATATCATAGACGGTTCTATTATGGAATCGTCTGTGATTACTTATCACAGACGGATCCATAATAGAACCGTTTGTGATATTCTACTATGTGCTGGTTCATTCTATAGCTTCTATGTTTTTCGGCTAGCACGGGGCCAAATTAAAAAAAATAGAGATATGTGCAACAAGTATTCTATAGCATACTAGTTCATAACAATAGAAATCCATAATTTGGCATACGAGCACATGAACCTTTATAAGCCATGCAAGAGCAGGGAGACATTAAGTCCATCATATTTGACATATTAGGACAAGAGACAAATAGGTTGTACAAGTGTATAATATTACCATTCCACATTACAATGAAGTCCATAGTGACAGCAAAATCAGAGATGACAAATCCATAACACATTAACACATGATAATTCCACACTGACATCGAAATAAGATATTACAAGTCCATAACACATGGCAAGTCCACATTGACAGCGAAATAATAACCAAGAGTAGAAAACACAGATCATGTGTCATGTTATGGAATAAATTCTTAATTAAAATATAGCCCTTCATGATGATCGACGCGCATATAGCTAGCTTCCTCACTGGGTTCTTCCTCAAGCCTGATGCCGTCTCTAAAAAGAGGCAACTCGTCAAATTGATTGTACTCTTTCTCATCCACGACATTCTCAACTCTGACAATCCTTCTTTTTTTATGAAGAACTACGTGGCGGTTCTTATTTGCCGGGTCTGTTACATAAAAAACTTGAACAACCTGCTTAGCGAGTACGAATGGTTCGTCCTTATATCTGACACGTTTGAGGTCTATAGTAGCGACACCGTACTTGTTGACCTTCGTACCCTGCAGAAGTTTAACCCAATAGCACTGAAACAGGGGGATCTTGAAAAGTACGTAGTCGAGCTCCCAAATCTCCTCTACGAACACAGGGCCGCATATCTTTATCTCTTTCACAAGGTGAACAATAAGATGGACCATGATATCGAAAAAATGGCGAAGGGAAATACATCTCAAGATGACATAGAGTCGTCACCACCTCAGCCTACAGAGCATCTAGTCCTTCGGGTTCGATGACCTTCTGATCAATTGAGTTAAAGAAATAACACAGCCTCAAGATTTCCACTTGGACCTTGTTCGGTAAGATACTCCTAATTGCAACAGGAAGCATTTGTGTCAACAGCTCATGACAATGATGAGACTTCATACCAATTAATTTCAAATCTTCCATAGAAACGAGTTTCTTAATACTGGCGGAGTAACCAGATGGAACTTTCACACCATAGAAGGTCTGGCACAGTTCATTTCTCTCGGCCTTGGACAGAGTGTAGCAAGTTGGGGGAAGGTACGTTCGTCCTTTATCGGTCTCTTTCGGTGCTAACTCGGTCCTTATGTTCATATCAACCAAATCACGTCGTGCATTAATACCATCTTTTGTTTTACCACTAATGTTCAGTAAGAGACCAATCAAGCTATCACATACATTCTTCTCCACGTGCATGACGTCTATGCAGTGGTGAACTTCTAAGTACTCCCAATAAGGCAAGTCCCAAAAATTTGACCGCTTCTTCCAAATGTTCTTCTGACGGGTCCTTAATTTACGTCCCTTCCCAAGCACAACATCGACATCCTTAACCATATCATAGACCTCTTTCCCTCTAAAAGCCCTTGGAGCTGAACCGTCCTCCTTATTTCTGTCGAATTGTTTCTTCATCTTGTGGTATGGATGAATCATGGGAAGAAACCTACGGTGACGCATATACACAGTTTTGCGTGAGTTGTTCAGCCATATACTCTCAGTACAATCTAAGTAGTGTGGACAGGCTTTGGCTCCTTTTGTATTGAACCCCGATAGGTTACCAAGGGCAGAAAAATCATTGATGGTGTAGAACAACATGGTGCGTAAAGTGAAGTTCTCTCATCTGTACGCATACCATACTTGTACCCCTTCATTCCACAGTCTCACAAGATCTTCCAACAATAGTGCTAGGTACACATCAATATCGTTCCCAGGTTGCTTCAGCCCTTGGATAAGTAGTGACATCAAAATGTATTTTCACTTCATACAGAGCCAATAAGGAAGATTGTACATACATAGATTCACAGGCCAGGCGTTATGTTGGCTGCTCATGTTACCGAAAGGATTCATTCCATCTGTACTCAAACCCTAACCTTTTGTTCCTCGGTTCCGCTAGGGGCATGGGGGGTGTGTCGGGACGACCGTGTATTATATAATGTCTGCATATCACAGACGGTTCTTATTAAGAACCGTCTATGACGTTGCACTATCATAGATGATTTGTAAATAGAACCGTTTGTAATAATTCACAGACGGTTCTTAACAATAACTGTCTGTGATGTCTGCGATTATCACAGATGGTTCTTATTAGAACCGTCTGTGAATTATCATAAACGGTTCTATTTACAAACCGTCTGTGATAGTTACGTATCATAGATGGTTCCAAAGGAACCGTCTGTGATAAGTACAACACAGACGGTTCCTTTGGAACCGTCTGTGATGAGGCGTCCAGTATAACATGTTTTGCAGTAGTGACGCCACACACCAGGGGAGGAACCGTCTGTGATGAGGCATCTAGTATAGCCTGTTTTGTAGTAGTGACGCCACACACCAAGGCTCATCATATTGCATTGCATATATTACATGGTCACGTGGTTTGCACGACAAGTAACAAACAATAAAGATTACAATCAGTTATCTATATGCATGAAATCAGAACCTAATCACCAGGAAATCAGGTCACGATATCCTTCGATATCCTTCCGTTAACAACCGAGATGACGCTATCGACATGGGCGTGGTTGGGACGAGCTTGTCCGCATGTGAAACACCTAATTAAAAAGCGCTAAACTGTAAACCTCCCGACTGAAAGTGCTCCCAATTCGAAAGTTGTAGTTGAAACCTCCGATCAAAAAGTGCTCGATTAAAACCTCCCGAGTGAAAGCGTCCCCAATTTGAACATTTGTAGTTGAAACCTCCGATTGAAAAGCGCCCAAAATTGAAAGTCCCACATTCATTGGAAGTGTTTATTCAATTTTTGAAAGTTCTACAATTGAATCGGATTGAAAGTTCTACAATTGAATTGGATTGAAAGTTCTACATTTGAATCGGATTTGAATGTTTTTTGAAACTTTTTACTAAAATTCTCCAATCCCTCAAATTGAAAGGTTTAGAAAGACCGAAGAGTCGAGGGTGCGATAGAGGACAAAGGACGCGAGGATTTGGATCGGGATGGGGAAGGGAGTTACATGGAAGTGCATGGTTTCAGGTGGGGCCAACATGCAGGGGATCACGTGCCACTTACGCTCACAGCGAGCGCTTTGGGGGTAGATACGCCCTTAATGTGCGTTTGGTACGTATAATCCTATATTCCCCTGTAATCTAATATTCCCCTTAATCTAATTACTCGTAAACACATTACCAGTAATATATGATTCCAATGTTTGGTTGATGTGAAGGAAACTGCATATTAGTCTTTATCATAGTTCAAATATTTCATAACTCGAACCACCAAGTCCACAAAGTTAAATTACAGGATTTAAAATTTCAAACCATGAAGGTTAACATATATAAATTTTTTATTTACAATTTAAAATTCCAACATTCCAAATTCATTTTTTTATTATTCAAAATTTCAAATTCTGGATTTTGAAAATTTAAATTTTGAGTTCTGGAGTTTAAATTCTAAGATTTAAATTCTCAGAATTTGAATATCTAAAATCCAAAAATATTTGAAATTATAAAGACTAATATTGTGAGGACGATAGAGGTAGCAATAATTCGTAAGTACAAAGGTAAGTGATATTGTAATGCGCTAGGAAATTCATACACGGTGAACTTTGGAGAAATGGTGCAACGATAACAATACGACATTTGATTCGACAAGGGGTTACATGGCAAGCAGGCTAACAAACCAAGGACAGTACACGCATGCCTTTAGAGAATTAGAAATGCATGGGATATATGGACGAAGAGGGTTGGACTACTGCGTGGACCGAGGCCATTTGCCTTGGCCTCGGCTTGCATGCCTCTAGATGGGCCTGTGTCTCCTGCCGGATACGCTGGTTGTGCTCTTCTGTGCGACACTCCTCCTCGCTCCTTTTGCAGTCCCTGTTGGCATCCTACTCATCGCAGTCGAGAGTCCACTGGTCGTGTGGGTGGATCTCTAGGTCGATCCACTTGCGATAGCCACATAGTGGATCCGGAGACTGCGGGTAGACGGGAGAGGTTATTAGTACGGACTTTGAAAGAGAAATGGTAGGAGAACATACTGCTACCTGTCCTTACCGGTTGCCGATAGCGGCTTGTGTCCCAACGGTGGTCGGGATAGTCACTTGAGTAGTTTGAGCAACCCTAGTAACGCATGCCCAAGCTTAGCTGGTGCTTGGACTTGAAGAACTTGTATTTGTTCCTACACCAACAGAGGGGCAGTGTCTCCCCCTCGGGCGGGTGTTGCGACGAACGCTCGGTTGGGATGTTCTGGTAGGGGTTACTGCTACGGGGGGCGGCATCATTGCGGGGAGATGGCCTCCTGGCACGCTCCCTTTGTTCCTCTTGGGCCACATACTCTCTTTGCATTTCGCGGATCTCCTCCCAGTGCGTGTCCATCTGAGCGAGATTGTGTTGAAGTTTGGATGCAGGAGAACCTGACGTGTAAAGGGTAGTACTTATATGTAGAACGGTAGCTGCGTCGTGGTGAATTATAATTCGGTTGAAGGAAATTCAGCGTCCATGGCGATAATACTAAGCGGACTCGTTGGGTCACATCATCTTGAAAAGCTGACTCGTCGGGTCACATCGTCCTTAAAAGCTAACTCGTCGGGTCACATTGTCATGAAAAGCTGACTCGTCAATTCACATTGTCCTGAAAAGCTGCCTCGTCGGGTCACGTCGTCCTGAAACGCTGACTCGTCGGGTCACGTCCTACTTTGTAGAGAGTGATCACATCTTGCTTTGCAGAGAGTGGTCACGTCCTGCTTTGCAGAGAGTGGTCACGTAGTGCGCTGCCGAGCGAGATCACGTCGTGCATTACAATTAAGACGAGAGATTGACACTTCAAATAAAGTTAAAATTTGCAATTATGATACAATTAGTTTCATAGTGCTTACAACAAGAAAAGTACTAACTGAAGTACAAGTTACAACACGCTGAAGTACAAGTCGGTGTTCCTACGTGTCGGCAGACGCCTTGTAAGTTCTCGCAGAGTGGCCTTCCTAGTGCAACGGCCGCAACGTCTACCCGCCGCTCCAGCTTCCCCTTCATCCATATCGTTCCTAATGGGACGGCTCTGCCGACGACCCTTCCCCTCCCCCCCCCCTCAACAGGTCTAGATCCGGAATCCAAGTCCTCTGTGCAATATCCAACGTGATGAAGTTGCCCACAACCCTGAAGCCTATTAGCTCGCCGCACCACGCCTGCTGCACCCCTCTCCTTCATGAAGTACTCCGATATGAAGTTCAATGGGTCCATGTGGATGGTCCCACACGTGGTGAGGACATGAGAGCATGGCTTGTGAAGGAGCTTTGGCTTGTTGCATGTGTAGCTAGGTTCATTCACATGGTCTCCAAGGCATACCTCGTGGGTAACAAGAGACCGAGCCGTCCCAAATCCGGCTCTGTCTCGAAGGACCACGTCGAATTGATGCTCTGTATTGCCCATTATGAAGACTGTGTGCGACTGAGCCATCTCGGTCTTGGCCTGCATATACGCTGTAATCTTCAAGTAGTACGGTGTATGTAGATTGGCTACATGAAGTGCCGCATTTGCATACCTTTCCCTGAAATATCCAATTGTACCCTGCAGAACGCCTTCCACGATGGCGACGAGAAGCTAAGAACGGAGGCCCCTAATAATCCAGTTGTACACCTTGGCAAGGTTAGTTGTCATTATGTCGTACCTCGCAACGTCCGTGTCATGCAACAAGGACCACTTCTCCAATGGCTCGGTCTCAATCCTATGGGAGAAGCACCCGATGTCCCTCGAGGTCCTCCGCGTCAAATGGGGAGGGTCGAGCTCCTGCAGTGGTGTGAGGCATTCGGGCTGCACCGCCCCAGGAATGAGCGGACGCTTATTCTTCTCGACGACATGCTTCTTGGTGTGCTCATCCAATATCTCCCACAATGCATCAAATTTACGCTGCTGGTTATGCATAGCAAGCCTCTTGAACAACTTCATCAACGGTTTTTGTTTGAACTGTTTGAAGAAGTTGGCCCCCAGATGACTAATGCACCATCTGTTCCTCATGTTTGGCCAAGGGAATGACTCATCAGGGTCTTGCTGAAGTTTTTGAATGGCCTTCATCATCCCGGGGTGGCGATCATGGATTATGTAGATATCAGGACGTGCCCCAACTACTCCCTCCTTCAGATGTCGAAGGAACCACAACCAGCTGTCGAAATTCTCACTTTCGACGAAAACAATGGCTAAGGGTAGAATCTGATTATTACCATCAACGCCAATTGCTATCAGAATCATGCCATTATATTTCCCAGTTAGAAACGTCCCGTCCACTGAGATCACGGGTAATATGTGTCTGAATGCATCGATGTAGGGACCGAATGCTAAGAAGGCCCTCTGTAATACCATAAAACCTAGCGGCGGTCTTTTGGATGGCTTGTCCTTCACAGCAATGTACATGTCCGGGTTCCTGTCTTGCAGCACCTGGAGCATATGAGGAAGGTTGTTGTAAGACGCCTCGAAAGAACCGAACCTCCTTTCCAAAGCATTTTGCTTAGCACCACATGCCTTCGTGTAGCTAATCTTGTACTTGAATTTCTGCTCGATAGCGACCATGATGTGCTTGGCCTCCAGGTCTGTCTTCTTCACTATCTCTCCGTACATCACATTGGCTATGAAGGTGGACGTTAATTTGCGATGTCTCAGCAAAACACTACTAAGCAAGCAGGAGTGCGCCTCCACCTTGGAGACAATCCAGTGAGTCTCATACTTGGGGTCTCCGTGCGTGCACATGCCAAGGACACCCAGCCTACTCGCAGACCACGGTGTACTGCTCCTAGCTGGATTTGAGTACACAAAATGGCCGCTGCATGGACAAGGCCCACAGCTTAATAGCATCCTACAATGATCCCTTGTCAGCAAACATTGCACGAAGCCGAACCTCTATCCCATGGTACTCCCACGGTGATTCATGCTCGTCGTGCATAGCAAGACCCTCAACGTTCACCCTATTCAATTCCTGCGGTATGGGACCTTCGTCCTCCTCAGAAGAGTCATCACCATCCTCTTCTAAAGCTTCCTCCTCCACCCGAGCTGTCAAGTCATCGATCTCCATCTGACGCACTACACCGTCGACATGCTCCCCTGCATCTGCCTATGCACTGGGCTGACCGTGGGCTGTGCGATATTCCTCTTCTGCCTCAGCATCATGGGTCACCGCTTCCTCTTCTGCCTCCACAACATCGGTCACCGCCTCCTCTTCTGCCTCCGCAACATCGGCCACCGTGTCTTCTTCATGAACCATGCACTGTGCTCCCGAGCTGCTCCCACCAACCCGACGATAGCCGTCGGTAGGGCCTCCGACAACTCCCTTCGGGTATGGTTGCACGAGTAGCACGCACTCGTAGCCATGATGCCTGCAGCCTTCCAGAAATCCCTTCCATGCAATCGTGCGCATCAATCTGGTCAACTCCCATCAAATGTGCGTAGCAGACTGACTCCAAAGCCCATGTACGATGACACTCCACACCTCGGGGTCCAAGGAGAAGCTTCCGGTGAGCCAGCGTAGGACATCTCCAATGCAGGCATTCTCCACGTCCGGATGTACCATACTGACTTGCTGGAAATCACTTAGGTCAACACCGTATGGACCTTCACGAATCGTACCAACACCGTAATGCACTTTCAATCTTGTGGCTCCGACATGACTGATTTATCACTGTAAATATTTTAAACATTCCAACCAGCGATTTCTCAACATACATTCTCCAAATACGTGCTAAACCAACAAATAGCTACACGTCTCCTACATTCGGCCCAGAACAAGAACAAACAATACTATTACCTTCATGCGGAGACCTTCTCTTCCGATCAATGAGCTTCCTTCATCTTTCTCTTTCACGTCTCGAGCTCCTCTCCTCCCTTACCCTCATCTCCCGAGCTCCTCTCCTCCACTTGTGTACTCTCCCAAGCTCCTCTCCTCTCCTTCTCTCCCTCTCTCGAGCTCCTCTGCTTCTCCCTCTCCCTACCTTCTCCCCCTCTTCACTCCCCCTATCCTTCTATCTCTCCCTTTTTCTCCTCTCACTACTACCACGCTATCTTGGGCGCCTCATCACAGACGGTTGACCAAAACCGTCAGTATTATATCTAATCCTGATCGGTTTTGGCTTAGAGACCGTCTGTGTTACTTGCTGCGCTAAAACCGTTTGTGAAGAGTAATATCACAAGCAGTTCATGTTGAAAACCAAATCATGAAGTATCACGAGCGGTTCTTATTAATAATAAATCTGTGATAATTCTACATATCACGAGCGGTTTTCAACAAAGAACCGTCGTGAAACATCCTGACGGTTCTTAACTAATAACCGTATGTGATATTACCATATATCTGAGCGGTTTTTATTATAACCATACGTGATAATATCGCTTCTGACCCAATCGCGCGTTTTCTTCTTAAATCGCCATCCACTTTGGCTCCCGATCGTCTCTTCGTCACATCGATCCGCCGGCTCCCGATCGTCTCTTCGTCTCACGCTCCAAATTTATACCTTGTTTTATAAAAGGATCATCGCCGCCGAAGATGTGATCATCCTACTTATAAAAAAATAGAAATGGCTGCCTCTTCCTTATCGCCGGCATTGATGGCCTACAGCCGCTTGTCGAAAGCACCTCTCTCATTGACGTTGAGCCGTCTTTGCGGAAGAACATTGTTTCAACAGTGTCTTCACTCCTCGTCGGCCGAAATTTGCGGAGCGGATGGCGGCCACCTTCCGCCGTCTTGACATCCTCCTCCGCCGTCTCTTAGGGTGATCTTCCACTTTCGGCGAGTTTACGCGTCATCGGCGTGGTTCTCCAAAACTCGTTGCGCCTTCTTGAGGCTTGCCATCACTTGGACTACGTGTCGAGGTGGTAGGCGATCGAGACGACAAGCGAGACCCTCAAGTAAGGGAAGAGAGCCTATGGGCTCAATTCTTCTTAGTTCAACGATCGAGGGTCTTGAGGAGACACTTTCGAGCAAGCGCGTCGTGAGTGGAGCATTCGAGCCGTTCACGATGATTAGGAACCGTCCGATGCCGACATCGTTGCCTATGAAGTATTGAAGATGGAGATAGCCGCCTACCTCCGCCACTAGAAAAACTTTGTTTAATTATAGGTTTCTACTTTTTTTTAATATAAACATGTAATTTCTTCATGTCATGTAAGTGTATATACAAGATAAATATACTTGAGAAAAAACCATTTCACAGACGGTTCCATTATGGAACCGTCCGTGATATGTCCCATATCACTGACGATTCTATAATAGAACTGTCTATGATAAGTCGCTTTATTAGTAGGAGCCCGGCCGACCGCTAGGGTTTGCGCTCTAACTCGTCACTCCCCAGCGGCCTTACTCTCGTCCGTTCCCCTCCCCACCCAAGTGACCCGTCGCTGACGTCGCCATTCTTCCCCGTCGCCGACGGTTGTGACACCACGGTGACACTACAAAAGACACTCTTGGGGTTTGTGCCCGCCCTAGCTCGTCACTCCCCAGCGCATTTACTCTGTTCCCCTCCCCACCTCGACGCCGCCGCTCGACCCCGTCGCCGTCACCGCCTGACCCCGTCGCTGTCGCCGCCCGACCCTGTTGTGCCCCGCTAGGGCCCTGGCCAGGCTTTGCTTTCCCCATCCCCCCTCTATTCTCCTCTAGGTCTATTAGCTTAATGTCTTTTATTGAGTTTGATTTTTATGCTTGAGCCTTAAGTTGTGTCCGATGTTTGTGTGATTTATGCAAGGTGAAGGGGATGGATGAGGGTTGTCTTTGGTGGTAGGGTCGCCACCGTGGTTCTTATTTGTCTTGAGGTATCACCCTACCTTACTCCCTCTCTGTCTCTACCCCCTTGCTCTGTGATGAAAATGGCTAGTGCTGCGATGGATCTTAGGGGCTACTACTAGTGTGGTGGGTTTGGACACCCTTAGTCTTGTTCTCTTCAGCGATGAAGCGCTCAATGATGTTAATAGTCTTATGCTGAAATTGAATTGATAATTAGTTCTTATATTAATAGTCTCCTTGCTCGTGATGTAATGATGTCAATAGTCTTATCTTGAAATTGAATTGATAATTAGTTCATATTAATAGTCCCTTGCTCTCGTGATGTAATGATGTCAATAGTCTTATCTTTGAAATTGAATTGATAATTAGTTCTTATTAATAGTCCCTTGTTCATGCGGTCAAGTTCTCCTACCTCTTGCGTGCAGTCGTCCTACCATTCCATTCATAATCTCTTCTCTATAAAGTCTCCAGCAAAGGGTGCTTGTGCCATTAAAACAGGCATCATATATATATATATATATATATATATATTATTCGTAGTCTGACCACTTTAGGGTCGCCCACGCATGACATGAGAAGGATGAGGCGGTATCCACGGGCAACCTCATTGAGCCCCTGCAAGTTTAAAAAGTATGGATGCAAGGAGAGCGTCAGGACATCCAATTACCTGGATTGGATGTCGCTATGTGAAAGCATCTAGGCCCCTAAAAATTGTTTTGGTAATTAATGATAATATGTGAATATGGGATTAACATGTTTATTGAGTATTTTCAAGGTTAAATCCCATTGGTGAACGTGTTGATGCAAAGTGGCATGCAAATGGACTACACAAAGATCTTTTGGCTCAAAGACAAGGTACAAATAGTCTAGGTTCCTTTTTCTATTTTACCAGTCTTAGGAGTTTTGGATGGAAGACCGGATTATAGGATAAACGCCGTACTATTAAGAGGGATCATGGCTAGTAGCTTGATAGCATGTTCTTGTGCCATATGGATCAATTTAGGATCATACATGCATTTGAATTTAAACTTGAAATTGAATTGAAAAGTATTAAGTGCTTCATCCAAAATCGGTAGTACCCTTGATTATAATTACGGTCGTATGCGCAGTGCGGTATGACCGACTTTACTTGGCGGTAGTGCCGCATTTTGAAGGAACGACCAACTAAGTGCTCAAAGCGAACGATCGGCTCCTTGAACGGTCGTACCGCATGGCGGTCATTCCGAATTTTAGTTGGCAGTTCAAGAAAACCAGAAGCGATGCAATTTGCCTCAGAATCACTAATGGAAATCGGTCGTACTGCCCGTGACAATCGGTCATACCGATGTGCGGTCGTACCGAAATTTGTGAGGCGGTTCAATAAAAACAGTACAAGTGTAAATCTGCTCAAAAACTCATTTTGGAAATCGGACGTTCCGTGCTAGGGAACGGTCATACCGGTCTGCGGTCATTCCGTTTTTTATGTGGCGGTACAAAAATTCCAGAACGCTTGTAATCTTCAGTGTTTTGTGAAACCCTACAAACGGTCGTACCGCTCGTAGAAACGGTACGACCGGGGCAAATCGGACATACCGCTTGTTTGCCTGCGGTTGTTCCGACTGGGTCGTCCAACGGCTAGTTTGTTCATTTTTAGTATCTGTTCTAGCCGTTGACCGAGCTCAGTCAGAAGTACGGTTGTACCGCTCGGATGCCTGCGGTCGTTCCGATTTTCTCTGAGAAGTTAGGGTTTCATCCCCAACGGTCATAATTGTTGGTGGGGGCTATAAATACCCCCCCAACTGCTCTTGTACAGGCTGCTAGTGCCCATTTAACATCTCTAGAGCCTTGAAAGCCTTTGCATTCATTCAACACTCAAAAACACTCAAGTGCATTCATACTCCTAGTTGATCCATTTGCACTTGAGTGTCGTCAAGTGAAGACCATTGGTCTATTACTCTTGGAGTGTTGCCGCACTCCTAGACGGTTTGGTGGTGGAGCACGGTGATCTCTTGAAAGAAGATTGTGAAGAGGCCCGGTGCAATCTTGTGAGTGGTTCGGTGTTCACCATCTCCGGGGCGGAGGAAGAACAACCATAGTGATTCGAGGAAAGGCTTAATTCGTGGAGCCGGCTTGAGGTGTCAAGCTTCCTCAACGTGGACTAGTGAAGACCGGTAAGTTTTCGATACCACGGGAAAAACATCGTCATGTCTTTGTGGTTATCTCTAGTCTTTACTTTCCGTATTTATATTTCTAGCTTGTTTATTGTGATTGATTTGCTTAGCTAGAAGTATAACTTGTTTAGACTAAGTTATTAATTGGCTAAATTGTTAAAAAGTTTAAAAACCTCCTTTTCAGCCCCCTCTAGTCGGTTATCCTTGATCCTACACTATGTTCAGAAAGTGACGTTGATGCGCAACTACTCCGACTGGGAAGTGGCATCATCTATCAGCAACTAACAATTCTTGAGTATGTAATCATCTTTAAACCCAACAAGAACACCAAGCAACAAGTTGAGAATTCTTTTGAAATATGAGAATGGTTGCTTGGTGTTCTTGATGGGTTTAAAAACGATTACATGCTCAAAATAATTAAGTTGCAAATACATGATGCCACTTCGATCGGAGTAATCAAGATCAACGTCACTCAACATAGCGATCAATCCAGGTAATTGGATCTCCTGACGCTCTCCTTGCATCCATACTTTTTAAACTTGCAGGGGCTCAATGAGGTTGCAGTAGCTCTTGTCTCATCCTTCTCATGCTCGTGGGCGATCCTCCAAAGTGGCCGAGAGACTACGAACAATATATATATATATATATATATGATGCGGATTTAATGGCACAAGCGACCCTTTGCTTGGGGCTTTATAGAAAAAATCATCACAGACGGTTTGACCACAACAAATGCGTGATAATACTATCACCAGGCGGTTTGTGGCTGAAACCGCTCAGTGATATGTACTTATCACGAGCGGTTTGACCACAAACCGTCGTGAAAGTATGCATCATAGACGATTCAAAACCGTGCATGATGACCTCATGTCATCAACGACCCATAAACTTAGACGGCTCACGAAAATGCGTGATGGCGTTTTGAACCGTCTGTGAATACCTTTTCTGTAGTAGTGTCTCCCGATCTGCTCTGGTTGTCTGCCGAGAGAAATGGCGAAAGGAACCGTGACGGGAACGGGTCTACCTTTCTATACAACCATCTAGTCGCTCAACCGTTGGACGACTTGACAGCAAGTACTAGCCCAACGGTTGAGCGACACATCGACTAGTCGCTCAATTGTTGGACGACTTGGTAGCAAGTAGTGGGCCAATGGTTGACTAGTCGCTCAACCGTTGGACAACTTCACAGCAAGTACTGGCCCAACGGTTTAGCGACACGTCGACTAGTCACTAAACCGTTGGACAACTTGGTAGCTAGTAGTGGGCCACTTTTTGCTGCCAAGTTGTCCAACGGTTAGGCGACTAGGGCACGAATGATTGGTATGTAATCTATGAATAAGTTATAGTACAATACTAGAGGGAATGCATAGACAACCATGTCATAGTAACCATGAAGTAGAATACGTAAACACATAATATAAGTTATAGTACAATGCTAGAGGAAATGCATAGATAACCATGTCATAGTAACTACGAAGTAGAATACGTAAACATCTAATACAAGTACACAAAGCACAACAAAGACCCTCTACTGGCCACCCGCTACGCCACCCGCAGCACCTCCTCCATCGTCGCCACATCCCACAACCAGTTCGCGCCCACGATCGCCCGCTTGGGCTTCCGGCGTGGGTTCTTGGTCGGGCCTGCGAACAGGAAAGCGCTCGAGACCACGACGGCTCGCGTGGTGCTACGCGTCGACCAGCCGGTCTAGCAGGTTGAAATGCCAGTCCGAACCACCAAGGTCGTGAGCCATACCTGTAAATCAATTTTCAGTTAGTAATTACGACACAATTAGTGGGTTTAATTACTTACAGCGTAGCTCCGGAAATTCTGAGAATTAAGTTGCATTCTTGCATAAGTCTAGTGATTTTTTTTCATAACTTACCATACTTTCGAAAGTAACCTACCATGATTTCATATGCAAACCTAAGACTATGCTATTTACAACTATTAACAATATGCATGGACCCTGTTTAGGTGGGTTGCCCGGTATGCACGGACACCACTATTTTCTAATAATAAATTATGTAACGACTTCAAAATTTTTAATAATATGTTCACAAATAATTAAAACTTATTAACCAATGTTACCAATTGTTATCATCAACACTCCATAAAATTAAGTTGTTTTCGCAACTAAATGTGTGAAGCAGTCGCCCGATTGGAAAAAAAACCACAACTAATTATATATAAACATTAAGTATTATCTGAATACAATATTTACAATGCATCCTTTACCCAACCCTAACATTCGTTCAGCCGATAATTGCTTAAGAGCTTAATCTTTACCATCACTGCTACACCTCCCACACAAATATTCTAGCTTTGCCACTAATAATATGACACTACACAATATGCATCTAATTTTTTTTCTAATTACCCTACCATTATTTCATTTACTAACAATATGTCAATACACATGATATTGCTTGCTAACCTACCATGATTTGAAAAATACACGCATACAAAATAATGCTAAAGACTCATTGTCATCGTCGTTGATACGAAGACACTTTTCCCCCCTCTCCCTCTCCCTCTTCCTCTTCCTCTTCCTCTCCTCTCTTTTCCTCTCCCTCTCCTCTGTTTCTCTCCTCTCGGTCGCTATCGGGAAGAAAATGTCGATTGACGGGCGGCCGCGCACGTGCGGTATGTAACCGCCCCTAGTTGCCCAACCATTCGGCGACTAGGATTCAGTCGCCCTACCGTATGACGACTTGGAGGCGAAAGGTCCAGTCACCTCACGGTTAATTAACTTGTACATGTATTGCTCGTCAGTTGGGTGACTAGACCAAGTCGCCCAACCGTGAAGCGATAGGTGATTATTTATGACAAAAAAATAAAGTAGTATTATTTCTGTAATTCTTCATAAAAAATATATTATTAAAAAAAATTCCGTATGAGACCGTTGGATTACCATCTAACGATAAGTGATACTTGAGGTGATGTGACGCATTCCTAAGCTTCCTTTTGTACTTAGCTTTGAAGAACTTTAAGATAGCTCGGCATATATGGTAATAAAGTTATATTATATAACTGTAACACATATAAGTTGCATTTGTTAGTACTCCCTACACGTCTTTTTATAAGGCATATTTTGGTTGAGGCAAGGTGATTAAGCCATTAATATAAGGAGGTTATAAAACCAAGATAATAGTAGAGGAAATGACCATGGTATCCAAGGTATCAGGGACGGAGCATAGTGTGGGCCAAGTTGGGCCGTCGCCCCCCAGCTTTTTAGGGGAAAAAATTGAACACGAGGTAGACACTGACTGTTGGACCCGGATTCTGAGAATCTAAATCCTCTGTGAATCACTGTGCTATTCCCTGGATCAGTAGCTAGCACTTCACAGTACACATTGCTGAATCATTCATACAAGGCGTGAACTGAAACAAATATATTACAACACAGGTAACATAGACCTCATCGGGTCGAGTTTTACAAAAAGCCGCACAAGGCCAAATATATTACATTACAAAAGAACGACCAAGTCTCTGCGGAAGCAAAAGGGAAGGTAGGGCTCATCTCACACGAACAAGCGGCGGGGTGACACATGTCTGACGGATATTAACCAAGAAATTTGGACAATATCGGTTGTACGCGGGTACCAACGGTTCTACTTAGACTGGGCGAGACCTAAACTACAGACTATACTACTCCTCGTCATAGCCTTGTCCATCATCTCCTGGGCCATCGTAGAAGGCGTAGTCTCCATCGTCTTCATTATCTGAAGGGTTGGGGGAGAAGCGAGAATGAGCACTACTACCGTGCTCGCAAGCCAACACACAATGCAATTATATACATGCAAGGCTTAACAAGGATGGCTCGGGTTCTTTTATTTGCGAAAGCAACTTTTCAAATATCATAATTACAAAGTCCTATCACTTAGCATTTTTAACAAATTGCATTTTAATAAAGAGAGCATGTGCAATAATTATTTTAGTAGAGAATCCATCCAGTGAAAACTCTACCAATGCATCCTTTTAATTGGGCGGCCTCCAATAATCACAACCACCGAGCTCGACGACTCGGGCAAAAATCCAAAAGCAGGGCTAGGTGAGCCCTTTCACCATTTTCCATACCACCCACAAAGTTATTTGAAATAGAACTAACTCAAGTTATGATTCTCATGTCGCTTTTGACCAGTAGGCACTATTTGCTTTTAAGCATTTAGACTCTGCAGAGGTTGCACACTTTACCCACAAGAGATAGTCTACAGTTACCCACATGATTCCGTAGTCATGTAGTTGGGCGGCAAATCACGATAACCTTTCTAGCTATCTCGCCCTTAGTCATTCCACCCATACGGGTTCGCCCATATGTTGTGCGGGATGTTCACCACAACGTCTAGCCTTGGTGGCCCCTGACCACAACGTCTAGCGCAAATTGTAACTTCACCTTTTGGTGTCCTTCCAAGCCGGAGTATCTCCACACTTGTGCGTTCTTCATTCCCTCCGGTGAGATGACATCAGAGGTTTAATTAATTTACTAAGCCAAGTTGCACTTTGCAGACTTGTGGTTGTACTTATTTAACACAGGAGGTCGTGACAAGATTAAGTCCTTAGGGTTATCTGGGCGGTTCATTCCACAAGCCAACCAACCATGTGCTCCCTGAGCACCCACCACCTCACCATCCGCCCAGACAAAGCTAGCATTAGGGTTTTGAGGAGGGAAACCAATTTATTTTCACAAACCTTTAGCCAATGGACCACCAATGACTACCCCAAAACATTTTATGTTTAAGGAAATGATGATTGGGATATTGTAATATCACGGTACTTAAGCAAGACTAGCATATCGCTTAAGTACAACCTATAACTAGTATTACCATATAGTTACTAAGGTGACAAGGATTAATGAGTTCAAGTTATCACGGATGGCATAATAATTATTTAAACATCAAGTGGGCATTTAACTACCTTAAGCTTTAACATACATTTGATTAAGAATTAAAGCATGCATTTTGCTAATTTAAAAGAACATAATTTGCATAAAATGTAGGGGCAATATGATCAAAGTATTGACTCGCCTTGGTTAAAGGCTAGGGGATCTTGGTCTTGATCAGCTTGTGGGTCGCCGGCGTCTTCAAATCCTAATCGCGCGAGAATACCGGAAAAAGACACAACAGCAAAGAGAGTAAATAAATAAATAAGGAACAATAAATAAACTCCAAATTAATCAAGCCCTATGCCATTAGCAAGATCTTGATTTAACAAATTTTTAGAAATTTATTTCATAATTTTTGGAGTTAAAATGGACAAGATATGAATTTTTGAAGTTCCTTTTTAACAAAACTCAGGAAATAAAAGAAGGGAGAGAGAGAGAGGGCCATGCTGGCGGGTGGGGCCCACAAGGCAGCCAAGTGAGGGGAGGTCTTAAGCAATATTGACAGGTGGGGCCAAAATCTAATTAAATCCCAAATTCCCCATTCCTTTGCCCTGCATTCTGTTTCCTTCTTTGCTCCATATGCTACACAGGGAGAAAGCAGAGGAGGCGCACGGGTGGAGGCCGGGCGTGGCCGGTGGCAAGGCGGCCGGGTGTGTGTGGCTGGCCGGTGGGCGGCCCACAAGGGGGCGCGGCTCGGGAGAGGGCAGGAGGCGCTGGGCAGGCGGATGGCGGCGGCGGCTTGGCGGACAAAGTAGCATGGGAGCGGCCGAGAGTGAGGCACGACAGGCACATGGGGGGAGGCCAGTGGTGTGGTGGGCTCGGGCGAGTGGGAGCGGCGGCAGCGGCCTGGCGGAGGAAGAGGAGGAGGCGGCGGCTCACCTCGGCGGCAGGGACGGCGAAGGGAGGTGGGGATGAACTTCCTTGCGTCGTGGAGGTGCTCGTGACGCGATTCTTCGGGCGAGGACTCACCGAGGGCGAGGAGGCGCGAGCCGGCGACCAGGAAGGAGGCGCGGCGGCTCTGCTCGGGAACTTACCAGACGGGGCGGCGGGGAGCTTAAGCAAGGGAGGAGGAGCTTTATAGCGAGCCATGGCGCGGAGGACGAGGGGGTCCGGTCCGAGCGCAGCATGGTCCCGAGGCAGCAGGGAGCAGCGTCTTGGCGCGAGGAAGCGCTGACGACGCGGCGGCTCGGGCAGCTTCTGCGCGTCATGGCGTCGTCGTGCGTGTGCAAGGGCGCGCAAGACAGAGCAGGGGGACGAGGAGGAGGCGGCGATAAGACGGGTTGGTGTGGCGACACAACAAAGCGAAGCACGCGGAGCAGTGTGGCTGCGGCTGCCGCCGCTTTTGCTGCGTGTGGCGCGAGTCTCCATGGCGGCGCCATTTATGGCGGCGTCTTGGTGGTGTGGCGTCGCGGCGGCGCGGTGCGCCGCGAGATGGGGACGGCGGGCACCAGCGGACGTTCACGGAAAGGAAGAAAGCAAGGAGCCGGTGTGAAGGTATGTTCCTAAAGCGATCGTTACAAATCCTACCCACCTTAAGCGGAATCTCGACCGAGATTGAATCCGCCCGAGAACAGAACGGTAGTCTTGTTTGATTGATCTTCGCATTCGGTGGCTTCCTTGGCTGAGTGGTGACTCCACTGGACCTTGCAAAGGCGGAAGACTTGGCGTCTTGTTCGCTTCTCGATGACGTCGAGGATATTGATCGGGTGCTCCGGATAGGTTAGATCTTGTTGAAGGGCGATGGCTTCAACGGGCGTCTGCTCTTCAGGTACTCTGAGACACTTCTTGAGCTGGGAGACGTGAAACACGTTGTGAACCTCTGACAGATGTTCCGGTAGCTCTAGCTGATAGGCTACTTCTCCACGCTTGGCGATAATCGAAAATGGTCCTATATATCTTGGGGCGAGCTTGCCCTTTACTTTGAATCTTCGAGTTCCACGAAGTGGGGATACCTTGAGGTATACAGCGTCTCCAACTTCAAAAGTCAATTTCCTTCGACGGTTGTCGGCATAACTCTTTTGCCTTGGTCGAAAGCGGCTTGAAGGCGATCTCGATTAGTCGAACTTTCTCTTCAGCTTGCTTGAGGGTGTCCGGTCCAAATATATATCCTTCACCTGATTCTGACCAATGCAGAGGGGTTCTGCATTTTCTCCCATAAAGTGCTTCGAATGGGGACATTTTCAAACTTGACTGATAACTGTTATTGTATGCAAACTCGGCATACGGTAGACACTTCTCCCAGTCTACGGTAAATTCCAAGGCACAAGCTCGAAGCATGTCTTCCAAAATTTGGTTTGTCCTTTCTGTCTGACCATCGGTCTGCGGATGATATGCTGTGCTGAAATCAAGGTGTGTACCAAGGGCATCATGTAAACTAGCCCAGAAATATGAGGTAAATTGAGATCCTCGATCGGAGACTATCCTCTTGGGTACTCCATGTAGACACACGATACGAGCCATGTATAGCTCGGCTAACTTGTCTCCCTTGTAGGTTGTCTTTACTGGGATAAAATGGGCTACTTTGGTCAGTCTATCAACTATAACCCATATTGAGTCACATCCGGACTTGGTTCGGGGTAGACCGGTAATGAAATCCATTCCAATTTCTTCCCATTTCCACCGGGAATTTGTAGGGTTGAAGCAATCCTGGCTTCGATGTTCGGCTTTGATTGTGACATACATCACTGTGAGCTACATACTCGGCGATGTCTCTTTTCATGCGTGGCCACCAAGTACAAAATCTTCATGTCTGATACATCTTTGTACCGCTGGATGTAGGGTATATCGAGTGTGGGCTTCTTCGAATTAAATCCTTGAGTTCCTTTTGGTGGGGAACAAAGAGACGTGTCCCATACCATAGAATTCCTTGCTGATCTTCGATCATCTTGGGGGCTTTTCCTTTAGCCATGAGACGCTTGAATCTTTGGACTCCAGGATGTTCTTTTTGAACGGTCTTGATTTGCTCTTCTAAAGTTGGATGTGCTTCCATGGCGTCTGGGTTACCTTGCTCTATCAAACAAAGGTTGAGGGCTTCGAATTCCTTATAGAGCTCAGGTTGGTGTTCTTGAATCATAACATTATTGCAGTATGACTTGCGGCTTAATGCATCGGCGACTACATTAGCCTTTCCGGGATGATAATGGACATCCAAGTTGTAATCTTTTATTAACTCTAACCATCTTCTTTGCCGAAGGTTGAGATCAGATTGGGTAAAGATGTACTTGAGACTCTTGTGGTCCGTGTAGATGTTGCAATGATTTCCAATCAAATAATGCCGCCAAATCTTGAGGGCGTGCACTACTGCTGCTAACTCCAGGTCATGAGTTGGATAGTTGTCTTCATGGGGGCGAAGTTGTCTGGATGCATAAGCTACAACTTTTCCTCCCTGCATAAGCACGCATCCAAGACCTTGGCGCGATGCATCGCAATAGACTTCAAAGTCTTGATGAATGTCGGCGAGGTCAATCTTGGTGCGCAGTTAATTTCTTCTTCAATTCTCGAAACTTTTCTCACAAGCATCGGTCCATTCATACTTCTTTTCCTTCTTAAGCGGTGGGTCATTGGTTTGGAGAGCTTTGAGAATCCTTCTATAAAGCGTCTCAGAGTATCCGCTAAACCGAGAAAACTACGAACCGATTCTCGATGTAGGTTTGTTTCCAATCCATCACGGCTTCTACCTTGGCGGATCAATCGCTATTCCTCCTGCGGATACAATATGTCCGAGAAACCGATTTCTGAAGCCAAAACTCACATTTCTTGTACTTGGCATAGAGCTCATGCTCTTTAAGCTTTTCGGGACCAATTGCGGTGTTCAAACATGCTCTTTCTTGGTCTTGGAATAGATCAAAATGTCATCTATGAACACGACCACAAACTTGTCCAGGTATTCCATAAATACCTTGTTCATCAGATTCATGAAGTAGGCTGGTGCATTGGTTAAGCCAAACGACATGATTGTGAACTCAAACAAGCCATAGGGTGGTAAAGGCATCTTAGGAATATCCTCATTCACGATCTTGAAATTTGGTGGTATCGATAGTAGGTCTATCTTGGAGAAAGCTGAAGCTCTGTCAACCGATCGAACAGTCATCAATGCGGGGCAAGGGATACTTGTTCTTGATGGTCACTTCGTTGAGGGCTCTGTAATCCACACACAATCTGGCAGAACCATCTTTCTTCTTCACAAAGAGAACTGGCGAACCCCAGGGGGAGGAACTAGGTCTAATGAATCCTTTCTCTTGCAAGTCTTGAGTTGTGTCTTCAACTCTTCAAGTTAAATCACCGCCATCCTATATGGTCTCTTGGCAATTGGGGCTGTTCCTGGCTTCAAGTTGATTACAAACTCGATATCTCTATCAGGGGGCATGCCTGGCAATTCTTCTGGGAAGACTTCGGGGTAAGCTTGGACTACAGGCGTCGTCTCTAGGGACATCTCTCCAAGGTGGTGGATTGTTCGAACCAAAGGAGAGGCGATCCACACTAATCCTTATTGTGGTTCGGGGTCTTTGGCAAGTACCACTTTCTGTTGGCGCAATCTATTAGTCCATGATCTGTGACCAACCAATCCATCCCTAGGATGATATCCAATGTTTGAGATTCTAGCACAAGAAGGAGGCTAGGAATCCGAGTCTTCCAAAGCAATCTCTACTCGGGACTAAGCGAGGTAGCATATAGGGGTCCCGGGTGAACTAAGTACCACGGGTTTCTTTAACTTATAGGTCGGCAACTTAAACCTTTCAACAAACTTTCTTGAAACAAAAGAGTCGAAGCTCGAGAATCAAACAAAACTTGTGCGGTCTTGAATTAACAGAGAACGTGCCCATTAGCACTCTGCGGCATCTTGTGCCTCCTCAGCGGTGACATGATTCACACGGCCACGGCTCTGCGACGGGGTAGACCTTGAAGCTTGAGAAGTCTGGTGGCTCTTACTTGGAGCTGAGGTTCGTCCTTGAATTGCAGCGGCTCTGGGGTTGTTCTTTGGGGCAGGGTTGCTGCGATGAGGGCACTGATTGGCAAAGTGTCCTTTTTCTCCGCAAGCAAAACAGTGGAGATTAGCTGCGGGGTTGACTGTGGCAGGGTGTCCAGTAGGGCGGAGAGTGCGGAAACCACTTCCTTGGGGCCTTGGAGATGAACTTTTCTGAGGTGTGGCGGCAGAAGACCTAAAGGAAGAACTGCCCTGAAAGGTTGACTTCTGGGAAAAGTTGCCTTGCGGCTTCTGGAAAGGCATCTTCCTCTTGCGGCTAGTTTCTGCTAACTTATTCTCATTTTCGGTGATGAGGGCCTTGTTGATCAACTGATGGAAGTTGGCATAGTCATGGAGGATAAGCTTTCCACGCATGTCGCTACGCATACCTTCCACAAAGCGGTCTATCTTTTCTTCCTCATCAGCTACGTCATTGGGGGCGTAGCGGGCAAGCTGGGTAAACTTAGTGACATACTCGTTGACCGTCATATTTCCTTGTTTAAGAGTTCTGAACTCGTTCTTCTTGATCTCATGGTCTTGGTGGCACAAAATTGGTTCTGAAGGCGGTTTTGAATTCCGTCCAAGGAATCGGCTGCCAAGCTGGTTCATTTTCAACGAGAGGTGTTTCAACAACTTCTTCTTCCATGGCTTCAGCGGCGGGGGCTGCTGGTTCTCCATTCATGGATCCCACTACTTACGGTTCTCTGTTCTTTGCATCTTCTTCTTCATCTTACGGTCCTTCATTACTTCTAGCAAAGAAGGCAATTCTCCCACCATGTGTGGCGGCACCTTTTCGGTGGTGGGTAGCAAAGTCCACCTTATCTGCGTCGGAGCAACGGGCAAGTCTAAGCTTCTTTTCAGTATCCCTGAGCCAATCTTCGGCTTCAAGAGGTTCATTAGCTGCTTCAAATGTGAGAGGTCTTGTTCTTAGGAAATCGCGAGTTTGGAGTGGCGGCCAGCAGTCTGAATCTTGATTGTTGAGCATAGCTGGAGAATCTGAGTCATGCAAAGCATTACTTGTGCCATGGTCGGGTGAAAGTGGTGGTGGGGAGGTAGCTCTTGTCCTTGTCCACGACCACGGCCACGACCACGGCCTCGGCGATTACAAAGGCTCCACTGGTGGGCGGTGGCTCTTCTTGGCGGCATCTGAAGGAAAACCGAGGTTTAGAACTAGAGAGAACCAGGAGGGGTATATGAGGGTTCACTAGCCCTCTAAGGCACACACAGAAGAACATAAACCAAACGAGAAGATCAATTAAGTACAATACAAAGCCTAGAATGGCTGCATTAAATTATGGGGGGTTAAGTGTTACATGACTCACGAACAAAGCTTATATGCTAAGCTAAGTCATGACACAGATACACACATCTCGTCTACAAAAGAAAGAGCAAAAGTGCTTGCAACCCAAAATCTTGCCTAGCAAGCACTCTTGGCTAACCTAGACCATCCTAACTACTCCATCGGGGACTCGGGAGGCGGAGGCGGCTCGCATTTGGCTCGGCGAGCCGAGAATGACTCGAGGCCGATGTGCGGTGAGCAGTGGGTGCGCCCACGCTGAACACCGAAGGTCGTCGAAGGCGGCGGGATCGGGCGTCGCACGCTCTTGCTTGTGATCATCCGGTGCGGGCTCCTCGGCGAAGAGGTTGGTTCGCGTCCGTTCTTTGGAAGGAAGGCCGGAGGAATCGAGCCGAGCTGGGCCGAGCCGAGCTGGAGCTGAGGTAGCGCTTGCAAGGGCGGCGGTGAGGCGTGCCACCTCTGCAAGTGCGGCGTCTCTCTCCGTAGTGACGGTGTCTCTCTCCCATCTGGCAGCAAAGAGGGCTTCATCACTCCTGTTCCAGTTGGCGCGGAGGGTGTCGGAGTGGGCTTCGCCGCCGGCGAGAAGCGTCCGAAGCTGGCGGATCTCGTCGGTGAAGGTGTGGATGCTGTAAACCATTGCCTGGGTCAGCTGCACCTGGTGGGTCAGGCGGGGCTCGTTGTCGATGGCGACAAAGGACTCCGGGAGGCGCTGTCCGTCGGGGAGGTACGGAAAGAAGGAGAACGGGGATCCGCGCAGGAGGTCCTCGTGCATCCAACATAGGCGGGTGATGGCGACACGGGCTGCGTCCTGGATGGCGTCGGGGATGCTGCGACGAGGGGCCTCGGCCTGGAAGGTATGAGCCACGAACTCGCCAGTCCTAGGGTAGAGGAAGACCTCCATTGCCCAAGACTCGTGAGCCATGACTCTCGTCATCCGGCCTCTGTAGATTGGAGGGTGGATGAAACCAAGTTCCACCATCAGCTGGCGAAGGAGCTCGGCGAATCCGCCGTCATGCTCCCCATGTGAGCAATGGTCCCATGGGCCGGCAGCTGGAGAAGAGGCCATCTACAAATTTTGAAACAGGAGAAGAGGTTAGTAACACTTAATGAGAATAGAGATGAGTAAGGAACTAGGAATGATGAGTAGAAGCAATAAATACTCTATATTTTGATAAAAATTTTCTTAGGTTTTAAAAATAAGATCCAAGTCCTTAAGGCAATCGACCAATCCAACTAGGGCTCTACAGTCGTATGCTCTGATACCAGCTCTGTTGGACCCGGATTCCGAGAATCCAAATCCTCTATGAATCAACGTGCTATTCCTGGATCAAGAGCTAGCACTTCACGGTACACATTGTGAATCATTCATACAAGGCGTGAACTGAAACAAATATATTACAACACAGGTAACATAGACCTCATCGGTCGAGTTTTACAAAAGGGCCACACAAGGCCAAATATATTACATTACAAAAGAACGACCAAGTCTACAAATGGAAGCAAAAAGGAAGGTAGGGCTCATCTCACACGTGCAAGCGATGGGGTGACACATGTCTGACGGATATTAACCAAGGGTGGACAATATCGGTTGTCTGCTGGTACCAATAGTCTACTTAGACTGGCGAGACCTAAACTACATACTATACTACTCCTCGTCATAGCCTTGTCCATCATCTCACGGCCATCGAGAAGGCGTAGTCTCCATCGTCTTCATTATCTGAAGGGTTGGGGAGAAGCGAGAATGAGCACTACTACTGTGCTCATGAGCCAACACACAATGCAATTATATACATGCAAGGCTTAACAAGGATGGCTCGGGTTCTTTTATTTGAAAGCAACTTTTCAAATATCATAATTACAAAGTCCTATCACTTAGCATTTTTAACAAATTGCATTTTAATAAAGAGAGCATGTGCAATAATTATTTTAGTAGAGAATCCATCCGTCGAAACTCTACCAATGCATCCTTTTAATTGGGCGGCCTCCAATAATCACAACCATCGAGCTCGACGACTCGGGCAAAAATCCAAAACAGGCTAGGTGAGCCCTTTCACCATTTTCCATACCACCCACAAAGTTATTTGAAATAGAACTAACTCAAGTTATGATTCCCATGTCCGCCTTTGACCGTAGGGCACTACATTTAAACAGCTTTAGACTCTGCAGAGGTTGCACACTTTACCCACAAGAGATAGTCTACCCGTTACCCCACATGATTCCAGTAGTCATGTAGTTGGGCGGCAAATCACACAAGAACCTTTCTAGCTATCTCGCCCTTAGTCATTCCACCCATACGGGTTCGCCCATATGTTGTGCGGGATGTTCACCACAACGTCTAGCTTGGTGGCCCCGCCACAACGTCTAAGCTTGTTGTAACTTCACCTTTTGGTGTCCTTCCAAGCCGGAGTATCTCAAGACTTATGCGTTCTTCATTCCCTCCGGTGAGATGACATCCGAGGTTTAATAACTTTACTAAGCCAAGTTGCACTTTGCAGACTTGTGGTTGTACTTGTTTAACACAGGAGGTCGTGACAAGATTAAGTCCTTAGGGTTATCTGGGCGGTTCATTCCACAAGCCAACCAACCATGTGCTCCCTGAGCACCCACCACCTCACCATCCGCCCAAACAAAGCTAGCATTAGGGTTTTGAGGAGGGAAACCAATTTATTTTCACAAACCTTTAGCCAATGGACCACCAATGACTACCCCAAAACATTTTATGTTTAAGGAAATGATGATTGGGATATTGTAATATCCCGGTACTTAAGCAAGACTAGCATATCACTTAAGTACAACCTATAACTAGTATTACCATATAGTTACTAAGGTGACAAGGATTAATGAGTTCAAGTTATCACGGATGGCATAATAATTATTTAAACATCAAGTGGGCATTTAACTACCTTAAGCTTTAACATACATTTGATTAAGAATTAAAGCATGCATTTTGCTAATTTAAAAGAACATAATTTGCATAAAATGTAGGGGCAATATGATCAAAGTATTGACTCGCCTTGGTTAAAGGCTAGGGGATCTTGGTCTTGATCAGCTTGTGGGTCGCCGGCGTCTTCAAATCCTAATCGCGCGAGAATACCAGAAAAAGACACAACGGCAAAGAGAGCAAATAAATAAATAAGGAACAATAAATAAACTCCAAATTAATCAAGCCCTATGCCATTAGCAAGATCTTGATTTAACAAATTTTTAGAAATTTATTTCATAATTTTTGGAGTTAAAATGGACAAGATATGAATTTTTGAAGTTCCTTTTTAACAAAACTCAGGAAATAAAAGAAGGGAGAGAGAGAGAGGGCCATGCTGGCGGGTGGGGCCCACAAGGCAGCCAAGTGAGGGAGGTCTTAAGCAATATTGTGGTGGGGCCAAAATCTAATTAAATCCCAAATTCCCATTCCTTTGCCTCAGATTCTATTTCCTTCTTTGCTCCATATGCTACACAGGAGAAAGAGAGGAGGCGACGGGTGGAGGCGGCAGGCGGTGCGGCGGGCAGGCGGGGCAGTGGTGGGGCTGGCGTGTGGTGGCGGCCACAAGGGAGGCGGCGGCTCGGGAGAGGGCAGGAGGCGCTGGCGAGCGGCGCGGATGGCGGCTGGCTTAAGCAACCTGGGGCGGGGAGGCTGGCCCGAGGAGGCACTGCAGAAGGCTGTGAGGGGAGGCCAGGCAGGTGGGTGTGGGCTCGGGCGAGTGGGCGGGCGGCGGCAATGCCTGCCAGGCGAGGAAGAGGAGGAGGCGGCGGCTCACCTCAGCGATGGGGACGGCGAGGGAGGTGGGGATGAACTTCCTTGCGTCGTGGAGGTGCTCGTGGACGCGGTTGCCGGGCGAGGACTCACCGAGCGGCGGAGAGGCGCGGAGGCGGCGCAAGGAGAGGAGGCGGGCGGCGCTCTCGGGAACTTACCAGACGAAGGGGCGGGGGAGCTTAAGCAAGGGAGGAGGAGCTTTATAGCGAGCCATGGCGCGGAGGACGCGGGGTCGGTCCGAGCGGCATGGTCCCGAGGCAAGCAGGACGCAGCGTCTTGTGGCGCGGAGGAAGCGCCGCGACGGCGTGCGGCTCGAAGCGCTCTGCGGTCGCGCGCGCGTGCGTGGCCTTGTGAAGGCGGGCGCTGAAGCGAGCAGGGGGCGAGACGGAGCGGCGACAAGACGGGTTGGTGTGGCGACACGACAAAGGCGAAAGCACGCGGAAGCGGTGGGCTGCGGCTGCTGCTGCTTCTTCTGCTGCGGCGTGTGGCGCGAGTCTCCATGGCGGCGGCCATTAGAGCGACGTCGCGGGTGGTGTGGCGTCGGCGGCGGCGATGCGCGCGAGATGGGGACGGCGGGCACCGGCGGCGTTCACGGAAAGGAAGAAAGCAACAGGAGCTGGCTGTGAAGGTATGTTCCTAAAACAGTCGTTACACTGACTCTTGCTTTAATGACCACCTCCCTCCCTTATGAGCTCCTAATGACCACATACTATATATATTTGTTCGAAAGATCCCATGTCTTCCAACCTTCCTCACGGAGTCACAGTGCATCGACGAATGACCACAAGACATGATCACCTGCACACTAGCCCGTGCGGCGAATGACCACCTCATAGTGTAGCGGCCTGCCTAGCCTAATAGCCCATACTCCGTCGTCGTCCTTGGCCGGTTGGCCCCCCTTATCATTTGGCTGAAGCTCCGTCTCTGCATGGTATATTGGTATTAATGGCTTTAGAATAAGAGAGAAAATAAGCATAGATGTCTTCGCATAAATATTAAAGAGAGGCACAAGATAAATGAGAGCAAAAGGGAGAGAAATCATTAAATCTTGATGTGTACCTTATATTTTAAAACAAGATACATTGCAAAAATTACCGGTCTTGTGTTTTGAAACGGATGGAGTGTATAACTGTAATAGCTATAGTGGATAATAAGGTCCCACCAAATAAACATTGTAGATTATTCTTTTTGTCTCTCGATTAATAAGAGATTTTGAAGATTCTTTTAGGATTGTGAGAATTCACCGGTTGTTCTTATATAGAATTTTATTATAGATCCTCGCAAACAAAACACCTGTATATTTATTCCACTCGTTACCCGTTAAAAGTAGTATATAACTTCCGCAGTTTTTAAATCGAGAATGGTCCCAAAGTAGTTTTTAAATCGTGAAATGTAGCGGGTCTTCGAACAAAAGGTGGAATGGGTCAATCCATGAATTGGAATTTTGCCACAGTTGGCCATTTTATTCGATGCTAGCAGAGAGGCCTTTGCAGTCTTGCAGAGGCACTGGTGTCCAACATACTGGCTGCTCCATCTATTTATAGTATAGAGTACTGCCGAGACGCGCACAACGAATACACACACTGCCACCTACCGGCCTACGGATGCGTATGGAGTATCCTCGGCTTCTTTTCCCCGGCCGTCTTCTTTTCTGCCTTTCGGCCGTCTGGATGCATGCGCAGGGCGCCACCGGTGCACCTGCAGGCCGGCGTCCCAGCTGCCGAAGGAGTTGCGGGGACGTCAATATCCCTTACCCGTTCGGCATCGACTCGGACGACCCACAGTGCGCGATCAGCAGAGGCTTTCAGCTCAGCTGCACAGCCGTGGACGGCGCCCTAAAGCCTTTTGCTAATGCTGAGCCGCCAGTCGAGGTGACAAAGATCTCCGTGCCAGACGGCAAAACCTGGATGAAAACGGGGATCTCCTCGCAGTGTTACGACCCGGACAGCCGAATGCTTTACAGCAACGCAACGTGGTTGAACTACACTGGTACACCTTACTGGTTCTCAGACGCGGATAACGATATTATCGTTGTCGGGTGCAACACGCTCGCTTACATGATGGGTGACTCGGTAAGTATTTCGGCATTTTGCCAATCTTAATTTATCGCTCCGGTATAAGTTTAGCTCAATTATACTAGCCTTGACTTGCATTAATTGGTTCACACTCAAGTCGATAATAATCTATTATAACTTTGTCCAAGTGTTCAATTTGGCTAACAACCGTGTGTACTACATATGCAATGCGTGCAGTATGCAATTCTGTAGGTACATATTTCGATATTTTCTCAGTCTCATTGCAAAAACTCACAAATAATAAACACATGCATGTTGTTTATCTAGCGGGCGTCCGCTCCAACTCCCTAACGGTCAGGGGGTGCGATCTGGTGTCCACAAATTAAAATAGTTTCCCTTAGGACATCCGCAGAATAGAGATTTCATAATAAACATCCAATAATTGATTTTTATCAACAGATTAATCTTTTATCACATATCATCGGAAATTTTCTTTAAAATAAATCTGTTTTTCTCATTTGCATCAAGATTCATGCTCCAGCCATCTGGCGTAGTCGTCTACTCTGGCAGTCTTCAATGGCTCTGGGAGCAACAGTGGTTGCGGATGGGTGAGGGCGAGGCGCAGTTATATAGTGTTAATGATTGTCGTACCTAGATTTGATGGCTCAAATTTTGATTCATGGATCAGAAAAAAAAAACAGTTGCATGATCAGTAGACAAATATTCCTTAGTATCTAGCGCAAAACCATTTATTGCTTCTTGGCTAACAGTATATACATGTGCAACACGTGCAGTATGTAATCGGTTGCTTGTCGACATGCGACGATAATTATGAAACCCCTAAGAATGGCTCATGTTTGGGGGTCTCCGGCGCTGGCTGCTGCCAGGCGGATGTCCCGAAACTCATACAGTCTTATCATGGTTATTTCAACGACGACTACAACACCACTGTTCAAAAATGGAGGAGCCCTTGCGGCTACATGGCAGTGATGGAGATTGCAGCCTTCAACTTCAGCACCACTTATCTTAACTCGACGGTGTTCAATGACGCATACAAGGGACTAGCTCCGGTCGTCATGGACTGGGTCATAACACTGGATACATGCGAGGAAGCTCAAAGGAACACCAGTTCTTACGCATGTGTTAGTAGCAACAGTACCTGTGTCGACATGAACGACGGGCAAGGTTACCGTTGCAAGTGCTCCAGTGGATATGAAGGGAACCCGTACATCGAGGATGGATGCACAGGTCCAGTTCTGCTCCTGCTTTTGCCTCCTATCTCTGCTACATATGCAAAAAAGTGTATGAAAATTTTGACAGAGTGTGGTGGTTTGATTTCAGATATTGATGAGTGCCTTCACAATGCTACTTATCCTTGCCCCGGGATATGCGAGAACACGTCGGGGAATTTCACCTGCTCATGCCACCCAGGAAATTACATGATGAATGGAGCCTGTGTGCCAAATCGCAAGTCCACTTTTCCGGCGTTGCCTTTCGTGGGTGGGTTCCTCTCCTCAGTAAGAACTAATCACACCACGCATGGACATCAATACGCAAGGTCACAAAGTTTGCATCATACAACATAGTAGAAATCCAACGTGATAGGCTTGTTTTACTTTCACACAAGAAGGTCATGTTTGGCCAAATTTCAGTTTGGGACTACGAGGCACAACCAATGCCATTCTCTTTCTCACTGCACATGCTTTTCTTGAGCAAATACTTTGAATTTTGATAATCCATTTCAAACAAAATCGTAACTCTGAATTTGGATAATCATGCAGGCGCAAGTGTTGGAATCGTCATCCTTGTGATTACCATAACTTGTGCATACTTGATCCAAGAAAGAAGAAAGCTACAGAACATCAAACAGAAATACTTTCGACAACATGGTGGTCTGCTGCTATTCGAGGAGATCAAATCACAACAAGGCGTTGCATTCAAAGTGTTCTCAGAAGAAGAATTGCAGAAAGCCACAAACAGATTTGATGGACAACAAGTCCTTGGTCACGGAGGCCATGGAACAGTTTACAAGGGACTTCTCGAGGGCAACATGGAAGTAGCCGTCAAAAGGTGCATGACAATTGATGAGCAACAGAAGAAAGAATTTGGTAAAGAAATGCTAATCCTATCCCAAATCAACCACAGAAACATCGTTAAACTATTAGGCTGCTGCCTCGAAGTGGAGGTCCCCATTTTGGTCTATGAGCTCATCCCAAATGGCACGCTCTTCCATCTCATCCATGGCAACCATGGTCGGCACATCTCCTTGGTCACTCGCCTGCGGATTGCCCACGAGTCTTCTGAGGCACTCGCCTACCTCCATTGTTGTGCCTCGCCGCCGATCCTCCATGGGGATGTCAAGTCTTCCAACATCCTCCTCGACTGCAACCTCACGGCAAAAGTGTCTGACTTCGGTGCTTCCATTCTGGCACCAACGGACGAGTCGCAGTTTGTCACGTTGGTCCAGGGAACTTGCGGGTACCTCGATCCAGAGTACTTGCAAACATGCCAATTAACGGATAAGAGTGATGTGTACAGCTTTGGAGTTGTTCTCCTAGAGCTGCTCACAGGTAAGAAGGCGTTTAACCTCGAAGGACCTGAAAATGAGAAGAGCCTATCGATTAGGTTTCTGGCTGCGATGAAGGAGAACAAGCTTACGGACATCTTGGATGATCAAATCAACAATGAAGAGAATATGGAGTTTCTTGAAGAGATTGCAGAGTTAGCAAGGCAGTGCTTGGAGATGTGCGGTGTGAATAGGCCGTCAATGAAAGAAGTTGCAGAGAAGCTTGATAGATTGAGGAAGGTGATGCAGCATCCGTGGGCGCAGCAGAGTCCTGAAGAGATGGAGAGCTTGCTTGGGGAGTCGTCATCCATGGTCAGCTCAGAGGTTGTCAGTATAGGAGGTTTCAGCGTTGAGAAGAAAGCTGTTTTGGGCCTAGAATCGGGACGTTAATCACTACACTATACATCACATGCCATTACATGGGCCTAGAATAGGGTGTTAATCACTGTATCGTATAGAATATCTCATTACACTGTTAAGAGTGTTATATATTCTCTCCCTCTCTTAGCCCATGTGGTACATGTAGCCATGAGGCCTATGTAATCTCCTCTATATATACTCTCATATAAAGGATTAAGATACATAGTTGCGAATAACAAAATTTCTCTCTTCTATTATTCTAACATGGTATCAGAGTTATTTAACCCTAACCCTAGCCCTGGTTCCTAATCCACTATTGTCGTCCTCTGCTAGCGGCGCCCTTCGCTCGGGCCGGCGGGCCTGAGCCACTCCAGCGACGCCGCCCCATCTTCTTCCACCTCCCTACATCCTCCTCGTCGATCCACTCCGGATCCGGGGACTGGAGCTCGCTCGTGTATCGGCCTCGTCTCCTTCCGTCGCCTTGGTCGAGCACACCTTTTCGGCGCCGCCACCTGGTGGAGCTTCGCTGCGCTTCCTCTTCACGATCCATCCGGATCCGGCCGATCGGAGCTTCGCCCGCGCTTCCTCTTCGCCGATCCATCCCAGATCTGACGCCTGGAGATCGCCCGACGTCGAGAATCTTCACCTTCGTCGTTATCATCATGGATCCAACGCCGCCCTCTGCTTCGATCTCGTCCTCTTTAGCGCCGGTGCCGCTATTGCCGCCTCGTCTCTACCACAGATCCAATGGGATCTGGCACTGGAGGCCAAGGATTCGGCGACCTCGACCTCCCTCCTCTGCTTGACGACGGGATCCAGCACGCCGGGACACTGGCCTCCTCCGCTAACGCCATAGTAGTAGCCTTGTGCTTCGTCACCAACACCGAAGTACGCCTGTAACCTCTGCCTACTGCGGTTGTTGATTGCTTGGTGTCGTGTACAGCTGTTGATGCTGCTACTGATGCGCTGTCATGCTTACTACTGACGTGTGGTTGTGGTCCATCAAGATGGAAAGATCTGACTCAATGTTTGGGGGTAGTTCATCTCTCGTGTTCACGGACATCAAGCTAAATGGGTTGAATTACCGAGCATGGACCTTCTCAATCAAGACTACTCTTAGGGGTTATAGTTTGGCCCCTCATTTGACTGATGATCCTCCTAATCCGAAGAAGGTTGATGTTGAGGCAGTAAAGGCTTGGCAGAAAGAGGATGATCGTGTCATGACTAGCCTTGTTCTTAGTGCTGATGTTTCTTTAAGGATGAGTCTAGAGTGTCATACTTCAGCCAAACAAATGCGGACGTACTTTGAGAAGAGATATGTTCAGTCCAGTGGTGCTCTTCGCTTCACATTGCTCAAGAACCTTCATAGTATTCAGTAGCAGCAGGATCAGTCAGTGGAGGTGTAACATCCCAATTTTCTGGAGTTCTTAAAAGTTTCAAAATAGAAAGAACCATTTGGTTTTGTTGAGAGTTCAAAGCTTAACTTGAGATTTTCGGAAATTCGAGTGTTTAAAATGACTAAATCAAACTTCAATTAATACCAAAGTTCTGCTTATTTGGAGTTGTTTGGGTTCTAGCCTTGCTTTCCTTTCTCTCTATCTGATCAGATCTCTCTGGACCTCCCCTTAACCTCTTCAGACCTTTTTCCCGTTTGGACCTCCTCTTGGTCTTTTGCAAAGACCACCCTTTTGGGTAGCGACCTCCATGTTGGTCGCGATTTCCCTCTGGTCGGGACCCCTCTAGATTTCCCTTGACCTCTCTTCTGGTTGGACTTCCCTTTAGTTCAGACCTCCTTCAGACCTCTTTGTTGATTTGAATCTATTTTCGGGGTTTAGACCTCCTTTTTTATCTAAATCACCTTCTCTGTTTAGACCTCCTTGTGGTCTAGACCTCCTTCTCTGTTTGAATCTTCCTTTGGTTTTGACCCCCCCCCTTTGGGTTACGACCACCCCCGAGGTGTTCCAAGCTTGGGTTTGTGTTTCAAACATCCTTGAACTTCGAAAATTCTAAATTCAGGTTGATTTCCCCTTTCTCTCAGACCTCCCCATGTTCATTTGAACCTCCTCGTGTTCATCTGGACCTCCTCGTGCTCCCTTGGACCTCCCTTTTGTCCATCTTGACCGTTGAGATCTCCTTTGGCTCCATCTTGACCGTTGAGACCTCCCCTGTGTTGGTCTTGACCGTTGAGATCTCCTTTGGCTCCATCTTGACCGATGAGACCTCCCCTGTGTTGGTCTTGACCATCGAGATCTCCTTTGGCTTCATCTTGACCGTCTGGTCGAGACTCAAGTTCAGGAACAATCAACACAGGGGAGGTCTCAACATTTCAAAAGAACACCAAGCACTAGCAACAAGTTGAGAATTCTTTTGAAATGTGAGAATGATTGCTTGGTGTTCTTGTTGGGTTTAAAGACGATTACATGCTCAAGAATGGTTCGTTGCTGATACATGATGCCACTTCCCAGTCGGAATACCTGCGCGTCCACGTCACTTTCTGAACATAGCGACGTCCAATTACCTATCGACAACATCCAGGTAATTGGATGTCCTCACGATCTCCTTGCATCCATACTTTTTAAATTTGCAGGGGCTCAATGAGGATGCCCGTGGTTACTGTCTCATCCTTCTCATGTTGCGTGGATGATCCCCCCAAAGTGGCTGAGAGACTACGAACAATATAATATATATATATATATATATATATATATATATATGATGCCGGTTTTAATGGCACAAGCAGCCACTGCTTGGGGCTTTATAGAGAAAAGTCATCACAGATGGTTCCAGCCACAAACCGTCTGTGATAGGTTCCTATCACAAACGGTTCTCAGTTAATAACCGTCTGTGAAAGTATGCATCCCGATCGGCCGTGTCCCGATTGGCCGAACTAATTGATAGCTTGACCAAACCGAATATGTAATTTCATATCCCCTTGCAACAACAACATTATGTAACAGGGACGAATTAGTCAACATAATCATATCACTACCAGAATCCTCTATTTTCTCAAGTGACTCAAAGTTTTCCGAGTGTTTTGAAGAAAACACTCGGTAACGTCACGAGTGTTTCATAAGGCACTCGGGGAGGGAATAAAACACTCGGTAAATAAATATTTACCGAGTGTCCAATCGGACACTCGGGAGATTATGACGGGAGCCACTCCAAAACGGTGAACCGACGTGTTCTCAACGGGGACAACTAATTCCCCGAGTGTCTATTCGTTGGATGCACTCGAGAGCGAATAAATTAGTAGCGCCATTTTTCCCCCCCATGCTTGGATTTTTTATTGCCGACATGAAATCGAGCCAAGTCCTAACCCCCCGTGACAAACAAATCCCCAATCCCCCACCTCCTCCACTGCTGCTCCCCTCTCCTCCCCCACCTCCGCGACCGGCGCCGCTTCCCCGTCCTCCTCTTCCTCCACCGCCTCTGTCGCCTCCACCACTGCCGTCTCCCCCTCCTCCACCGCCTCTGCAGCCGTCTCATGCACTGAAATCGGCGTCGCCTCCTCGTCTGCCGCCGCCGCACCCGACACCTCCCCCTTGTCTCCTCCCCGCCTCATGACCGGCGCCTCCTCCCCGTCCTCCTCTTCCTCCACCGCCTCCGCCGCCACCATCTCCCCCTCCTCCACCGCCTCTGCAGCCGTCTCACGCAATGAAATCGGCGCCACCTCCTCATCTTCCTCTTCCACCGCCTCCGCCGCCTTCCCTCGACGCTACACCGCCTCTGCCGCCTTCCCTCGACGCTACACCGCCTCCGCCGCCGTCTCCCCCTCCTCCACCGCCTCTGCAGCCGCCTCACGCACTGAAAGCAGCACCGCCTCCTCGTCTGCCGCCACCGCACCCGACGCCTCCCCTTCGTCTCTTGCCACCACACCCGACCCCGCCGCCCCCTCCTCCACTGCTGCAGATCCTGCCGCCTCCCTCCTTCGCCTGACCCCGCCGCCCCTCCTCCACCCGACCCGTAATTCAACTGTCATCCGATCGCGATCAATCATCTTAATTGACGATTATCTTAATTGACAGCCACAACATTTATCCATCAGAGTACAAAAAATAGGCCAATATCTTGCACAACACTGTGTACAGTACACCTAGCTATCGGATAAATTAAATAGTGTTAACTCGTGTTATCTAGACTACCTCACAACAAATACTATTGTCTGAATTGATGCCTAAAAACACATTCAGTATTAACATGCTTGCTATGTATAAAAAAAACTGGCAATGGTTGTTCATAATTTTAAATTTTTAATGAAGCTTACCATCACCAATAGATAGCACGATACTTCAGCTGGTGCAGCTGCAGTAATAGCATTAGGCTTATGGGCTATATGGGTATGTGATAAGCCTATGTAGGTACGTGGGCACATAGTGACGTCCGCAAATGACCACTTAATTTTTCAACTAGCCCTCGGGTGTTCGCTTAGTGTTTTTCACGGGATGAGCTAAGTGGGCTTACAGGCAGCCCGCACCCACTTACACCCCTAACCAATATAATAACTTAGGAAAAAAAGAGTAATTTAGCATTTAAATAGTAAAACTAAACACTTCTTTAGCCTTTTATAGGAGGAGGGGCCATGGCCCCCATAAAAGCTTTAAGCATGCAGTAGGTGGCCGTTGCTGACGGCTCACCACAACTTGAACATCACATTCACGTCCTCGAGTTTTTAACTAAAACAGTACGTTTTTAAGTGAAATTGGAAAAATAGTCCCCAAAAGAAATGGTAAAAATAGGACTCCTACCACGCTAATACGCCACGATATCATCTTCCGTGCGCGGAAAGACCCCGAAAAAAGGTGCGAACACTGTTTTGACACCGTGCTACAGTACCCACCATTATGTAACCACTGTTTAAACAGTGCCCATGTAGCTGCAGTGCCACGTTTTTTTGGCTGCCGCACGGAGGCACAATAAGTGGACTGCTGCCATGTTTTTGTGCGCTCGGTGAGCTATTTTTGTCATTTCGTTCGTAGAGGAGAGACTAGATTTGTCATTCCATTCTAAAAAGAGACTAAATGAGTCAAAAACTCTGCATTCCCTTTAGTAGAAGTAAAAAAAAAGACATGTTCCTGATGCAGCCATTGTTGAATCATGCTGGTTTTGACTACCTCCAAAATTTAGGCACAAAAAAATGAGACTTGAGAACGAGGAAACATTTAATTGACGAACTCAAGCTGGTGTACTATATTTTCTTTCTTTTCTTTTTGAACCCATGAGTTCTTACTTTTGCTGAATCACTGTTTACTACTCCCTCCATTCCAGATTAGAGGACGCCTAATTTTTTCTCAACAATCCCACAAAACAGGGCGTCTAAGCCTGTTTCAACGAGTTCTCTCAGAAATGCCCCCTGCCCTCTTCATGCATGCGCGTGGGCGACGCTTCGTGACCCGTGAGGCGCTACTGCATTTAGTGCTGCTTTGTGAGACGCTACTCAAACGCTCTGAAACCCATCGCCTCCCAGCGGAGAGAGTAGACGAGAGCGAAGGCTAAGATCGAGTTCCATGGCGAGGACGACATGGAGGAGCGAACGCTTCGTCTCGACGAGGAGGATGCCCGGAGCACGCGCTCGCCGGTCTTGACGAGGAGCACTATGCAATACCATGTACTGCTTCAGAATTGAAACCTTCTGTTTTGTTTCACCGGTGCACTGGTTGGCACAGGAATTGGTTTGGAAGTGAGGTTGCCCTTTTAAGGCGGAAACACCAGGCACGGGAGTCAAAGAAACTTGTAGAAAAGTTGTTCAAACAGAACCGAGGTTTATTGCTCCAGCAACTAGATGACAGGATATAGCTGAAGATGGTATTTAGCTTGGAGGAACCAGAGAAGGCAACGCACGATTCGATGAGACGCGCAAGATTGGTGATGGCGGACATGGCACAGTATACAAGGAGTATCTTGTCAAACCAACAAGTTGTCGCCATTAAGAAAGAAAGAAAAATATTTTACAGAGGGCATCAATGATTTTATAAACGAGCCCGCCATCCTTTCTCATGATGCCTTAGAGGGGAAAGAAACTCTCCATGAGGCCCCTCTCCCCCGGACCGTTGGATTTAAAAGAGATGAACGGTGGATAACCTTCTCCCTAGAGCCGTTGGATTCGGGGTTTGATGTGTGAAGGAGGAGGGTCCTTCCTGGAAAAAAATTTCTCTTAGAGGGGGCTAAGGATGTTGAAATAGCTGCAGCACTAGCCCCCACGTGCTTACATTTGGAAGGGAAGGAGAGGCTGACGATGCGGCAGCTCGAGATGAGGGAATTCTGGATACTGTTGGCCCCCTACGCCACCCTAATTCCTAAACTAGCCTCCTCACCCACGAAATTCCGGATTTGGCCTCCTCGCCACTTTGCCGTGCCGTCTGCAACAAGAACAAAGATGTGTGTTGCCAAGACGCAAAGAACAAAAGTCTTCTTGTTGCCTACGACAAGTAGCAACATGCTACCCTCCCGCATGGTAGCAGCTTGCTGCTACCACCTCACGCCGCAGCACCTTTAAAGAGGATAGAGGAAAGAGGAGAGATGAAAGGAAAGGAAAGGGAAAAAATCGGAAAAATCTAAAATAAAATAAATTTTAGAAAATTCTATAAAAATCCTTGGAACATGAATAGATTTAATAAAATAATAGAAAATTTAATTAAATCTTATTTTATTCATTTAAAATGTTTTCATTTCTGGAATTTCCAATGGAGCTATAATTAATCCAATAAAATACAAATAGTTTATTTTATTTTTTAAAAAGCTTTCAGAAGACTCTGAAAAACATGAAAATTGAAAAGAAATCAAAAGAACTCAAAGGGAATAACAAGGTTTAATTTAATTTAATTTGAGCTTGAATCGAGGTACAAATTATGAACTGAGCTCATGGTTTAATTTAATTTGGGCTTGAATCGAGAAATGGTTTACAATTTTATATTTAAATTATGGAATTTCTATTCTCGATTCATCCTTCCAATCCAAATTTGTTTGTACAAGGTAAAATTCATTATGGAACTCCTCTGCTTTGAAGTTATTTATCACTGCATTGTTTTATCTTGGTTCCTCCAAAATTAGAATGCATATGAAAAAAAAGAAACATTGTGGTAGTCACTCGTACATATGTACGCATACACATATAACGTAATCCCAGATTTATTGTAAAGTATACCCCAAACCTTTAAGGTTTATACTTTGTAAGAATCTTTCTTTTTTCTGTTACAGCTTTCTCCTAGAAATATTCTTATCCAGCCATCAATGATAACAATAAAAACTGATCCAAAATTATCTGGTGCCCAGTCCTTCTACTCTTTGAAGCACATTATTTTATTCTTTATTTTAAGTTGCTGAACCGTTGTACGACTGGTTGCTAAACCGTTTTAAGCACCATCCAGTTTGAAGCACCTTGTTTTATTCTGTATTATAAGCATCTTTTGGATGAGTTGAAAGTTAATAGTTTAAGCTTTTGGATGAGTTGATTGATGAATCACAAAGTTAATTTTTTTTTTGGTTTACAAGAAAAAAAAATCATTGCATTTTTTCCCACAGCAATCAACCCAAAAGGACATTAACATCAAGGTTCTTGATCACATTACTTCGCTATGGTAAGATGATTGGCAACATAGATTTCACTCCATTAAATTGTAGATACTAGTACTGCTACATTGCACTTGCTCATGCTAGATGCATGAATTAGAAAGGATTACAAACTAGTTACTTAGAATTTAGGAAAACAGACAAAAGACAGAAACAAAGAAAATTGTTGTATATCAGTTTCATATTGTCTACACTGCTCTTCATTTATTGCACATTTCTCCTTACTTCTTGCACATTGTCCTTCAATTCTAGCACATTGCCCTCAGCAGCACCCATTGCTTCCAGGTGAGTGCTCAACTTGTCCAGATTCTTTTGAAATTTCTCCATCTCTATGTCTTGTTGCATTTCAATCCCCTTCTTCACATATGCCTCCAGCAGATCTTCTCATAAATAAAATCCACAACCCCTAGTATGTCAAAACCAACACGAAAAGAAAGTTATCAAAGTACAGAATGCAAAAATATGAAGGAAAAATATGTGTTCAAGAATCAACTCACCTTCCAGTTAGCACACCTCAAAAACCCACGGTTCAGATTCTTATCAGTATTGGACTTGTACCTTATTGTTTTGCTGCCACAATCGCAGCGAAACATAGACTTCTTTGGGTGTTGGGAGCTGCCTGAGCTACATTGGCTCATGCCTCCACTTTGAGCCATTGCGTCTCCCTCTCAACCTCATCTAGTCGGTTTAGGATTTATAGTCATGGCCAAAATTTATGGCGCCAACAATTCCCTCCACGAACTTTCCTTCCAGGCACCAACAACAATTATAGGACGAGGTCAAATGTCAAAACCAGCAGGATTCCAGTGGCATTTTTAGACATGTCGGGTCATATTGTTGCGCAAAACTGCCTCGTCGGGTCACTTGTGGGACTACCCCGACGTCTGCAAATTGCTATAACGTTTGGACATTGCGGTGCTGTTTTTCTGTTTTGTTTGTTACCGTACGAGTCACTGTGATGCAAAGTCGTTCAAGTGGTAGTAATAACTTGCAACCGTCTATTATGGTAAAGGCGTAGACATGCATTGTAAGGACACACATTATACAGAGGAGTTCACATAAGTCCTTCTCATCGAAATTCCATAATTTAAATTTAAAATTGTAAATCATTCCTCGATTCAAGCCCAAATTAAATTAAACCATGAGCTCAATTCATAATTTGTACCTCGATTCAAGCCCAAATTAAATTAAATTAAACCTTGTTATTTCCTTTGAGTTCTTTTTATTTCTTTTCAGTTTTCATGTTTTTTAGAGTCTTCTGAAAGCTTTTAAAAAACAAAATAAACCATATGTATTTTATTGGATTAATTATAGCTTCATTGGAAATTTCAGAATGAAAACATTTTAAATAAATAAAATAAGCTTCAATTAAATGTTCCATTATTTTATTAAATCTATTCATATTCCAAGGATTTTTATGGAATTTTCTTGAATTTTCTAAATTTTATTTTATTTTAGATTTTTCCAGTTTTTTCCCTTTTCTTTTCTTTTCTTTCCTCACTCCTCTTTTCTCTCTCCTCTTTGAAGGTGCTGTGGCGTGGGGTGGCGGCGGCTTCTTCTTTGCCATATGGGAGGCGACATGTTCTTCTTCTTAGTAGAAGGCGATCTGAAGACTTATTCTTGTTGCAGTGGCAACAACTGACATCTTCTTCTTTGTTGTACCCGACGGTAGTGATTGACGAGGGGGCTAAATACGGAATTTCGTAGGTGAGGGAGCTAGTTTAGGAATTAGGGTGGCCTATGGGGCCAAGAGTGTCCAGATTTCGAGATGAGGCTACAAGAGCTTTTAGGAACCGAGAATAACACCAAGACCGTACAGAGGCATATGATGCGGGCAAGTTCTAGGTCGACCGAAATGGGCCGCAATGAGGACAACAACATTGCTAGGCAATATAGTTTTGGAACAGGGGAACATTGCATCGGCTAGCTTTCTCCGGTGATACTGCCATCACCGCTATACTATGGTAGTTTGGTTACGGTGTGTGATTGAGTAGTTGAATTCCTCGCAAAAAAAATGTAGAGGGAGAGAGTAGTTGAATATGCATAGAACAGATTGTAAGTATTGGGTGTATATAAATTCTATAAATTGCCACACAAAAAAGGCAAAAAAATTAGAGTGGTTGGATTGATATGGAGCATATTGTAAGTATTGTGTGTATATAAATTCTATAGATTGTCGCCGCAAAAGAAAATATATAAATTGTAATAATTGGGTGTGTGTGTATAAAATAATAAAAAAGGTTTCTTAGATGAAGTTTGGATATGTGCTGAGGTGGAGTAGTATGAGTTCAATAACTCCAATAGTTCAACTGATTTAACAAAAAAAACTTCAATAATTCAATTACTTGTTCGCAAATGCAGGCGTTTGTTGTATTACACGTGCTCTGCCCCAACCGTCGAATGGAGCACAGAAGGCAACACGGACGTTTGCCGACTTTGCCCATCCTAGCCGGCCTAACCATGTTTCCAAAGTCAAGTTGGCCCATCCTACACACGGTCCACCGCAACCGAGCAAATATTTTTGCATCTAAGCCCAAAGACGGTCGGATTGGAACCGCACCAAAGAATTTTTTTTAATAATATTGTTTCAAAACAATTGCAAAAATAAATAGTCGGATTTTTTTATACAGAAATAGACTCTTGTCGCCATTCTAATCCACGACAGAATTCAATCATCAATTGGAATGGCGACAAACTCCCTGTTGCCAATAGAAATTTGTTTAGAGGATAATGTCGCCAATTGAACTGGAGGCAAGCTCCTGTCGCCAATTAAACTAGCGGTAGGAGCTAGAATTTTTTTTTTAATTATTTATATGTAAGTCATTCAGCTTCAAATTTTAGTGGAATTCATGAAGTTTGTTGGTAATATCTTTAAGTGTCCGTGTAGTTTGGAATGTGAAAGTGGAAAAGATGACGATATATGAAGTAGAGAATGCGAGATCGGCGACGCAATTTTGAATGCGAGTTCGGTGGTGCAAAAACACAAGCAGACTCCTTCGAAGCGAAATGATAGAAATATTTGGGTTTAGGGTTGCCACACGCGGTGTTGTCCCGATTGTATTGTTTGCAAAACCGAATCATTTGAGAAAAGAGTACGAAATTTGAAATGGACGAAATATTTGGGAATGAAATTTGAAAGATTTCATAATTTAATGACGAATTACATGGCACACAGGGTTTGTGTCGACGATCAAGTCGCCGATCTTACGAAATAAAATAAGAAAAATGGCTGAGAATTCTTGGAAGAGAATGGAGTTACTCTTTATTGCAATGAACTAGTGTTTATAGAGGTGCCTTTAGGCAAGGCGACATACTAGCCCTAAATACACTGAGTATATTACTTGTCTACTCCTTTGACTTGCTTGTTTGTGCTTTAGTTGATTGTCTTATGAACCGTCTTCCAATTGTCCCTTTTGTTGTTCGTCATCCACCCTTAAATACTTAGCGAAGAGGCACTGGTTATTCCTGAAGAAGACATCTTTTGGAAGTGGTGCGTCTGGTCGGGGAGGCAGTTGTTGTCAGTAAAACATCAATTGATCGCCGGTTAGTGTCAACGGGAGACGAAACAGTGTAGTAGTTATTGTCAGTGACTTAAGGTTGAAAAGCGTCGTGTGGTTTGGAGCAAATAAGGCACGTGTTCCATTCATCACATGGAAGGGATATTCTTGGAATCTGATCCAAGTACCAGCTCAAAGATTCTACGAGCAGTTAACTGGTCGGGTAATAGGTACAGGGCCTCTCCGACCAGGGTACTCGTTGAGCAACCTCTGGGATTTTTATGACCACAGGGGTTATGACCACAAGGACCATGTAGTCTTTAATTAGTATTTAGGAATTTAATCCTCGTTAGTTTGGTTACGTGCATTAGAAACGACAGCACGTATGAATCAACAAACTAGAAAACACCTATAACACATGTGTGCCTTTTTGGAATCGAAAAAAGGTAGATTGGAACGAAGTTAATTAGTCTTGGTAGCCCATCGGTCCCTTCCCCTTATCTCGAGATAGCCCCGTGGTGCGACCAATCTCAAAGTCAACCATGTTCTGCGAGACGGGCTGGACGATTGAATGATGTTAGCAAAGCAGAACGTAAGGCCAAATCAATAATCAGGATGCAAATTTAACATAACTTACCTCTTTGATATGGATTGCGCCTGGGCGACGGAGAGCGCTAGGACGGTCGTCAGTCTCACTAGTAGGAGCATTCCCCCTGTCAGCTTCGTGTTAGGCCTGGTCGTACTCAGCTTCCTATACGGGGGTCTTCCACCACCACCCTGCTTTCCTGGGCTTCTCTGGTGCCTTTTCAATAGGGTTGGGTAGGTAATGTTTCTATCGTTCGAAGGTCTCATGTCGCTTCGTGTAGTTGAACATGTACTTCTGCTCGATGAATGCCCTATCATACATGTTCAGGCCATCGATCCATCGAAAGCCGTCGATCCATCGAAAGAAGTTGCAACGCATCTTCGGCTGCCATTAGGCGTGTAAGAAGTTAGTGATATGTGGAATGCAACGTAAGATGTGAAAAATCTATGTGTGTGTAAGATTCTCTTACGAGGATATTCCCGCACGTGTAGTATGTCCGGGTGCCGAATGTATGGATTCAATGATCTTCGTTGGTTCTTCGCACACACATTGTGGGCATGAGAACTTTGGTGGTACCGACACATCCTTCATAGAACAATCCGAGTAGGGTTTAGCCCTTTTGGCAAACCACTTGCGCTTCTACAGCATCTTCACATAGAAGTCTGACATCTTCTTCCTCTCTGTTGTATGAACTAAGTTGGAGTGAAGTGTTGTGTGTGGTGGTGTAGTGTTCTCCTCTAGCTCTCTTCTCCCTCCTTTTATAAGCGGATAGGGTGTAGTGCTGAGAGCGGAGGGAGAAGAGACAAGACATCGGTCTGAAAAGGCAGCGTGACAGAGTGTGGTCATTTTTGTCTAAAAAAGGTGACGTCGCAGTGTGTTGTCATTTCGGTCTACAAAGGTGGCATGGCAGAGTGTGGTCATTTCTATCTGAAAAGGTAGCGTCGCAGTGTGTTGTTATTTTGGTCTGCAAAGGTGGCATGGTAGAGTGTGATCATTTCTATCTGAAAAGGTAGCGTCGGAGTGCGTTATCACTTCTGTTTGCAAAAGGTGGCAGTGTGTGGCGTGACAGGGTGTGGTCATTTCGGCCTAAAAATACAGTGTGACAGAGTGTGGCCATTTCAGTCTGAAAAGCTAGTGTCACAGTGTGTTGTCTTTTTGATCTGCAAAGGTGGCAGTGTGTGGCGTGACAGGGTGTAGTCTTTTCGGTCTGAAAAGGTGGCGTGGCAGAGTGTGGTCATTTCGGTCTGAAAAGCTAGCTCGCAATGTATTGTCTTTTTGGTCTGCAAATGTGGTAGTGTGTGGCGTGACAGGGTGCGGTATTGCAGTATTGAAGTATCACTTTGTAATCCAATTGTTCCTTGTCATGTTACGTTCATATAGATCTAGTTGCCAAAAGTTGAAGACATCTTGCAATTCATAAACAAGTATACAACATCATTCATACATGAATCTATTATGCAGAAAACGACTACTATTTAATACATATTGAACACACTACCAGTAGGATACACACACATAAGTGTCTCGAGCCACTTCAGGTGCCGAAGAATCTTGTCCAAGCACTCGTCTGCAGGTGGCATGTTTACCATTGGACTGTATGAAACTACATGTGGATGTTCAACTGCTCTTTCCACCACGGCACTAGCAGAGTCCGCCCACTGAAAGTAGTACTGGCATCCAACGACCTAAAAACTGCATGTTCACCATTGGACCAAAGTGAAAAAGAAGTGACAAACAAACTACAAATGCAAATACCAGCATTCGCGGAAATCAAACTCACCGAGAAATACAGACTCTTGTAGAACACACGCCCCATGTTCTCTTCAGTGTTGGAGTATAGGACATTTGCCTGGACCCCGCAGTTCGGGAAGTTTACGCGCCTTGGATTCACCAGCGCCATCGGTCTTCAACTCATTGAACTAGACGATTGAGACATGGAGCCGAGTAGAGTTCTGAGACAAGTGTAAGTAGATGAGAAGAGAATGAGCTGCAGTTTAGTTGGTTGGATGGGCTTTTGTAGAGATGGGGTTCGGCATGCCGGGCAAATTTTTTAATATTAAAATTTAGGCAAATCACTATTTGAAATGGCGACAGGGGTCTCGTAACTCCAGTCGCCATTCCAAACGGCGATACAATCTCCCCTATAAAAGACCCCAAAATTTGGGCATAATTCACTTTTATTCAAAAAAAAAGAGAAAAAGATGGGAGGGAAGGGAGAGGAGCAGAGAGGATGGGAGGAGCTAGCGAAGCGTTGCCCGTCCGATTGTCCACCTTATACGTAAATTTTTTAACTGAATAGATTACAAAGTTTTAGATGTATGATTACGTCGTGTAATATGTTGTAGTGCATCCTTTTCGGTGTGTTGTTTAGTTTTAGATATATGGTTAATCATGGAAAACTTGTTTATGGTGTAGTACATCGAATATGTTAGACGCAATGAGTTTAAAAATTTACTACGGTTAGGGGACTATTATACAGAGTCCCGATGGGGTTGATTTGCGTTATTTCCAATCAGCACCTATAACCCTAACAAGGCTAGAGCAGCGTATGTGAGGCGTTGTGATGCGGTGGTCTTTCCACACATTCAATTTTGACCATGCTGTGTACTATCTGAGATTGAACTATCTTGCCAACCGAGCACCATAGGGCACATATTGGGAGTTAATGAAGTTCAAGGGAACAAGGTCATAGCAGTTATATGTACGCCAGACGAGGGAGCAAGAGTGATATTTGGTCCTTCTGGCTCAAGCATATGCCAAGACCATTCCAGCATCTTCGGCTGAACAAGAAGGTGGTGGTGATGCTGAAGAAGAAGTTGGGGACTCCAACCACAACGCGACACACACAATGGCCGAAGGTCGGGGAGTTGCTGATGTTGCCGATGAAGACCGTGTGGAAGAAGCTCCTTTGGTTCGGGAAGCGAGTGAGATTGCTGACGAAGGTGAGGAGATCAAAGCCTCGGTTCAAAGGATGGCTCGCGAAGACCAGGACTACTAGGCATTGTCGGAAGATGAAGGATCCGATGAGGAGGATGCAGTGGAACATCAGATGGTTCCATCCGAGTGGAACACATACCAATTTGACAACCTCGTCATGGATGAAGGATCCCGTGTACCGTGGGAGTACGACCATAACGAGGTCAGGTAAGGAGCCATGTACAAATACAAGAAGGTCGTGTAGGAAGCTATCAAATTCTAGGCCTTGTCGCTGCAGCGTACATTCATAATAGTAAAGTCTAACCCAAGATACTACGATGTGAAGCGTGACATAGAAGGATGCCTTTGGCGAGTGCACGTATTCCAGCCTAAGTGAGACACCTACTAGAAATGCCCTATAGTAGTCACTCACACATGTGTCATCGCTAAATCAAGAACTTGTCATCAAGCTTCATCATGACCATCATGTACGATGAGATCATTCAAGTAATAGAGGTAAGGTTCTAGTGCACTATTAGCTATGCTAAGGTGTGGAGGCAAAACAGAAGGCATTGAAATCAAGATTCGGTACGTTCGAGGACTCCTACCACAACTTGTCTGGGCAACTCCGAGTCATGCAGGCCAGAATCCTGACACTCATGTTGACCTTCAAGAATGCACACATCTGCGGTAGGCCAACAAGAGGGTACTGAAGCGAACATTCTTCGTCTTGGGTGTATGCATCAATGCATTCTAACATTGCTATTGAACCTTGTGCGTGGATGACACCTATGGCCAAGACCTCCTTAGAAGCATTGGATTGAGGCTTTTGGCCCTTTGCCTTATTCTTGGATTTCTTGGTCTTTTATCCCTTTTTTTGTTACCTTCGTCTGTCTCCTGAGGGTGCTGGTCATCTCGATCGATGATTTTGGTCTACTCATTTATGTCATCGATGGCGTCTTGATCGACCATCTCGAAGAGTTCGACTCTGATGGCGGGAGGGTTTAAAGAGATGTCCTCCGTGATCCTTCGCCGTGGACTCCTCGCTGAAGGCTCGATATGAGATGAGTCGAAACTTGAGGAATCGAATTGCGAACTGGTCAAACGCTGATGGATTGGCGTAGTGTTTAAATCGTCATTTTGTTGCATCCAATGTAGGTCGTCTTCCTTTCCCGGGCGATGGTAGATGCCCTGGAAATTGGCCAGCAATAGATCGCAGAGATGTTGCCACAAGTAGATCGACTCGACTGGTTGGTTTAATAACCATGATCGAGTAGACCCTTCGAGCACAGTTGGAAGGTAATTCGCCATGACGCGCTCTCCTCCTCCTGCTGCTTGAATAGCTGTTGTATAAATTTGAAGGAACTCGATGGGATTTTGGGATCCATCGAACTTCTTCATGTTCACTGGTCGAAAACAAGGTGGCCAACGAACAGCTTGGAGGTCAGGCGAGAATGCCCGATATCCGGTAATGACTTCTTGATGCCTCCTTTGCAGGAAAGAATGGTTGATATCACTAGGTGATCGTATTCGACGATATCCAGTAACAGGTTAACCCGACCTATAGTAGGTCTCGGTCCTACGAGGAAAATACTCCTCGTATTCCATCTGCTGCTGCAGATTTTCATGTTGGAAAGGTGAGCGATCACCTCTCCGAGGGGCTTGTTGATTATCTGACGTTCGAAGGATATTTCTCCGGGTAGGAGATCGATGCGACTTGTCTTTGTGCCGATCTCTATGCGGGGCATTGTTCGAACGACTGGTAGCTGAGAAAGGTGTATTACTACGACTTCCTGAATGATATTGGCGAGGTGCTTCCAGTCTTGCCATCGTGGTCCGAAGCCTTTGTGCGATCTCTTCGACGAAGAGGTCGTAGCCTGGCGCTCGGGCAAGCTCTCGAGTTGGGTTCTCGAGCAAGTCGTTGATGTGCTGGAGTTCTTGAGCTTCCTCTGATTGATACTGGATGCGTCCAGGTAGATTTTTCTGGGTTGTAATTTTCTTCCGTCGAATAGCCTCAAGATCTTCCACATTAGATCCTTGAGACTGCCTCAATGGAGTAAGAATATGTCGAGGATTTCCCTCACGCTCATCAAAGTGTTGGTTCTGTCCGTCACCGGTGATGCCATTGCCATTGCCACGAGGGGGCGCAATGTGTGATCTTCGGGGAGTGTCCCTAGCTCGGTCTCTAGAAGAGTGACCTTGATCTGAGGGAAGGACGAAGACCTCCCGTTGATGATTCTCACTTGCGCTCGAGGCCTCCCCGCTTGAGGAGTAGTCGAGAGCGACATCTGGCGACTTGGAGTAATCCTCCAAGAAGGGAAACTACTGGTTATAACCATCTCCGTCGCGGTGTGACTGCGGAGAGATGGTCGAATTCTGAGAAAAGCATGCTTGATCCCGCTCTCTGGAGTTATCCGGAGAGAGGACCACTAGATCTTTGGTGAAGCCCTGCATTGTGGCTTCGAACTTGTCTTACCAAGTCGGATCGCCTTAGGGGACTTGTACACTTGGAGGAAAAACTCTCGTTGTGTTGTGAGCCCTTTGGGTGTAGTCCTGATTGTGGTCGGATTGACCCTTGTCCTTTGAGGGAATTGATTCCTTTGTTGGACGTACTGTTGTGGGGGATAATGATCCCTCCTCAACTCCATCAGTGGCATGGTCTCCTGGATCTGCAAAAAGATCTCTGGAGGCAGCAACACCATCGGATGAGTCGATACTCGGTTCGTAATCGAAACCGGCATCCATGTCGACGTCTGCGTAATTGGCCAAGTCAAACCAGTTCTCCTCATTCCATTCTCCTGCCATGAGTGCATGAGATTTGGAAAAAGAGAGTATGTTGACAAGAGATTACCGGAAGATCCCCACGGTCGTTACCAACTGTCGGTGTTTTAGAACCGATCTTACGTAAAGATTGTTTGATTCGGGGGGTCTCCTAGAATGGAATCACGCAGAGAGATTGACACGGGTATTTTTATACAGGTTCAGGCCACCTCCGGGGAGAATAACAACCCTACTCCTGTGTGTGTATGGTATTGAGTGTATCTTGTACAATCGGGAGAAAAGACTAAGACTATTACAGAAGATAGTACCTGTCTTCCCGATTGCTTGCTATGTTCTCCGATTGCCCTCTCTTTCTTCTTTGATCGCCGCCTTTAAATAGTCGTGAAGGAGTAGCCGTTTCTCCAGGTGAAGAGGCGCCTCATCAAGTCCTGTAACGGACGCATGTTTGTAGTAATCACCGGAGTGTTAACTCTTTCATGCCGCCTGACAGTTATTTTTCAGAGATAATGGGGTATGTAGGATCGTAATGGCAATTAGAAGGGGGGCGTTGAATGATTGCAGCGAATAGACCCCTGAATTCCAACTTCTTTTTGTTATCAAGAACTCCAGCAAACTCTTTGGATGACTTGAAAAAACTTCACAAATGAGTATCACCTCGGTAGACAAACAAGATCAACAAATCAAGAACCAAAGTTGAACGAATCTGAACTTTATATATCAAACTTGATTTGTGTCTACAAGGCTTTCAGCAATCACCCCTCGAAGCCCCAAAACAAAAAGACCTCTAAACCATAGCAAAACAGCAAAAACAAGCTACCGTCAAAAAACCCAAAAATCTGCTGCCCAGCAAAGCGCACCCTCTGCCTCTTATAGGCTAGAGTCCTATTCATGTCCAACACGACACCAATACGGACTCTATCTCAAAACAACCAGATTTGGAAGTCCTTCCAAATCTGTCTTTCCAAAACTCCACGTCGTAAGCCTCCAGGACTCCATCCCGTAGCTTCCAGCGTGCACCCCTTGATCTCCACGTGCTCCAGCGCGATCCAAACCACCTCTTGACATCCACGACTTCCAAGACCTCAGATTCCCCATCCTAGTCCGAGTCAATCCCGTTACTGATCGTGATTCATCCTCAACACCTAACCTGCACATGCACAGATCAAGGAAACCAATTCTTGGCACAAATTCTCCAACTTGACCATCCATTAGCTCACTCACACCCATAAACACTATCATGCATCATGCAACAAGATATAGCTCATGAATTTAACATATCCTCAGTCAAATCCCCAAAACGACAACTTCCCAGAGCATAATCGGAACTACTAGTCTTTATCGTCGGTATTACAAGACACGCGCCGTTCCGCTCAAAGCACTACGGAACTATCGCTCATCGGGAAAACTCAAGATCTTCCAAAAACAAGCTCTCTGGAATTTCCATACCGCAACCTTGCGGTCATACCTTTGTGCGGTACTACCACCATTCAAACTGCGGAATTACCGTCCTGCGGTCGTACCATTTCACAGCTGCGGTACTATCGATTTTGACTTAACAGTACCTGTCAGAAGCTCTCTTTCTGAAAAACCAAGTGCGGTTCTACCGCCATTAACACACTGGTACTACCGGACAACACGGTACTAATGTTTGGCAAAACTTCACATGAACCTCAAAGAAGCACGAACGGCCCAGATGAGTTGGCCGATCGGACCGTGCTTCACAGCCGTCAGATCTTAAGCATACTGTAGCAAGTCCGAACGTTCACCTCAATATCAGCCATTAGATCAAGATCTAACGAATCGAGCAAAAACGCACCAGAGAAAAAGACTTGCGGTACTACCGCTGCGTACCCGCGGTCATACCGCACTTCGGTAGTTCCGCATGTACAAAGCCGGTACTACCGATAATCCTGACAAGAACTGATTTTCAATGTAAACCCATGAACTCAAATGCAAGTCAGTTGAAGAGCACAAACAAGTTCCAGAGACAATGTATTCATATTTAAGTACTGAGATTAAGTCTAGCTTATTGTCAATGTGTTCATCATCAAATATCATGACCAAAGACCTCTTGGTCTTACAATCTCCCCCTTGATGAATACATTGACAACACTTTCAATATCAAGAAAAGAATGAGAGGTGACAAAGTGTCAAAGAGTCAAAACTGCCAAGCAAAGTGAACTGCAGCTGAAAGACTTCCTCTTAAGACTAGAAAAACAAAATTTGTCTCATTTTTCTCCCCCTTTGGCAATGTGATCATCAAGAGCAGAAAGAGAAAAGAGCATGAAGGATAAAAGTCCAGAAGCTTTTGCAAGTTAATTTACTGAATTAGCCAAACCAATTTGGTTGAGTAGAGCTAACAAGATCATATTAATGCATATACTATATAGTAATGTCCAGACAAGTATTTCAAGGTGATGAGATAATTTAGATTCATGACAGGCATATCACACAATGACTAAAAAGTTTATAAGTCCACAAATAGAAGTCATCAAAAAGTGAAAGCCAAACAGTGAGATCAACTTTAAAAACTGGATGAGCTACAGTCTCATGAATCATCCTTTTGCTTCACTTTCAATTTTTATGTGCATGTGGCATGCTTGGAGCATACATCTTTTCCAGGGTGGCATGCTTGAAGCATACTTCTTTTGATTAAGGCACTTTTTGTGTATTTTTTTATTTCAAAAACACATAGCTGGGTATGGCATGCTTGAAGCACACTTCTTGTCCTTTGAGCACTGTTATCTACCCCCCCCCTTTTTTGTTTGATACACAGCTATGCATGGCATGCTTGAAGCACACATCTTTTCATATTCTTTTTCTCAACCCTTTTATCTTCTAAAACATGCCAAATTGAGTGAGCAACTCAGGACTGAAAAGAAGGACCTTTTGGCTTCAAATCCAAGACTTAAAATAGGACTCACAAATAAGCTTATCCTTTTCAATAAACAACACAAAGTGATTCTAATAATCAAACTAGTCAAAGGTTTCAGCCATGTCATGCTTTAGTTATTTATGTAGCAAGTTTATTAGACCAGTCCAAATCAAGGCTACATAGCACATGAATAAATATGATAAAGATAGCTCAAATCCTCTTTTGAAATCAAAGGCTTGACTTAAATAAAAAGCAAAAAACTTCTGAAACTTCACACAGCTCCCCCTCAAAATAAGCCCATAGGATGAACAACACCCAATTTACTCCGCAAACGAACAAAACGAGAAGTATCAAGCGGCTTAGTGAAAATATCAGCAAATTGGAAATCAGTTTCAACAAAGTGGAGAACAATATCACCCTTTTCCACATGATCTCTGAGAAAGTGAAATATGATATCAATGTGTTTGGTTCTAGAATGTTGCACTGGATTTTTAGCAATGTGAATAGCACTAGTGTTGTCACAATAAAGTGGAACAATACCCAATTCTAAACCAAAGTCTCTAAGAGTAGAAGAAATCCAAAGGACTTGAGAAGCGACTAGCGGAAGAAAGAACGTTCTCGCCAAATTGGTGATTGAGCAACAGAGGATTGTTTTCATGAAGACCAACACACTAGTGATGTGCCTAAAAAGTGACAGGTGCCAGATGTACTTTTTCTATCAATCCTACACCCCGCAAAATCACTATCCGAGTATGCACGCAACGTAAGACAGGATGAAGATGAATAGAAAAGACCAAATTCTAAGGTTGATTGGAGATACACGAGAATTCTTTTCCTGACTTGTCGATGAGATGCACGAGGTGATGCTTGAAATTGAGCACATAAGCATACAACAAAGTGTATATCTGGCCTTGAAGCAGTCAAATAGAGTAGAGATCCAATCATACTCCTATAGTCTTTTTGATCCACTGCCTCACCTTCCTCATCTGGGTCAAGAACAGTTGTAGACCCCATTGGTGTAGAGATGGGTTTGCAAGTTGCCATGTCAAAACGCCTAAGCAGGTCTTTAGTATACTTGGTTTGATGAATGAAATTGCCTTGCTTGGTCTGTTTTACTTGCAGCCCTAAGAAGTAAGTTAACTCCCCCATCATACTCATCTCAAACTCCTTGCTCATAGTATCTAAAAACTTTGAAACCAAAGCATGAGAGGAGCCCCCAAAGATGATATCATCCACATAAAACTGAACAAGTAATAGATCATTGCCATGTCTAAAAGTGAAAAGAGTTTTATCTACCTTACCCATTTGAAAATCATTTTTTAGCAAAAATAGCTTAAGCCTCTCATACCAAGCTCGAGGAGCTTGCTTCAAACCATACAAAGCTTTTGAGAGTTTGTAGACATGATTAGGAAACTTAGGATTTTCAAAACCAGGTGGTTGCTTAACATAAACTTCTTCCTCAATGTAGCCATTTAGAAAAGCACTTTTAACATCCATTTGGAACAATTTGAATCCTTTAGATGCAGCAAAGGCTAAAAGAATTCTAATTGCTTCAAGTATGGCTACAGGGGCAAAAGTTTCACCAAAATCAAGACCCTCCACCTGAGAAAATCCTTGAGCAACAAGTCTAGCCTTATTTCTCACAACAACACCATCCTCACTTTGTTTATTTTTGAAAACCCATTTAGTTCCAATTACATTATGTCCATGAGGAGGTTCAACTAAGGTCCAGACTTTATTACGCTCAAAGTTTTCTAATTCTTCATGCATGGCATTGATCCAAGACTCATCAGATAAAGCGTGACTTACATCATTAGGCTCAAAAGAGGCAACAAAAGAAGAATGAGCATGAGAGTCAGGAGAAGTAAACTTAGAACGTGTTACCCTTTCATGAATATCACCAATCATCAGTTCTGGAGGATGAAGTCGCTGAATCCTCAAAGGTGCAGAAGGTTCTGAACTGTCTTCAATATTTTGAACATCCAACTATGGTGGCGCAACAGCAGTAGTAGGAGCTTGATCTTCAGCAGTTGATGGCATAGGAGAAAAGTCATTACCAAAATCAAGATCATCTTCTTCATTAAGGAATATGCTTTTAGACTCCCCCTGAACTTGTGTATCTGAAATGTCAGTTCTAGAACAAGTACTGACTTCATCAAAAGTAACTTCACAAGTTTCAACAATTTTGTTAGTTTCAAGATTAAGCACTCGATAGCCACGAGAGTGAAGAGGATATCCAAGAAATATGCTATCAGTTGATCTAGCTTCAAATTTATCCAGATTACCATACTTAAGAATAAAACATTTGCAACCAAAAACTCTGAAGTGAGAGACACTAGGCCTTTTGCCAAATCTCAGCTCATAAAAAGTCTTGTGCAAAGAGGCTCTCAAAAATACTCTATTAGAAATATGACAAGCAGTTGAAATAGCCTCTGCCCAATACTTCCTAGGAGTGGCATGTTCATCAAGCATGGTTCTTGCCATCTCAACCAAGGTTCTATTTTTCCTCTCAACTACACCATTACATTGAGGAATACGTGGAGAGGAAAATTGATGTTCCAAACCTTGTTGAGCAAAAGGAAGCAAATAAGGAATTCTTAAACTCGGTACCATTATCACTTCTTATTACTTTCAAAGCACCATTTAATTCATTATTCAATCGAGAAATAAATCCTTGAAATAACCAAAAGCTTCATCCTTAGACACCATAAAATACACCCAAGAGTACCTAGAGTAATCATCGGCAATCACAAGAATATACCACTTACCACCAACAGATTGAACTCTTGAGGGACCTCGGTGTCCATATGCAACAATTGTCCAGGGCCATCTGTGATGATTACGAAATAGGAAAATGTGAGCAAACAACCATCTTACCATGTCGACAGGAGAACAAACCAAATCTTTCTCACTTTTCAATTTGGCTGACCCCTAATGAGATCGGTTTCACTAATTGAACAAGATGATCAAAACCAATATGTCCTAGTCTCTGATGCCAAAAGAAAAGATCTCGGATTGAAGCTACCAAACATCTAACATTAGGTGAGAAGGAATGATTAAAATCAGCTTTAAAAACTCTCCCTAATCGAGTGATATTAAAGACAAGATCTCCAGAGGCATCTAAAACCCTGCAAGCATGTTTCTTAAAACTTACCTCAAGATTTTCTTCTATCAATTGTGAAACCGAAAGTAAGTTGTATTTCAATTTACTTACCAAAGCAACATCTTTTAGAATGAACTTGTCATTAACTCGCACAGTACCTTTTGCCATCACAATTCTAGTTGAAGCATCCCCAAAAGTAATCAATTCACCTCTGGATGCCTTAGTGAGGGAGGAGAACCATTTTGAATCACCTGTCATGTGTCTTGAACATCCTGAATCAACTAGCCAAATGTTCCCCTTCCTCAACTGTTGTATCTACATTAAGCAAGTATTGGTCTCCAAGATCTTTGGGGTTAGTAAGACATGATTTAGGAACCCAATACTATGACACACGATGAGTAGGAGCAACAAAAGCATTTCTGTTTTCTACATGCTGTCGGTCTGACCATTGATTAGGTGCTATTTTGACTAATTGTGCAGCAATTTATTTAGTGAAGACAAAAGGAATATGAAAATTCTTTCTCAGCCTATCTCTCTTTTTTTTCTTTGCTTTTCGAAAGCAAAACTGGACCAAATGACCTTCTTTACCACAGTAAGTGCACTGATACTTTTCTTGATAAGAAATTTTAGTTTTTCTCTTTCTGATTGCTTACTTTGGTAATAAGATCCTTTGCAAAACCAAAGTGATTTGAACACAATATGTTTAGGTTCAGATTCAATTTCAAAATTTCTAGGTTCAAGAAGCTTAAGAACTTTGGGAGGATGATTCTTTGCATGAACAGCAGAAAATTAAAACCTAGACCTTGTTTTTTAGAATTCACTCTTGATTTGTCTAGAATCATGTTCAGATTTTTCTTACCAAAAGAAAACCTCTCCAAAGTGTCTTTAAGATATTCATTCTCTTTAGCCAATTCAGGACAAGTAGTGCACTTAATAAAACTATTCAAGATTTTCTTAGAAGCAACAGACTGAGCCATTTTTTCTTTTTCAGCAAACTCACTTAATTGTTTAGTCAAATCATTAATTTCAGTTGTGAGTTTAGGACAATTTGTGCAAGAAAGTGTCTCATGGTAAAGCATTTGTTGTATAGAATCCTGAGATGACTTTAATCTAGCTTCTAGCAGTTCACAATTAGAGCAAGTCTTAATTTGAGCATTCACAGTACTTGTCTCTAAACAAGATGAACTAGACTTCGCTTTTTCAATCTCAATGAAGCGGGTTTGACTTATCATCACATGAGTTATCGCCATTTTTAACTCTTCAAATTCAGCATGAATTGATCTAGCAAGTTTTAATTCAGAATACAAAACTTGGCATGATTCACATGATTCATCATCAGGAATAACAGCCTTAAGTCTATCAATTTCAGAATTCAAGCTATCAACAACAAGATCATGTTTCTTTGCTTTCTTTTTGTATTTTTTAAGCTCATTTATCAATTTCAGCACAGCACGTGATAAATCAGCATAAGAGGGATTTACCTCATCAGGGTCACTGTAGAGATCATCATCATCATTAGTTTTTTCACTACTTGCCATAAAGCACATCCCTGTGAAATTAGTCTCTTTTGCCTTCTTGTGATCATCCTCGTTGTCATTTATGCGAATCAACATCACTTAGCCCAATCTCCTCAAGAGTGAAAGCACCTTGTTGTGATTTTTACGATAATTTTACTTTTTGCTTGAATCAAATTTGAATTTTGAACGCCGAGCTGGTGCTTTGTCCTCCTTGGCTTCTTTTCCTCTCAGCTTGGGACAATTTACTTTTATGTGGTTTGGCTCACCACATTCAAAGCATCTGATTGGACCTCCTCTTTTCCTTGCTCTGACATTATTGATTGCTTTAGTCACCCTATTTGAGAAGAGTACAAGTTGTTCTTCTGGGATCTCCTCCAATTGTTCATCTGAAATAGCACTCAAGGAGAAACTAGAAGGACTTGATGAACTGTCAGTTTGGTTAGTCACTAAACCCAAAGAATTTGACTTATTTATTCTGGCCAAAATATCAATCTCATGTGTTTTCATCTTGGAATAAAGATCATTTAATGTGAGTGTTTCCATATTAACAGAGTGATTGATTGTGGTGACTAGGACCTCCCAAACAGACATATCCAAAGCATTCAAAATCTGTCTAGCATTGTCAGAATCAGAATAAATCACATCAGATTGCAAATCACTAATGATTTTATTGAAGCGATCAAAAGTGTATCTCTGATTCTCCGGTTTCATCTCAAACTTAGAATACTCCTTTTGAATTGATTTTGATGAACACTTTTATGATTTTGAACCTTCATGATAATCAGCAAGTGTTGTCCAAATTTTGTTAGCAGATTTTATATTAGCAATTCTAACAAACTCATTCCTACTTAAACCTTGTAACAAAATATTTCTAGCCTTAGCATTAGCTTCAACATCAGCAGTGTTATTGTTGGTAATCACAGCAGGCACCTCATAAGGATTTTCAACTTTTTGCCAGATGACATTACCTTGTGCTTGCAGAAAAACCTCCATGCGTGTCTTCCAATAGATGTAGTCCGATCCATCGAAATATAGTGGCTTACCTGAGAATCGATCTCGATCTGATGCCATTGCAACCCCGCTCTGATACCACTTGTAGGATCGTAATGGCAATCAGAAGGGGGGGGGGGTTGAATGATTGCAGTGAATAGACCCCCAAATTCCAACTTCTTTTTGTTATCAAGAACTCCAGCAAACTCTTTGGATGACTTGAAAAAACTTCACAGCGAGTATCACCTCGGTAGACAAACAAGATCAACAAATCAAGAACCAAAGTTGAACGAATCTGAACTTTATATATCAAACTTGATTTGTGTCTACAAGGCTTTCAGCAATCACCCCTCGAAGCCCCAAAACAAAAGACCTCTAAACCATAGTAAAACAGCAAAAACAAGCTACCGTAAAAAAAACCCAAAAAACTGCTGCCCAGCAAAGCGCACCCTCTGCCTCTTCTTATAGGCTAGAGTCCTATTCATGTCCAACACGACACCAATACGGACTCTATCTCAAAACAACCAGATTTGGAACTCCTTCCAAATCTGTCTTTCCAAAACTCCACGCCGTAAGCCTCCAGGACTCCATCCCGTAACTTCCAGCATGCACCCCTTGATCTCCACGTGCTCGGTAGCGATCCAAACCACCTCTTGACATCCACGACTTCCAAGACCTCGATTCCCCATCCTAGTCCGAGTCAATCCGTTCTTGACCGTGATTCGTCCTCAACACCTAACCTGTACATGCACAGATCAAGGAAACCAATTCTTGGCACAAGTTCTCCAACTTGACCATCCATTAGCTCACTCACACCCATAAACACTATCATGCATCATGCAACAAGATATAGCTTATGAATTTAACATATCCTCAGTCAAATCCCCAAAACGACAACTTCCTAGAGCATAATCGGAACTACCGTCTTTATACGTCCGGTACTACCGCACACGCGGTCGTTCCGCTCAAAGCACTGCGGAACTACCGCTCATCGGGAAAACTCAAGATCTTCCAAAAACAAGCTCTCTGGAATTTCCATAGCGCAACCTTGCGGTCATACCTTTGTGCGGTACTACCGCCATTCAAACTGCGGTATTACCATCCTGCGGTCGTACCGTTTCACAGCTGCGGTACTACCGATTTTGACTTAACAGTACCTGTCAGAAGCTTTCTTTCTGAAAAACCAAGTGTGGTACTACCGCCATTAACACACCGGTACTACCGGACAACACGGTACTAATGTTTGGCAAAACTTCACATGAACCTCAAAGAAGCACGAACGGCCCAGATGAGTTGGCCGATCGGACCGTGCTTCACAGCCGTCAGATCTTAAGCATATTGTAGCAAGTCCGAACATTCACCTCAATATCAGCCATTAGATCAAGATCTAACGAATCGAGCAAAAACGCACCAGAGAAAAAGACTTGCGGTACTACCGCTGCGTTCCCGCGGTCATATCGCACTTCGGTAGTTCCGCATGTACAAAGCCGGTACTACCGATAATCGACAAGCCGATTTTCAATGTAAACCGATGAACTCAAATGCAAGTCAGTTGAAGAGCACAAACAAGTTCAAGAGACAATGTATTCATCTTTAAGTACTGAGACTAAGTCTAGCTTATTGTCAATGTGTTCATCATCAAATATCATGACCAAAGACCTCTTGGTCTTACAGGGTATTACGTGCTATTACTCCGTAGAATAACAGCGTATGTTGACTGCTTGGATTCCTTAATCAATTGGATCCACTCGTCTGTAGGTTTTATTGATCATAAGGTGGTCGTAGCTGACCTAGTCGTAGAAGAGCTTACGACCATAGGGTAATCGTAGAATAACTTACGACTGGATAGTGATCGTAGAAGAACTTACAACCATGTGGTAGTTGTAGCAAGACTTACGACTATGGGGGTGGTCGTAGAACAACTTACGACCACCTGGTAGACTTCTCCCTTGTAAATATAAGGGGTATACCTAGGGACCACATGATATCATATTTACCCATAATAAGAATTATAGATAAAAGATAAAATGAGGATTATTAGATCCTCGTCAGGCCTGTTGAGTGCAATAACTCAGCTACAACAAGGGAAAAATAAGTCACTTTCATGGGTGGATCTGCAAAGCAAGTGGTGCATGAGGCACTTGGGTGCAAACTTCTACAAGCAATTCCACAACAAGGACTTGATGAACATGTTCAAGCGGTTGGGCAACCAAAACCAGCAGAGAAAGTTTGATACCCTTTGGAAAATTCTATATGAGCGTACGAGGACGCATAGAAGGGAGACAGCGAAAAAGCCCACTGCAAGCACTGACAATATCCCCAAGGCATTGCCAGAGTAACCCACAGACGGTCCTGGTGTGACGAGGAAGACCGGGGGGGAGGGGGAGGTAGAAATGCTTCTCGGGCTGGATTGACAATGAGCCTAAAGTGAAGTGGTCGTTGCAACATAACAAGGATGGCGCTCGGTATGGTGTCATGACTACAAATCTAGCCGAGGTGTACAATTGGGTTATGCGCGGCGCCGGGTGCCTCCCTTTGGTTGCTATTGTGGAGACAATTCTGTGTGGGACCATAAAGTACTTTGTTGACCGAAGCAATAATGTGTCGCTCTTCATAGCAAATGACAGAGTACTATACTCAACCATGATCACCAAGTATATAGAAGAGAAGAGTAAAAAGGGTGGGATGCATCGGGCATTCAAGGTGAGCACAAGGGAGCTTGCTTCGAGATACTGTGTAGGGAGAAAGGACATCGTGGGACGAATCGCAAGAGGATCATCCACGAGTGCACGTATACCACGCTAGTTGTATATGCACTTGCAACAAGCCTCTTCTTCTGCATAGGCCATGCTCACATGTCATGCCCGGTGGCACAATATTCCAACCAGTACATTTCCGAATATTTCATCAAGAAAGAGGTGATGCAAACATAGAATACAGAGCTGTATGGTTACAACGTGGTTGGTCATTTCACTGTCCATCCTACTTGGGAGCAACTAATCTGGACCGTAAACATTACTAGGCTAAAGGGAAAGGTTGGCCGACAGCAGGTACGTCGTATCAGGAATGACATGGACGAAGCAGAAGCCGGGCGTCGTACGAAGAAGTGCTCAATTTACAAGGAGTCCGAGCATACCTTCAAGAAATGCCATACGAGAAATGCACGGGATGAATGAGAGGTCGGCAGTCCGAACGGTGCCACGGAGACCTCATCCCACCGCCCCACTCGAGGCGGGCACCGTGGAGACTGACATGGCGAACGTCGAGGTCGAGGCTACGGGAATGGTTTGTTTTGTTGAAATATGTCGTGTTAAATGTTTTGTAATATCATTGTGATTTATCGACAAACCATGTGATGACGTTGTGCAGAAATATTTTGTAATATCATTATGATTTGTCAACAAACTATGTGGTGACGTTGTGGTGAAATATGTTATGTTAATATTATTTCTTATTACTTTTTGTTTCTATTTCTTATTATGTCGTTACTTCAGTTTTCTTTTTTTAAAAAAAAAAATCTCTTGGTCCTATCGCCATTACAAATGGTGAGATTTCTCAATCGTCATTTGGAATGACGGCACTACTGTTCTATTGGCGACTGGAAGCCTGTCGCCATTCCAATTGGCGACTGGATTCTATCGTCATTCTAATTAGCAACTGGATACTATTGTCAATTGGAATAGTGACAGAAGTCAATTTTTGTAAAAAAAAAATCAGCTATTTATTTTTATAATTATTTTTAAAAATAATATTGTTTTAAAAAAATTCCCGCACCAAACCGCCAGAAGCAACTCTCGTCCTGTCTTTACCCCCAAGCCGGAAAGTCAGAAACCACTGCGCTGCAGATATACGCGCACATCAAGAGCCCAATTCGTCAAGCCTCCTGGCCCTCCTCCTTTACCCCAACTCGCCATCAGTCGCTTTGCTCTCCCCGCCCCGGGCACGGCACCTACCGTCCACCACCGATCACGCATGGATCGAAAGCTGTCTGCCACGAGATGGGCTGTCTTGGCGTTGGGTGTCAAAACTCAAAACGTCTCTCTCGCTCGCTCGTACGCTGCACGGCGCATCGAGCCAGCAGCCTAGCACTGGACCATTCCCAGGACGGGCCATGGCATGTATCGCCGGATTTTATCCAGTCCCCGTCAGGCCGGCCGTCAGCCTCGCAGCCCTGGCCCATGCATGAAGGCCGTCATATGATGCCCATGATATGATGCTACGCCTCTGCACCTGCATGCGTTATCAACTGGAAATCAACATCTGCACCGACGATGTGCTGTCGACCTGTCATGCACCCGGCCTCAAAAGCAACCTCCGCGCATCGATCATATCGTATGTGTGTGTGATGTATGCGTGTACCATCACTTGAAGTAGCTTGTCGCGGTATATATTGGTTCCTGAATAGGACTTTGTGTGCGGTCGCTTCGGCACATGGTTTCGTTTCTGAAGAAAGTGGGGTCGATGCGTTGGTTGTGCTTAATGTAGACGCCGTACTATTTCGCTAGCTTGTGAGTTGGCATTACCAGTGTTAGGGTTTACCTGGGCCACAGTTATATATAGCTTTGTAGCTTTATATATTTTGCGAGTTACTTACCGAATATTTCAGGTGATATGGTATGATTATTATTTTTTAGAACACGTGTCATTACATTAAAGGAGAATATTTCAGGTGATATGGTATGAGGAATCAAATGGAGTAGTTGCCGTGGTCTTTCAAGACCGGGATAAGCTAAACAATGAATTCGGCCAAAATACTAAATTTTATCAAGATAGTGCGCGAGGCAAAATATGCTGTCGTTTCCTTGTAAACGTACGGTCCTGGATTTGGGGACTAGGAAAGTCCAATCTTATTCTCGTATGGGCGAGGGTCGTACTCGGGCACTCGGCTACTCAAGAGTCACTGTTTTCTTTTGGTGGTTGGTTTTTTTTTTTTTTTGGTCTTCAGTGTATCTGTACTTTCATAGTGGAGTATATATGCGAAAGTAATCAAATTTCAGGAACACAGGCCCAAAACCCCGGCTCCATTTTCATTAAGGAAAACGGACGGAAATAACAGTTTTACATAAGTGAGTTTATCGAATCATTGGACTTTGGAAGGGTAATGGCATGGTGATCAATCAATCAGTACGCATAATTTTATATACGGTGCCTATGTGCATGTTTAGTACGACAAACTTGTACTGTTCCACGTTTTGAAGACCACATCTCAGTGAAGCTGTGTACTGACCAGATGCAGATACTAATTTATGGTTACATTTCGTTCAACTTTTCATACAAGCGATAGGTTATTTATATATAACCATCAGCATTTAATAGGGAAAATTGGCATAGTAGTATCCCAAAGAAATTTAGCTGTATAATATTGCAATAATCCCAAAGACAGAAATTTAGTTGTATTACATCACAACTATCTTCAATTATGTTATAGTAACATTGTAATATCCTTTCGAATGGCACTTGGGTTTGAGGCGATAAAATTGTTTGGAAATGCTAAAATTGGCCATAATTTTAACAACATTAACCCTTGATCCTCACCCTACTCCCCTCAACCACTGCCCTAGTTGCCTCCCCCTCACTTCCTTCTACTGTGCCCTACCGACCTAACACCCAGAGGAAGACAAGCAAATTGGTATTTAACCTTGTTGAAAACCAACTAGACAAAAAAATGTGACGGTAGCGCCATCTCTTTGTCGGGATGTAATATACGTAGTCAAGGATGGATGTGATGTTACCCAAATAAATTTCCATCTTTTTAGAATGATCTTGATGAACCGAATTTCCCTATTTGATAATGCGTTTTGGAGTAAAATGTCGCTCCCTAAACAAGTCAAATTGACAAGTATACGTAGAACACTAAAACTACTTGGCCCTTAATTTGTTATTTCCGATGATACTATTTTCTTAACTCCTTGTTATTAAATGGATGCAGTACTAGTCCCGATGATTGAGCAAAACATAGGATAGCATTGAATTTTTTTTTAAATAATCTATCTTTTATTCGAAATATCAAAAATATTCCAGCAATATTTTTTTTTACAAAAATATACGTCTGTCGCCCAATGGTTGGGCGACTCGAGCCTATCGCCCAACGGTTGGGCGACTGCAAGCCTATCGCCCAACCGTTTGGCTTTAAAACTGCACAGGAGCCGGGCCGTTGGCGACATCATTACACTCGCCGCACGGTTGGGCGATAGGATCCGATCGCCAACCGTCATAATGATCGCAGATGTTCGATCGCCAACCGTAAGGGCGCATGGATTGCCTATATAGGCACTGCATGGTCCCGACCGATTCGTTTAGCAGAGCGTAAACAACAAGCATGAGAAGAAAGAGAGGAGAGGAGAGGAAAAAGAGAAGGAGAGAGAGGAAAAAGGGGAGGAAAAAAGAGAAGGGGGAGGGAGAGGGAGAGGGAGAAGAGAAGAAAAATTTGGATTGCGAGGAGGTAAGTTTGATTTATTTTGTACTGTATTTTTTTAAGTAGGTATTTAGTTAGTTAAAATAGTAGGTATAAGTAGCGCTTGTAGGAAACTGTAGTTAGAAAAAAAGTAGAAAATCGAAATGTTGTTGATTTGTACGTAAGTGTATTTTGTAGTGTATTTTTTTGGGTAGGTAAATAGTTTATTTAGTTAAATGAATAGTATAGTAGCACCCGTAGGAAATTGTGGTTACAGAGAAAACAATAGAAAATCGAAATGTTGTTGATTTGTATGTAAGTAGTAGCGATAAAAACTTTAGTTACAGAAAAAATAGTCTGTAAGGGAGTATTATTAGTGCTGTTTGTGAGATGTATTGTAGTAGTGTCGGTATGTGCGTGGCCGACTATTATTGGGTGAATAATGCGTGACCGAGCGCATAAGGAGGATGAATTATTTGTATAAACTAATTAGTACAAGTAAATTAGTATGAACTAACTGACTTACGTAATTGGTAGAAGACCGGAATGCCACTTGTAGCATTTCGGATTGCAAGTTAGCGTCCGAATCGAATAATGCTCTTTGTGGAATAGCTCGGTTTGTAAGTTGAATATGAATATCGTACTACACGTTCATTGTGGTCTCGCCTTAGGGAATGAATGAGCGTCTTGATCATCTTTGTCGTGTAGTTGTGGACGATAGGCGAAGGTCCTTACAAATGTAAATTACAATGTAGCAGTACTTGCATGTCGTGCGTTGCGAGCTGACTAATTGCAATGTTGGAAATATTTGCGACCACACAATAAGTCATGCCTGTACCCACTACATTGAAAGTGCATTACGGTCTTGGCACCGCTCGTGAAGGTCCGTCGGTGTTGACTTGAGCAGTTTTGGCAAGCCACTCTGGTACACCGGACGGCGAGAATGCACGAATCGAAGATGTGAAGCATCGGGTCGACGCAGCTTCTCTTTGAACCCTGAGGTGTGCAGCGTCGACATACAAGGGCTTTGGAGCCGATCTCCCACAAACATCAGCGGGAGTTGAGAAGACTGATGCGCACGGCAGTGTGGAAGGGCTTTATAGAAGGATGTCGGCACCGTGGATATGAGTGTGTGATACTTGTGCAACCATGCCCAAAAGAAGCTGTGTAGGGCCCCCCCGCCGGATATCATCCGGGTGTTGCGAGCAGCTCGGGTGCCCAGCATGTTGGTGAAGAAGAGGACCCGGAGGGCTGTGTTACGAAGAGTTCAGAGAATGTTGCTTGTGATGAGCCCAACGCGGTACATACAAGAGAGGAAGATCGGGCACCGCATGGTGAGCCTACAGGACAGGCTAATGAAGGAGAGCATAGGGATTACATATTGCATCAAATAGAAAGCGATGACCGGATGACCTTAGCTGAAGAGGAAGCTTTACAAGAAGACGACGAGGGCAGTTCCGATGAGGACGGAGCTCCCATCCCCCGGGAATGGAACAGATTTGACGCTGAGGGTCTATGTACGCACGACGAGCACGAATCGCCGTGGGAGTACCATGCCACGGAGGTTCGGTTGCACTCAATGTTTGCTGATAAGACATCCTTGCAGGATGCCATTAAGCTGTGGGCTATGTCTATGCAGCGGACGTTTCGGGTCGTCAAATCTAGCCAAGAGCAGTACACCGTGAAATGCGAGCAGGCCGGTTATCCTTGGCGAGTGCACGCGCATAGACCGAAGTACGAGACTCACTGGATTGTCTCGAAGGTGGAGCCGCATTCGTGCATGCTCAGCAGTGTTTTGTGCAGACATCGTAACATAACGTCGACATTCATAGCTAATTTGATGTATGGAGAGATAGTGGAGAAGAAGGATATGGAGGCCAAGCACATTATGGTGGCTATTGAGAAAAAATTCAAGTACAAGATCAGCTATGGGAAGGCGTGGCGTGCGAAGCAGAAGGCTATGGAAAGACGGTTTGGATCTTTTGAGGCGGCGTACGACAACCTTCCTCGTATGCTTGAGGTGTTGCAGGAGAGAAACCCGGGCACGTACATTGCTGTAAAGGATATGCCATCTAAAATTCTGCGAGGTTTTTTGATATTGCATAGGGCCTTCGTAGCCTTCGGTCCCTGCATCGAGGCTTTTAGGCATATGCTGCCCGTGATCTCAGTTGACGAGACCTTTTTGACCGGGAAATACAAGGGGCGGATCCTTACCGCCATAGGCGTTGACGGGAACAATCAAATTCTGCCATTGGCCATCGCATTTGTCGAAGGTGAGAATGTCGACAGCTGGTTGTGGTTCCTTCGACATCTGAGGGTGGGAGTTGTTGGAGCTCGTCCTGGTGTGTGCGTGATCCATGATCGCCACGCCGGGATGCTCAAGGCCATAAAAACACTTCAGGAAGACCCGGAGGAGCCGTTCCCTTGGCAGGATATGAGGAGTAGATGGTGTATTCGCCATTTGGGGGCCAACTTCTTCAAGAAGTTCCCGAAGCAACCCTTGGTGAAGCTATTCAAGAGGTGGCTATCTGAAACAGCAGCCGCAAATTTGACGCTTATGAGCGCCGCCGATGAACACATGAGAAACACGTGGACGCGAGGAACCAGGGAGGAGAGTCTGAACCTGTTGGTCCGAGGCAGAGGATCTCGAGGAACATCGAGTGCTTCTCCCATCGGATCGAGGCCCACCATTGGACAAGTGGTCTCGCTACATGACACGGACGGGCAAGGTGCGGCATAATGACCACTAACCTTGCGGAGGTGTACAAGCGGGTTCTTAGGGGCCTTCGTTCTCGGCCCTCGCCGCCATCGTGGAAGGTGTTACGCGACAAAGACTGTCGGGTATTTCAGGAAGAGGCATGCAAATACCGCACTTCATACCACGAACCCTCAAACACCGTACTGCTCGAAGATTACGGCATACATGCAGCAGAAGTACATGCTGAACTACTCGGTGCCACTTCTTCCAGTGGATCGACGGCCGGAGATGTACGACAGGGCATTCATTCGCCAGGTACATCTTTGAACTACTCGGCGGGCCGAGAACTTCGTGCGGTGGAAACCTTACGCATCGGACCGTTGAGGAGGCAGAAGGAGCTCAAGATTTCGCCCGGCGTAATCCATATCGATGACGCCGATTATGAAGAGTTTACATCATTATTACGTAAGGTTTCGCACGGTGTACTTACATCCATCATAGAATCGCAGACATGGACAACCCGACATACCGGCCCGACGTGTACGATCCGCGACAAAGGCAAGGGAAAGGCTCATCGCGGTTGACCCGCCGCCCTGGCAGATCCGGCCGCCGGGCATAATCCGTATGGACGACGTGAGTTACTGAAGAATTTACATCATTCTTACGATTTTCACTATATTGTGGCCTTACATCACGGAATCGCAGGACATGGACAACCGACATACCACCGACGTGGGCGATCCGCGACAAGGGCAAGGGAAAGGCTTATGCGGCTGAGCCCGGCCGCCACAGCGTATCCCGTCGCTCGGGCGTACTCCGTATCGACGACGTGAGTTATGAAAAATGTAAATCCTTCTTACATTTTTAAATATACGGTGCACTTACATCATGGAATCGCAGGATATGGACGACTTCGATATACCAGCCCGACGTGGACACTCCCGCGACAAGGGGAAGGGGAAGGCCGACGAGGAGTTCAACGCCGAGCTGGCAAGGAAGGGAAAATGGCCCCGGTCCACGCAGTAGGTCAGGTCATTACGTAGTAGTCCCCCGTCCTACCCCTCATGTTTTTTACTATCCCCTAAAGGCATGTATACTTACATGGTCCGGATGCTTGTGTCACAATGTACCGTAGTAGTAGCGAGGATGACTAAAGCAATTAGCCGAACCATCGTGCCATGTGACTACGTGTAACGTGCTTCAGACGTGATCGTAATGTAGTTCGGTTTGGAGACCCATCAAAGCAAGACTATATTGCAAGTATGCCTCTTCTAGTGGAATCGAGAAAGAACCATTCGCACCGACATTGAATCCTCCATGTTTTAGGCCATCTTCATAATCACAATGAGCGTTCTCGGTCCCTTCACTCATATTCTCATATAAGCTCCATAAAGTACGACATCGACTACGTGCCTACATACGCATATACGTTGAGACGACTTCATCGAGGAGAGACTCCTCGCGCATCGTAATATCACTTACCTTTGTACTTACATATCATTACTGTCTCAATCGTCCTCACAAAATTCAACAGAAATTTACCGCACTACAACAATATACAACGATCAAAAAATGTTATTGCGAGTCTGACAAATTTCGTACCCATGATATTCTACGAAAATAACAAACAGACCAACCAACATCGTCACAACACTATTATTTTCCAAATAAATAACATGATATAATTAGATTTACTAAATTTAATTAACCTACAAAATGTAATATTCATTACAACTCAATTAAACAATAATTAAAAGGGCAAAACAGGTGGGAGCTCCTATCGCCATAGGGTTGGGCGACTGGACCTCCTATCGCCATAGGGTTGGGCGACTGGACTTGTCGCCCGGCTGTTAGGCGGCTGCAAGCAGCAATGTTTAGGAGGTGGAGGCGTGGTTTGATCGCCCAACCTATCTTGCGATTCAATTTCAATCGTCCCACGGTTGGGCGACAGGAACCAGTCGCCCAACTGTTCGGTGATTCCACTGAAATCGCTCAATCATTGGGCGACAGACGTATATTTTTGTAAAAAAAAAAATCGTCGGAATATTTTTGATATTTCGAATAAAAAATAGATTATTTAAAAAAAATTTCGGATAGCATTCGTATGACAGAGGAAAATTCTCATTCCAGTCTTGACACCTCTGCGGCATCCAATGTCATACCCACACCCATCAAGATAGCATTTTTAGGAGGATCAAGTTGCATTTTTTTAATGCTTTGTTGGCTGGAATTACGGGACATAGGTTGGGTGCAGTTGGGTTAAAAGTTAAAACCACGCTAAACTACGGTAATGTATACTGTATAGTTTGGTCAATTTCTCGGATTTCATAGTTAAAATACAGTGTGACTATGATATCTTGACCGGAGTTGTGAAAGCTATTACTCCGACAAGCACAATGGCTGCAAAGAACATGAGATCCACACTAGTAGAGCTAGGCACTGGGCTGTGTTGTGCCGGTCCGGTCCGGGTTCACCGTGCTTCGGGTCGCGTCGTGTTGTGCCAGCTCAGCTCAGTCACCCCGCCATGCCGTGCCGTGCCGGCCCACCTCGCCTCTGGCCAGGCCCAAGCACGGCCCAAAGCCCGTCGTGCCGGGGTCGTGTCGTGCCAGCCCAAGCCCATCTGCATTCCTCTCGGCCGGAGGAGAGCCGGAGAGAGAGGAAGGCGGCGCGTGGGGAGGAGAGAGCCGGAGAGGGAGGGAGGAAAGTGGTGCTTGGGGAAGGAAGGAACTGAGGGTGGAGGGCTGGAGGCGGTGTGTGGGATTGGGGATATAGATTAGCTGGGATGGGGGGTTAGGGTTGGACCAGGCCGGGGGAGAGATTGGAGGATTGGGCTTTTTAGTGTCGTGCCTAACGGATCTGCGTTCTCGAGCCCGGCCGACCGACATTTGTCGTCGCCCGCCCAGATGCATGTCGTGTCGTGTGCGTGTGCTAACAGAGCCAGACCAGCCTAGAAAAGCTAGCTCTACACACTAGCCACAGGCATTAATGCGAAATACAACATGACAATTGACAAATCCAAGGCACCATTTATTTTTCACCACTTCTCAATTTCTTTAGGAGGATCTAGCTGGTTTTTGATGCTTCGTTGACTGGAGCAACATAACTGGGTAAGGTGTGAATCTGATAGAGTTGACAGTTAAAACTTCAGTAAACTACAGTGATGCATAGTTGGGTCCCTTTCTATCCTTAAAATCATAGCACTCATAAATGGATTGCTACAATATCGCTGCTATGATCAGTGACGGAGCTTGAGCCAAATTTTAAGGGGGGCTAAACTGCCAAAGGCAATTACCAAAACCTCAGGTCAAACTTCAAAATCAAACACTAGAATAGAGTAAGAACTAGGAAGGAAAGACTGTGACTTATCTAGACTCACTCGACCATTGACTATAGGATTTAGCTCGCATCGCATGGCCGGCCACAGTCTGCTCGCTATGTACTATGAGTTGATCTTTTTTTTTTGCTGGGGGGCCCACTACCCCTGTTGGCCCTAAGCATGCTCCGTCCCTGGCTATGATACTCGGGTTCCATACACTACAAGGCTTCGATATCTTGAAAAGATGTTTGCCTTTAATCGCTGACTCAGATAGATGTGGAAGCTATTACTCACATTATCACATACACACAATGGCCTCCGAGTAGTACTCCATCGGATGCAGGCACCGGCATTAATGCGAAATACAGCGTGACAAATCGAAGGCGCTATTGTTTCACCGGTTCTCAATTTTCCACAAATTCGTACTACTTTTGACTAGTAAAATTCTAAGGCGCCATTTTCTCACATAGGAGCGCTTCAAACTGCATAAGCCCCCTATGTTTCCGTCTTACGGAAATGTAACAGAAACAAAATGTACAACCCGACACACACACACAAAAAGTCCAAGTCAATGCTCCCCTTTCCCCTGCCACTAGCCGGCCATGATATCATAGCACCAGGCACGATTCGATTCCTCGCGGATATTTTTAACGCACGCTCACCAACACAAGCACGGGAGACCGGATGCCGCGCACGATCGACTTCCTTTTGCACCAGTTCCATTTGTTGAAGGAAAGAGCCCCTACCTACGGTGACTCTCGGGTGAGGCAAGGCACCAGTGCCCCCATTTTACTAGCCTCACCCCGCATCGCGCTCGCGCTGCTCGTGTCCCTTTCTATAACTACCGGTCGGGGCCTCGCGGGCTGCACTAGTACGCTGCCACACAGCAGAGCAGAGCAGAGCAGATCCTCCTCTCAGAGGCAGAGGCAGAGTTCCCCACCCCTGTGCGCGCGCGTGCGAGTCCCGCTCTCCCCTCGCCATGGCGTTCCCCCGCGGCTGCGTCCTCTTCTTCCTCGCGGCGTTTCTTGTGTTCTTGTGGCGCGCGGAGGCGGCCATCAAGGAGCTGAAGGTCGGGTACTACGCCGAGACGTGCCCCGAGGCGGAGGAGATCGTGCGGGAGACCATGGCCAGCGCGCGCGCCCGCGAGGCGCGCAGCGTCGCCTCCGTCATGCGCCTCCAGTTCCACGACTGCTTCGTCAACGTGAGCGATCTCCGCATACGCAACCTCGTCTTGCTACGGTGGTGCGTGATTTCTGATTGATCTGTTGCGATTTGTGTTTCTTGTTCGTCGTCGTGAAGGGATGCGACGGGTCGGTGCTGATGGACGACACGCCGACGATGCTCGGGGAGAAGGAGGCGCTGTCCAACATCAACTCCCTGCGGTCGTTCGAGGTCGTCGACGAGGTCAAGGAGGCGCTGGAGGAGCACTGCCCCGGCGTCGTCTCCTGCGCCGACATCGTCGTCATGGCCGCCCGCGACGCCGTCGTCCTGGTACGTGCGTTTCTCTCACTCGCATAACCCGTGCGGGGCAGATTCATGCGTTCTTTTGTACGGGGACGATGCGCATGCCGTTTTTCTTCCATTGCCTGGCGTTTTTTTTATGCAAATTCAGCGCTTCTCCGGTTCTCCCAGCCGTCAGTTTCAGTTCCAGAACACCGGTCTTTTCAAAAGAGGAAGGGAAAGAAAAACAGAGAAACCTTAATTCTGAATAGTATTCATTAATTGTTTTGTCACGACTGGCTGAAATGCTACGCGTACCAATAATTTGTTTTTGCACGGTTGGCAACGCTCACCGTGGGCGAGCCCGACAATCCAGTTGGCATCATGACCGAGTGCCTGAGAATTCCTCATGTGGGGATGCCTCCCATAGCCAGCTGATCATGGTATTACTCCCATAGCCAGCTGACCATTGTCGTCACCATAAAGTTTTCTCGAGTATATTGGTTGGGGCGCCTTCGTCACTTGCACGCGAACGCCACCACCACATGTGCCTCGCCTGTTCTTGCATTTAATCTAGGTGCAGCGCGTTTTGAAGTTTTCTTAACTAAAAAAAAACCATTTCGCAATCACGCATTTGCGCACTACTTACTTCTACTCTACTTCACCACACTAGCCACGTCGCTATTACCATTTCATTTCCCCCTCCCTAGTGCCTCGACAGGGACGGTGCATCTATGTAGATGCAGCCATGAACCCTTTGCCCCCTTGCTCCCTGAAACCACCACACTCAACGAGAAGCGGGTAGGATAGGAGGATTGGCATCGCTCATCCTGCCATCCATCCGCGTGCACCTTTTGCACCTCCTGGGTAGACAGACGCATTTGACGTAGGCGCAACGAGCCCGGAAAGGCCAGGCGAGAGGGCCTCACCTACGAAAGCGCGAACCCCCCCTGTCTGCGGTTATAAATAAGTAGTAGCCTCCGACTTTTCGTGCATACAACCGCACTGTGTTGGGTGCTGTCAAACTGGTCCTTGGCACCAGGAATGGCAGGGAAGGATGGGCCTTGGCTCCGTCATCAGATGACGATGTGGACGATATTTTAGTACTTCGCATGTCCCCTTGTTCCTTACGAAGGTTATCATTCCGAGCTTGGAGACAAGCAACTTTGCTTTGGGAGTGTGTCACTATGCCAGGCGTACGGGTTTTTTTTTTTCTTATTCTTTTTCTCTCAGCGAGATTCCACATGTTTGCCGTGGAGTTGAATCGATTGATGCAGGAGATGCACCCGCTGCTGCCAATATCTTTCGGTTGCGTTTATAGTTTGTCGTATTTAATTTTAAGGTCGTGGTAACGTAGAATTGGCGGTGTTTCTTGAAACAGTATGCGTTGCAGATGCACCCCAAGGATCGGTTCATCGAACGTTTTTAGTACTAGCTGAATTACTTCGTCATAAGTGAGCAGTGCACATGGGTTTAAGTTTAGCACCAACTAAGGGTATTTCCAATAGTTAGAGATAATCTTGTCTCTAACATATACTACATCATCTTTAGAGACAATATTTTCAATAGATAGTCTCTAGCACACTCTCCAATATTTATATTTTATAATTTTCCTTTGAAACGGGTCTACATATCAACTTGATTAGATTAATGTATCATGTCTTGTTTTACGTGCACGACAGTCTCTTCAGGAAGAGACGACATGTGCTCTCTCCTCCCCCTCTCTCCTTTACGTAGGATTTTGTTGACGTGACATAGCTAAATGATGACAATAAATACACTATTAAAGATGCCCTAATAACCATGCTATAGCTGTAGATGTAGTTTTCTAAACAAAACGAATAGAGCTTTTACGGCCATTTATTACCTTGGTTACATTTTGTGAAGAACTCGTGCATAACTGAACACAAATAAATTAACATTTTTTTAGTTAACCGATTGATGTGCCAAGTCACAATTCTAGCCTGGTTATACTTAGCGACATACTACAGTAGTACTAGTAATCTTGTTTGACCAAGGAGTCAACGTGTTGACTTGGTATGACTTCCTAACCCTTTTGTTTTTCTCTCGTCACAGACCGGTGGGCCCCACTGGGACGTGAGGCTTGGGCGCGAGGACAGCCTGACGGCGAGCCAGGAGGACTCGAACAACATCATGCCGAGCCCGCGCGCCAACGCGATTGCGCTCATCCGCCTCTTCGCTGGCTACAACCTCACCGTCACCGACCTCGTCGCGCTCTCCGGCTCGCACTCCATCGGCGAGGCCCGCTGCTTCTCCATCGTCTTCCGCCTCTACAACCAGTCCGGCTCCGGCCGGCCCGACCCCAACATGGACCCGGCCTACCGCTCCGCGCTCGACGCGCTCTGCCCCCAGGGCGGCGACGAGAATGTCACCGGCGGCATGGACGCCACCCCCCTAGTCTTCGACAACCAGTACTTCAAGGACCTCGTCCACCTCCGCGGGTTCTTGAACTCCGACCAGACACTCTTCTCCGACAACGCCAAGACCCAGCGGGTGGTGAGGCAGTTCAGCGAGGACCAGGACGCCTTCTTCAGGGCCTTCATTGAGGGGATGATCAAGATGGGCGAGCTGCAGAACCCCAGGAAGGGGGAGATACGGCACAACTGCCGTGTTGCCAATGGCTCGCCGCCGGTGGAGACGGAGGTGGTGGCGTCCCGGGTGGTGGACTTCTGAGCTCCGGTAGGTGCTTGAGAAGAGCTCTGATATGAGAGTAATGTATTGCCAGAGTTTTTGGTCGTGTGGCAGTTCTGTGCTTACCTATAAGAATGGTTTCAGAGCTAATGCTTCTTGCTAATTGGTGAGAAATAATTGAGAAATCGAGGCAATTAATTACCATAGCCTCTAGTAACTGATAAGGGTTAACCAAAGGCTGTATCTAGGTTTGGTTCTTGGCCCTGCAAAGATTAACTAGTTCCTAAATGGCAAGAACTTTTTTACAAAGGTCATGGTTAATCTATCAGCTAAATAAGCTACATATACAGGCCTAACCTCAAAAACTAATGTGGTGGCAGCACATGCTAATCAGATAGGTACAGGTATAATGAAGGCAACCAGTGACATACATGCGTACACATCCAGTTGCTCCCATTACAAAGCATGCTTTCAAAAAGCATTCCAACTCCAACAAGTAGAAAAACAAAGTAGAAAGACAAACAAGCATAGAAGCGTACGTATATACACGCAGGGGGCGGGGAGGTTCAATGTGTTCTCCACACACACGCACAACTTGTGTAGGTGTAGCTACTTTGGGAAAACAGTGAGCTATCTAGTCATAAAAGTCCATGCCTACTGCGAGCTCGGGTCTTACATATGGGGCACCTGCAACACGAAAATCCTCGGGCAAGTCTGCCTCCTCCAGCACTGCAAAACCTGAACAAGTGATCACACTGTGTTAAGAGTCTTAGAAACTACTATCTGTGACTGACACGGAAACAGGGCACAAAACTCAACCGACAGACATGCATACCAGGGAGAGAAGGGATGGGAATGTCGAAGTAGGTCGACGGCTGCCCGAGTTCCTCCGCGTACGGCGGCGCCAGCACGTCTAGGAGCGCACACGGCGTGACGGCGGTGAGGGAGTGGATGTTGCTGCTGCTCCGCGGGAAAAGAACCGACGCCTTGCACGGTGCCTCCCGGACCTCGTCCACGGTGACATACTTGTCAGTACTATTTTGGAAATTATATCGGTTTGGCTCTTGAAATGGTACATTCCGGTATCTATCTATACCGGTATACCGTAGGTTTGGCTCTTGGAATGATACATTCCAGTACCTGTCTATACCGGTATACCGTTCAGGAGTTTGATATAATAATATTTATAAGTATACATATATTTAATTGTATATACACTAAATTTTACTTATAATATTATTTCAAATATACAGTAGTAGGATCAAATATAACATATAATTCAATGAGTTCAATAGACGGTATTTTCAATTCCATCGGTATGGCCAATATTGTCCGGTATCAAAGCCGGTACGACCGGTATGGCCGGTATCAAGCCGGTATGGTTAGTATTGACCGGTATCGAGACCGATATGGGACACATAGCTATTCTGTATCGTTTTAGATAGTGAAATAATATATACCAATCATATCGACTAGTACCAAAACGGTATCGATAAGTTTGCCACGACCACCAACTCTGGGCAACCCAACTGCATGCACGCGTGTAGCACTTGTTCTATTCAGTTTTAACAAGAATACTAGGACCGAAGCATTAATTGAAATGGCCGCTTCGTTCGTCTTTTTCACTTGCACTTTTTTTACACTTTTCCTTATCTACTAGGACGCTATGCGCGCTCCGCTACGCCCCGTCAGGTGCATGGTATCAGGGTTTGTTTTCGCGTTGCTGAGCAAAACAAAAGGTATGATAGCAAGTGTATATATGCGTTGTAGTAATATAGAAAGTGTGATAGAAGTAACATCTGGATTAATTAGTTCTTGGTATCACAACAAACTGAAGCTACAATTGAAAGCAACACATCGGACCGAAACAATATTCTGGCATGCATATAAGGGATATTACACAAAATGGATCATGAAGCTTATTACATATCATAGTGAGAGCAAACAATAGCAAGTCCTAGGATTGCACTAAGCTGCAGAGAACTTGGATCTCTAATCCAACAGAAATGTGAAAGTGACTGTGAGGACATAGATTTCATTATCTCAAGTTTAGAAACGATTTGAAGTGTGCAAGGTGAACCACTAACTTTAAGGCTGTACTGTCGACAATACAAACTTGTTATCTCCGGCAGTACGAAATCAACAATGTTGGGAGGAGGTGATGTCAGGTTGAGTGATGGGTTGACAATGAGTTCTTGTCCGCAACAGGTGCATAATCATTGTCAATGTTGTATGTATCTATTCAATGGACAGCCAGCCTGTACCTATACACCTAACACACCAGCTTTGGTTTGAATAAAAGATTGTTCATTTGGAAGTATTTTCTGTTCATAAAAATAAATCTCGAAGTAAGGGAAATAACACAAGGAAGAAGAAATTGCACCGCTGCTCCTTACTTTCCAGCTGAGAACAAACTTGATTTAGTATAAATAGATAACCACCTCTTCAATCCGAGGAAGGCCATCTGAATCGATTGCAGTGCTAGTGTCCCTCGAGAGACTACTCTTAGCAAATATATCTAGAACAAATGTTTTTTGAGAAACAAGTCAATGCGCTTAGTCTGCAGGAAGAGCTCACAAAATAAGAAGACAAGTTTCTTAGAATTTCGTAAACCGAAGGTTCATCTCTTAACAAAATAGTTGGTCTAAGCAAAAAATTTCCGAAGATATCAACCTCTTGCTGGATGTTATTTGAACATAGTGAAATGGCATTCCATAGAGAGGAATCCCAATCTACTACTCAGGATTATCTAAACATAAACATAAAAAAGATGTGATAGATTGTATACACCATAAAATGCAAGCGCCTTTTTTAGTTATAAACATTTTTCACATAGAAAATTAGAACATGGAATAAGAACACAGTAAGTAATAACTCCCAGGAATCATATCAAACTCATTGACGAAACAGAATTCAGTCAACATGCCCTACGGTATGAAAGAGAAACTGAAGGAAACTAATCGGATGCCTACAAATGCAAAGGCATGAAAGCATGCTTTGTATTCTGCCTAAGAAAATATGTAGATACTATGTGAAAGAAACAGTTCGACAACCAAATTGTATGCACTATGCTTGAATCATTAAGTTCATGTAGATGTTAAATCATTTAATGGGTCATTAAAAAGAGAGAATAACCTACCTGGTAGATATGTCCACGAAACATTCCGTGATCAACAGATTATCTATTCAAAACGATGGCACCCTCCATGTCATAACTGGATTACAAGAAAAGTTCTATCACGTTAACCAAAGTTAAAAAAACAAATCATACTATATAATATATTGAAAGATTTACCCTATGTACGCTAGCACCGCAACAATAGCATTCGTTCATTCCGGAAATTCGTCCATACGATACTTGCTCTATGTAGCTGGCCGAACAATTGGTACCTGAGGGGTCTACAAGGCATAAAAGACATATAAGATAAGAAGCGTTTTCAGCAATCGATGCAAAACGCCGGGGGGGGGGGGATAACCAATAGATAGACAAACCCATTGAGTTTGGCCGTAGGTAAATACATTCCATTGTACCAAAATGAGTTATACAGATGACCTATCATATTGCTGGGGAGTGGACTGAGGAATGAGGGATATCTATCTCATTTCAGTGTTTTTTGTTAGTATTATTCTAGGATAGCACCAATTTTTTCCCTTTTTGCACGGCATCTCTTCCAAGGAAGAAATACTTCTAGTCCTCCATGAAAAAAAATCCACAGATAACTTTGGTCATGTGCAAGTGCAGCCAGGTTTCAATAATGCAAGTGATAAATAGCAAACAAATGGAGTTCCCATCAGCAATTTGATTTGCTGTTCAGTTCTCATGCGGAACAACACCTTTGATAGACATGTTTAAAATGTATTTCGGAGGCTGCATGTGTTTAGAAAACGAACATGAGTACTGACAGAATGTATGTAACTATAGGATCAGCTAAGTGCACAGGAGGATAAGAATAGGGTTCTGTACTCACAACAACGCCGTGTGCATTAAGAGTAGATAGTTCGGCAACGGTGGTTCTTTTAGGTGTGCCGTGTTGTGTCCTTGGACCAATCCAACAAATCCTGTGAGGCGTCCTAGTAAATCTGACAACAACAACAAAGTAAATGTGGTGAACATGGAGTGTTATGGTTCTATGGTATGTATTATACGAAATAAGCGTGAGTGCATGCATAGTAACATACAAAGCCATATAAGGTACCGAGGCTAGAACAAATCATGACACAAACAAGAATAATCAAAATCGAACGTTAACGATGGACGCAGGCACAAAACATACAACAAACAGACATAACATTGAGCACTGAGTTTGTGTAGTAGGAAAAAAGAACAGTATGCCTATTCTGTGTATCATGCAGAATGATCTGACATCAGAAATAAAATGTTAATGTCAATAACAAGTTACAAACTATGGTATACATATCAAGTGAGAATTGCCAGATTGCTAAACGATCATATACCTGAGGAAGGCATTTAAATATCTGTTTCATATCTTCCTCAAAGTTTTGATCGAGTATGCGATCAGCTTCATCAATTATAAGGCACTACAAAAATAGTAGGATGAGGCATGTCAGATAGACCAATTAAGAGGGAGGAGAGGCCATTCATGACACCTTTGGTCCTGAATAACTTTTTTTTTTTGCATTTCCCTGTACAAACCATGGCATAATTTTAGAAGACAATCGACCTTGAATCTAACTGTTGTACATTTCAAGAGAAGGACACGATCAATCAGCTGAGCACTTAGTCATCTGATAGCACTTATTCATTTGATATGATGTGCGCTAACCAAAATGTACTTATAAACAAAGGCAAACAACCAGACAGTAAATAGGATATATAATGCAAGTTAACAACAAAAATAGGAAAAATAAATAGCTCAATTGCATATTAAGAATTAGACATTAGGCATGCTGCACATAACAAAACATCAGAATGAACATGAGAGAAAAAGAAATTTGAGAGCACATGCTTACATTGTGGACAATTTTCTTTGTAGATAGAGCCCCATATCCTTCTAGTTGAATCACCAGTATAATTAGTGTAATATTTAGGATTTAGTTGAAGGTTCACATAAGTCATCTCAACTGAAATGGGGATAAAAGTTCGATAACCATCACGGATGATAATAAAGAAGAAACAAAGGGAGCACAATTGTCGAGACCCAAAATATGCAATTCTGGACCCTCTGTGTATATTACACTAGTCTAGGATCACACTAGTACACACAGTTGCAACATTAGTGAAATATCATTTCCATATACAAGGATAACAAATAAATAGGCAAATAATAATAAACACCATAGTAAAGACCTTAAGGTCAAGCTTACAATTAATGCTTCAGAGGGCAAATAGCTCAATGAAGCTGCAGCGAAACGAAACAAAATAACTCCAGTGAAGCCCATCCATATGCCCACAGGCAATCGGCTGGGGTGCGCGACCTAATTCTCCACGATCCTTGAAGTAGACCTTGTTAACTGACGATCCCTTCACTTCTACTTGATTTAATAAAGTAAGCATGAGTACACAACCGTACTCGCAAGTCATACCACATAATGCAATTTATAGATGTAGGCTTATTCCAAAGGAATGGCTTCTGTGGTTCTTTTGCAGAAATGTGATATTTGCAATTGAATATGAATAATAGATTGAAAGCATAATTCAAAACAAATAACTAATAGTAATTTTATCAGTTGTTTCCCAAAGACACATGTCCTAAACAAGTTATTCACATAGCTGCATAAGTTACCTCACACAGTTGTCCCATCCCAAGTTTTATGAAAATCTACCCCTCATGTGAAATCCCCGAGCATGTCCATGACCGCGGACGCGACTATTCGAATAGATTGATTAACACTCTGCAGAGGTTGTACACTTTACCCACAAGATGCAATCAACTTGTACGGAGCTGATCACAACAAAACCTTTCAGAAACTTCATCTCAACATTGACACTCCCGGTATGCTTAGCCACCACAGACGCACACCGTTGGACAGGGAGATGGCGAACCACCCCGTGATGCGACTACTTGGTAGTACACACCTCCACCCAATCCGACACAGCTAACCTACAACCTGAGTAATCAATGTCAAGACTCCATAACTTACTAAGTTAGGCCCGTCCCATCAGGCATGTGGTTGTACGAAAGGCCCAGTTCAATGGCGCACAAGGTTAAGTCCTTAATTGACCGAGGCAAGACTTCCAAATTCTAACCTATCATTCCCGCCAACATAGATCCACCATAAAAGTATACCAGACCACTTGCCCCCGTCCAAAACCTTTTCCCACCCTGTTGGTTAAGTGCAACATATGCCATCAACGAGTAATAGCACACAGTATACACAATTTTATCAAATGGTTCCATAGTCACTTAGTCAAGTTTATTATTGCGACTCATATGAAATGATGACTCGTAGCATGGCTAAGCAAACTAATCGTATCTAACCAACCCACGTTGGTAATACAATAGCACCAACAAATTGAACCAAACTAGGGTGACAAAAGATTATGGCATACAATTAGACAAGGTGATCATACCAAATTGGATATTAACTAATCCCAAAAACATTGAAATAAATAATTAAAGTAAATGCAATACTTTGAAGCAATATAATTTTTGAAAACTAGGTTCAATATGATCAAAGGTATAACTTGCCTTGAAATAGATCTAAGTACTGACCTTGCTGTTGAGGTGTTTCTTCTTCTTCAAATCTTCCCGAAGTATCGACGTCTACTCGCAAACGAAAGTAAATAAACAAAACAAATAAATAATAGAGGCAAAACAAACTCCAAAAATTAAATAAAAATCTCAGATAAATAGATCTCGGATTTAGATGAATTTAGAAATTTGAATGGGATCAAACGGAGTTCGGATGCAAAAGATATGAGCTTGGGAAGTTGGAAATCTAAAGAAAACCCTAAAACTGGATTATTGAATTATCCCGAATTATTTTCCAATTGAAAATTCCGGGTTTATGACGTCGGACTGACGTCATCAAAGAACTTCAGCTGGAAACAAATGGAAAGAAATTGAATTGGATGTGGGGCCCACTGGTCAGCCTCTCGGTTCACGGTAGACTATATCTACCGAACCGATGGATCTGGAGACCGGTGGACTGAACACGCACGCGCTGAGGTGGCGCTGATCTGGATGCCACACGCGCGACACGTCGGCTCGAGTGCTGACGCTGGCGTTGACTGGATGCTGACGAGGCTGTGGACGGCCACGTCAACTTGGATGACGGTGAGTTTCGGGCGCGGTCGGCAACGGCGAACGACAGCGCGAGGATGGCAGTGGATGCTCGCATTGAGTAGAGGAGGTTATTGCGCACTTGGGGATACCTTCTTTGGCACCCGAGAGCGGCGGAGGCGGCCAGAATCACGACCGGAGCGGAGAACGACGAACGGGCTATTGTCGGGAACATCAACCAGCGATGCTTCAGGCCAAAGGAGGGATGATCGAGGTAGCTCTTACGACGAGGATTCCGACAGTGCACTCCACGGGGACAAGGCGTCACCAGCGGCGAAGAAAATCGAAGATTGAGCTTCGGCATCGGAAACCCTAAATTCCCAATTACGCCGCCACCAGAGCTTTAGGAGGAGAACGGGATGGGGATTCAGGATCAGGAGGTCCGGGCGAAGCTTGGGGACCCTTTTATAGGGTATGGGATTGCCGGATTTGGTAGATCCCAAAACGAATCTGTTTCGGCCACGAACGAATTTGGAGATTTGATACGCTTCGGGATAAGATTCCAACAGAAACGGGTGCGGGGAGAAAAGAGATAAAGATTAGCACGATTTCCCGATAGTTTCTAGATGGAAACACTCCGTTGTCGTACCGAGCTTGGAAATACGGCAATGGCGGACGCGGGCAGGCACGAAGAGGAAGATGAGTCGAAGATGACAACGTGATGACGACGGGCCCACTGGTCAGCAAGGCACAGCGCGGACGCGCGTTAGGACCACAAGATCTGATCGTCCAAGTGCGATCAAACGACGATGGACGGCGACTCTTCATCTTGAGAATCGGGCGGAGTGGGCGCAAGCAGAAACAGGAGGATCGGGCGAAAGATTCGGCCCAATTACTATTTATGAGATTTTAATACTTTTTCTTTTTAATAAAATACCAGAAATTTAAATAAGCAATAGAAAATAGCAAATGAACTTGGAAAAATTCTAGAAAAATCTAGAAAATATATCCAAGCACAGATAATCCAAATAAAATAGTTTTGACCATTATTGATGTTTACTTTAATCATATTAAATTGTTTTGATGTACAAAGTCCATGTTTAAGCTTTTTAAATTAAATTCAAATAAAATCCAAACGGTGAATTTTCTCCTACTAACTACTCAAAAGATTTTTTTTAAAAACTCAGAAAATTGGGATGTTACAACAATATACTAAAATGAAGCAAAAGAATGCATCGTTATTTATGTTATCATCATTTGTCAGGCCAAAAGGTAGCCACACCACAATTTAACCTAAAACTAGAAACAAAGAACCCATGACTTAGAGAAAATTAATCTTGCTTTTGAATGTTTATTTTCATTGATAGCACATATCCAATTTGGTATTCCAATCGCATAGCACACATTAAAAAAACGGATCTATAGTTAGGCAGCGAATACTCTAATCCAACGTACATCACCGCGCTAACCAAAATGTACTTATAAACAAAGGCAAACAACCAGACAATAAATAGGATATATAATGCAAGTTAACAACAAAAACAAGAAAAATAAACAGCTCAATTGCATATTAAGAATTAGACATTAGTTTCCAGAACTCCATTCATTTGCTAAGTCAGACCTTGCCTCGGTTGCATCAGTTTTTCAAGCGGAGGATTTTCAATCTCTATTTCATTTGCCACTATCGGCTCAAGCCCACCTTCAATATCAGCAGGTGCTTCTCCTCACGCAACAACTTGGCCTCTCAGCAGAAGAGGATACCTGGCACTACCTATGGAACTCTTCTTGGTTCTCCTCAGTTAAAACCTATCAGCTGCTCATGGGACAGCACCAGGTGCCTACCTATTTCAATTGGTTGTGGTCATGCAATTGTCAAAGACGCCACAAAGTATTTTTCTGGCTTTTGCTCAAAGACAGGCTCAGTACAAGAAATCTTCTTCGACGCAAGAACTACCCACTTGAGGATTTCACCTGTGGTCTCTATGCTCCACGACCTGAAGAAACGACACAACATCTCTTTTGGACCTGTCCTTTCGCTCAAGAATGTTGGGACATGATCTGTCCACAAAGGTTGCCTCTCGCCTCGGCTCATCAAGCGCTACCTCATCTCAAAGACCAGATTGAACACAGCTTTTTTTTATGGAGATCATTGTATTAACTGCTTGGGCCATATGGATGGTTAGGAGCAATTTGGTTTTCAACCAAAGAACCACCAAGCGCGATCCTCGGTGGCGTCACCACTTTTCTAAGGAATTTGCTCTGCAGACTCATCGGGCCAAACCATCCATTAAGCCCAACCTTACTGCTTTGTTATCCAACTTGCCCTAGCAAGAATTAATTGTCAGCGTTTTCTACAATGACAGACTTTGGAAGACTAGTTTGTAGTCAGCGGCATTTGTAGCTGTGGCAGGCCTAGCCTCACCTTTGTAACTCCTCTCCGCCTTTTCATTTCATTTCTTTTCTTCTTTTCCTTTCCCTTTCTTTACTTCTTTTTTTTCTCTTTCTCCTTTGTGCCTTTACTGTACTGGTTCCTTATTTATTTATTTATTTATTTATTTATACAGTAGGGTCCCCCTACTGTTTTCATCAAAAAAAAGAATTAGACATTAGGCATGGCGCACATAACAAAACATCAAAATGAACACGAGAGAAAAAGAAATCTGAGAGCACATGCTTACATTGTGGACAATTTTCTTTGTAGATAGAGTCCCATATCCTTCTAGCTGAATCACTAGTATAATCAGTGTAATGTTCAGGATTTAGTTGAAGGTTCACATAAGTCATCTCAGCAGAAATGGGGATAAAAGTTCGATAATCATCACATATGATAATAAAGAAGAAACAAAGGGAGCACAATATACTAAAACGAAGCAAAATAATGCACTGTTATTTGTGTTATAATCATTTGTCAGGCCAAAAGGTAGCCACACCACAGTTTAACCTAAAACTGGAAACAAAGAACCCATGACTTAGAGCAAATAAATCTTGCTTTTGAATGTTTATTTTCATTGATAGCACATATCCAATTCGGTATTCCAATCGCACAACACACATTAAAAAAATGAATGTATAGTTATGCAGCGAATACTCCACTCCAACGTACATCACCGCAAAATTTCAGCATGTCATCACTGTAAAATTCCAGCATGTCTAGCTGGCTATGAGAACATGACGACATACATTTTTCATAAAGCACTAAAATCACACAAAACTAACAGAGAAGGAAAAGAAGTTGGGAGGTAAAATCCATGGGAGAAGCCGGATTCGGGCCACCACCCCTGAATCTAGTGGTCCGATGGCCGTGGCGCGAAGCACTAGGAAGGCGGCCGCCAGAGGCGCGCCTGAGCCAGACCGAGTCGGGTGGGCACACGAGGGCGATTAGCATGGGTGGCGGCACGCGAGGAGAGGTGCGGTGGCAAGCACTAAAATCACACAAAATTAACAGAGAAAGAAAAGAGGTTGAGAGGTAAAATCCATAGGAGAAGCCGGATTCGGGCCACCACCCCCGAATCCGATGGTCCGGTAGCTGGCGGCGCGAACACCAGGGAAGGTGGCCGCCAAGAGGCGCTCGCATGGGGCGGGACCTAGCCGGGTGCGGGCACATGAGGGCGCAGCTAGCGACGGCGACGTAGGGAGAGTCGGTGCTGGCGGAAACATCAGAGGAAGACGGTGCCATGGGGAAGTGTGGCCAGAGCAAGATCCAGGAGGGAGAAAAATGGAGGAAAGGGAAATGGGGAGAGAAGAAATGAAGTAAGGAAGAAGCAAGAAAGAATGAGAGGCGGGGATGAGACAGGAGGGAGGGCGAACCGGCAGCAGGTAAAGCCATAGGTGAGCGGTGCAGAAGCGAGGCGGCGGGCTGGGCCGCAGAGGCCGGAGGCTAGGCCGAGAAGGGGCGGCGGAGCTGCTACGACAAGGAAGGAAGAGGGAAGCGGTGGCTGCGGCGGTGCGGCTTGAGAGGGTCAGTGGGGGAGAGAGAGGGAGGGGACAGGAGGTGGACGGGAAGAGGAGTGGCGATCGGAGGGAGTCCACGGAGGGGAAGAGACGGGAGGCTTCGATTCGGGCAGAGGGACCGCTATAAGGAAACGCGAGGAGGGATGTTGGCCGCCGCTACGCAATCGTGTGGGCGCGGAGCGATACGCGCGCGATCGAAGGGCCGGAGCTTTCCGAGTGACGTGGCCTCGCTCGGCGAGCGGCATTCCTCCCAGCTTTAGTAAAATAATAGATTAAGAGAGTGGACTTTCGAATTAAGCAGTGGAATAACGTCACGTCTATTTTTTTTCTTTAGGATAATAAAATCATTCAGATACTACTAATTGTGCAGCTATTTCACGAGCTCACAACCAACTAAAGCTACCAGACAAGCATCATCTTTTCCACAGCCCGCGGCTTTGGACCTCTCCTGATCCCAGCTAGTACTACTTTACTAGTCTTTTCATTTCGTACAGTTAAGAGACGGTTTCAGTGAAAACTGCAAGGTTTCAATAAAGCTCTCCTTTGTCAATACAACTAAGATGACAAGCGCGCTACGTTGTGCTCGTAGAGTGGATTGAGGGACCTCAACGTGATTTCAAAAATTGTCGAAGGCTTTTGTAGAAACGTAATAGGACCTTGACGTTATTTCGAAAACCATAGGGGCTTTTCGCAAAAAAAAACTGACGTGGAGGACCTCAACATGATTTCAGAAACAACATGGGGCTTTTCACAAAAAAAAACTGATGTAGAGGACGTCGACATAATTTCAGAAACGCGGGGCTTTTCACAACAAACCTAAAGCGGAGGACCTAGACGTGATTTCGGAAACAACATGGGTTTTTCGGAAAAAACCGACGTGGAGGATCTCGACATGATTTCGAAAACACCAAGGGGCTTTTTGCAACAAAAAAAAACTTGACGTGATTCCGGAAAGTACCTATGGCTTTTCGCAAAGAAGCCTACGTAACCCTCCCGAGCACTTGGCGATCTCTTCGCCTGTTAGAAAGAGTGTGTGTGTGTGTGTGTGTGTGTGTGTGTGTGTGTGTGTGTGTGTGTGTGTGTGTGTGGAAAATGGTATGGTACTCTTGGGAGTACGTACTCCCACATCTCATATACCACTTAAATCGTATAATAATACCACTATATCTTTTTTTAGCATACTTCAATAATAATTATAATATACTCCAAAGTGAGTTCTACTGAAATTTTTATTAAAATCCATTTTTATAGTAGAATTTGTGTACATACGTCTTTTATATACTAAAACGGTTATATAACAAAAATAAAGGGTTCCAAGGAAATATTTTAAGCAAGTCATATTAGAGTATCTTATGATTGATATTTAAGTATACTGAAAGTGATAAAGAAGTATAATATATTCGTTTAAGTGGTATATTAGAAGTGGGAGTATATACTCTTATACTCCCTAGAGTACGAAACGGGCTCTCTCTCTCTCTCTCTCTCTCTATATATATATATATATATATATATATATAGAGAGAGAGAGAGAGGGTAAGGTAATGCTTCAATGCATACGTCACGAGCGAGATAAACTCATCGGACGGTTGGCCCCAGGCCCAACTCCCTTCCTCTCCCCCCATTTCTTTAAAAATATGGATATCATGGGGATATGTTCATGATCTTAGGATGATGTTACAATTGGCAATGGTATTGAGGGTTTGCCGAAACACGTGTTTTCGGCAAAGTTCAGTTTCTGTCAGGCAGTAGGCGGTTAGACCGGCCAGGGAGGCGGTCATATCGGCTTTTGTGGCGGTCTGACCGGCCATCTCTCGCGGTCAGACCGGCCTGGTCTTTGGCCAAGAGGCTGGCGGTTAGACCGTCCAGGAGGCGGCAGTTTGACCGGTCATAAATGTTTTGTTGAATTTTGGATCGGACCAAAAATAGAGGGTGCAGGCAAGAGAGGGAATTCTTCTACAATTGGTCTCATAATTTTTGGAGCTTCGAGTCAAAAGTTCTATTCGTTTGAAATTTCTAGGGAGGTTTTGGATTTCTAGGGAGGAAATTTGGCTAAGTCCCTTTGTTGGGTGGTCAGTGTAACGACCCACCTCTAGGGCACCCGAGAGGTCCTCCAAGACCTTCTGGAAAGTCCATCAGGACCTCCCAGGAGGTCCACAAAGGTCCTCTCGGACAGTCCACCAAGACCTCCCAGGAGGTCCAGCAAGACCTCCTAGAGGTCCAGGAGAACATGACCCGAGAGAGTCTTGGAGCCAGGGAGCACCCACGGATCTGCCACGGCCACAATCAGAGACAAGCGAGGAGGTCTGAGGATACCCTAAGACCACCCACGACCCTCCAGAGGAGGTCGTGGAGATCTGAGAACACCTCAGAACCTCACACGTTCATCTCATTATGAGGACATAGAGGTCCGAGTTTGCTCTAGGGTTCCCTGTGAATCCCGAGCTAGTCCCAAGGATCATGGCTAGCTCTTCACAGCACAATTACAGCAGTGGTGACAACCAGAACACACTTTTATTTAAGCAAAATATTAACAGAGTTGTTTACAAGGTGGCCTTGGGCCCAACATAAATACATAAAAGCAAAAGAGGCAAAAGGTCCATCAACACGCCACAGGCAGCTGATTGGAGGGCACAACCTATTCACTTTGTTCTTCTTCACTGACAATATCTTCTCCTGGCAAAGATGGTAATGAGCAAGAGTGAGCACAACAACCGTGCTCGCAAGTTACACCCGTGGGTTAGCAACATGACATGCATATATGGATAATCAAAGGATGGCATAATATGGTTATTTTGCACAAAGCCAATTTTCTTTCAAATACCATTACTAAGTTCCAAAGCAGGTCTTTAATAGCTAAAATTCATTTAGCAAAGCAGTTTTTCAGTTGAGTAGCATTCATCAACAAATTGGTGAAGGATACCCTCCTGACATTAGGCTCCCTGCCCAAACCCATGGGATAAAATCCCAAAAACAGATTTGATAAACCTTTCTGGAAACCCCAAATCCAACATCTAACTTCAAGTGGCCTTTGCCAGCACGTCCATGACCGTGGACACGGCTATTCGAATAGATTTAACTCTACAGAGGTTGTGCACTTTACCCACATGACATGATTTCTCTAGTTTATCCCAAGCATCCGTCAATGCCACCTCTCACTACCAAAGGTAAGAGGTCTAGAGCTCATGACAAGGCCTTTACAATGCATTGCTCCACCACGCCTTTCCTTGCTAAGGTTTCACCCCCTATGGACAACAATCCAAATGGAAGCCCCTCTTGCACCGGTGGGAGCGATGGGTCATAAAGGACCATTAGTCTTACAAGACCTCCCACACCTCCAATGGAGCAAAGATATGATGGAGTTTTGCAAATTACTTAGCCAGTCCCACGCCCATTCTCGAGACATGTGGTTGCACGATTGTGGCATAGCCCATTATAGGCTTGGCATTGGTCGCCAAAGACCGGTCCTCACATGACTAGGGCGACTTCCACAAACCCAAGGGCATCGATCTACCATAAAGGCACGATCCGTGCATAAACTTGCACCAACCAAGCCAACCAATTCGCCCAGTCCCAATCCATTTTCATTTTCCTTGCTTCCCCAAAGAACATTTTCATCCTTCCATGACAACCCAATGTCATGGTAAAAACATTTTAAGCAATATTTGGTTATGTTGGTAAAGATTTCCCCAAATCAATACCTTTGGTCTAAGCTTGACTAAGCACCAGTTTTTCAAATGGTTTTGGTTCACACTATTGCATGATCCAAGTTTGATCTAAAGGTGACAATGAGTTCAGTCCAAAGTCAACAGTGGCTATACCAAGGAAGTAGGTATAACTATGAATTTAAAACAGGTATTGAAATAACTGGGTAAAGATAGGCATGCATTAAACTTTGAAATTGAACATAAATAAATTGAATTATTGGGTGCAATATGATCAAGAGTGCAACTTGCCTTGCTCACTATCCTGCGAATCCTCCTCTTCAGTACATTCAGACTCCCTGGAGTCTTCACGATCTACACGTATGAAAGAGCACTTTCAAAGAAGGTTCAAATAAAGATCCAATTAAGAACAATAAGAAAACCAAAAGAACCCCAGAGGAAGTCCAAAACGCAACCAACAGGAGAGGTCTAAATTCCAGACTAGGTTCTTAGGGAGGAGGTCTAAGCTCACCAGAGGAGGGTGGTCTTTAGCAAAAGACCCCAAAGGTGTGACCTAAGCAAGAGAGGCAAAGAGGTCTGAGCAATGGTTACGGCGCAAGGTCCAGAGAGGAGGTCCTCATACAAGGTCCATAGAAATCCAAAAGAAGTCCACAAAAGGAGGTCTGTGAAGGACACGACCAGCTTCGATCTTGATGATGAACATAAAAGTGGAGCAGACCACCAAAGGAACTTACCAGGTACAAGGAGTAATGGAGGGAAGGGAAGGTCGTGAGAGCCAAGTCTTCCCTGGAAGCCACTGAGCGAGAGCCAAGATAACAGAGGGTGGAGAAAGGTGATGTGGTAGAATTTCTTGGTCTAATTGTAGTCAAGGTGGTGAAGAAAACTAGAAATATACGTGTCCGAGATAAGCATAAAATAGGTCAAAGGTAGGTGAGTGGCAGAGCAGGTGTCACTACCACCCTGGTTAAAAGGTACGAAAAAGGACATGTATGATGCTATGGGAAGGAACAAAGAAAAATATCAGAGTACAACTAAGTGACCAAATTCAAAGTAAACACCACGTATATGAATGCATTTAATGTGACAAGACAGGCATTAAATGCACAAGATATTTACGTGGCGGAGGAAATGAGAATGACCACGGCTGGCAAGTGGGGCCAGTCAATTTTGAAACAGTCGGGTCAAAATAGGGAGGTCTTGCCCCCGCAGGAGAGGTCTTAGGGGAGATCCGAGAGAGTTAGGAGGTCCTAGGTCTAAAGGACCGGGAGGTCTAAAGGTTGAGGAGGTCCGGACTGCAAAGGAGGTGCAGGCAGAGGAGGTCTGACGGTCGGGATTATTAACAAGAGGTCCTGTCGATTAGGATCTCTTCAAGGGAGGTCCGGCGAGGAGGTTCAAAGCACTACCAAGAGGTCCCGTGGTTGAAATTAATAACACGTTGAGGTCTGGGCGGTTGGATCTCCGAAAGGAAGGTCCAACAGCCACGATCAAACACGCGGGAGAGGTCCGCAAGGTGGTATAACGCACGGGGAGGTTTGGGCCTTTAGATTCAAAGTGAGGGGAGGTCCAAACCGTTAGATTCAAAACAAAGGGGGAGGTCCAAATAAACTCGTGTGTCAAAGCACTCAAAAGAGGTTTCCACCCGCTCAAGGTGAGATCAAAGCCTTGGCAATTACGATGAACCCTAAAGAGGTCCCTTCGGCCAAGAAGAAATGCCAAGGGGTTTCAAATGAATTCAGGAGGATCGAAGGCATATAAGAAATCCACGGGGTTACAAGGAGGTCCAAATAAAAAGAAAGTCTGGGCATTGAGAAGTGCCCAGGTGACAAGAGGTCTAGACTTAAGAGAAGTCTGAACAGAAAAGAGGTCTGAACCTTAAGAGATTCAAACCAACAAAGAGGTCTATAGTGATCAAACTCAAAGAGAAAGGTCGAGACATGAAGATACGTCCACGTGAGAAAAAGGTCTGAGCCCCAAGGGAGGCCTACCCTCACATGCCACTGGGGAGGTCTAGACCACAGAGGAGGTCTAAACCTACACAACCAAAGAAGATATGCTAAGGGGGAGGCCTACTGGGCATACCAAAAGGAGGTATCAATAACTCAAACCTCTCCAACCGAACCAACTTGGAATTCTCATTAAAATAAAATAGCTTTAATTCATTTTACACATTTAAAAAGGATTTAGAAAATCAGAATGTTACAGTCAGACCGATCAAGGGGCAGTGAGACCGGCCATGGATGGCGGTCAGACCGGCCTTGTTTTGAAACTTCAAAAGAAAATGCAAGTCTATGCTTGTATGGAGACCGGGAAGTATTTTTGTCAAATACTAGAAAAATTATCTTGATTAAAAATGAATTTTGTCAAATTTTTAGAGATTATTTTGATATTAAGAAAAATCTTTCTTCTCTAAACAAACCTATTCAGAAAAAGTATTTATTTAAGTATTTGTAAACCAAGAACAGTGTTTTTCAAAAAAAAATCTGGGACATATATCATCCCAGTAGCCTCTCTACAAAATTTTGTGATTTTATAAATTTATTTGGTATTTTTAAAACCCTGGTCAAACTTTTGAAGTTGATTTTGGGCTCAAGTTAACTTTAAACTCAAACCTAGTTTCTTGGCACTGTAGCGAATCGAGCCACTTTGGTTTAAGTCCAACCGCGTGCCTTTGGAACTGGCTCTATCACGTTAGAGCTCAGCCCCAACCCCCGATGCAATCTCCACCGTTCGTTTTCAATCCAACCGTACCTTTGCTTTGGTTTGAAAACCAAAACATGCCTTACTCTCGGACCATTGGATTTAATCTCAACGGACCAGATCTTGTGGGCCGTTCAGACCATCTGAACGCACCATGCAATCTTGGCCGTTGGATTTAAATGCAACGATGCGCATTTTATCGGGCCATGCCATTTTCAAGTGGTAAAACCCAACGCACGCGCGAGCCCTTGGATTCCAAATCAATAGCCATGATCAATTGGGCCGTCCGGACCTCTGAACACGCCTCGATTGTGAGCCGTTGGATTCAAAATCAAGCGCCTGGATCAATTGGGCCGTTCGGACCGTCCGAACCACCCATTGATCTCGGCCATTTAAATTAGATCCAACGGTGCTGCTTTTAACGCGTTTGAAACTCAAAACGCACAGTTTCACTTGGCTGTTGGATTTCAATCGTATCGTTCACATGAGTTGGGTCGTTCGGACCGTTCGAACACCCCACTCAATCTGGGCCTTTCTTATATGATCGGACGGTCAATATTTGTTTGAGCTCGCTGCTGTGCATCTTCACTGAGGCTGACAGTGGGGCCCACATGTCAGTGGCTCATCATCGTCCCCTTCGCGCCTTTGCGCCAGCACCGAGCTCGTCGCCGTTGCGATGGCGTTGCGTCGTGCGTTTGGCAGCATGCATTTGACACTTGGCACCCTTTTGCTGCCAGGAGGACACGCATGAGCTTCATGGTCTTCTCTGGCGAAATGGGTATAAAAACCCTAGCTCTCGCTCATGGCCATTTTTGTTGCCGCAGCGATTCTTCTTCGCCTCTGGCGTAGCTCTCTCATTCTTGAGCTCTTGTTTATCTCTTTCAATGCCTTGCTCACCCTGTTAATGGGAGTCTTTGGCATTGCTTGTAGTTCAAGAACGCGAGCTTGTCATCTACGCAGTCCAGAGCACGCCCGGAGCGCCGCCGTGGTGGTTTTCGTTTCTCCGGTGAGATTTTCTTTGGCTCTTTCGCGTCACACTGTGCCATTTTATCTCAGGAGAAAAATCCCTCAATAAATTTATTTGTTGATTCACAGGATCACCAGGAATTTGGATTTTCCCCTTTTCGGTCAACTTCGGTTCTAGCTTCCTCAAATCCAAATTGGTCAGTCATTGATCAATCCCTTCTTTTTGAAGCATCAAGGAGCTTTTCTTAAGCTATATTGATCACTCACTCTTTGAATCCTTGATCAGATTACCTTGTTGTGGTGAATCTCTTTATTGTCATTTTCGGTCTTTCTTATCCTTGTCAAGCCCTAGAGCTTCTCTGGTCATTTTCTAAGTCCAGGTAGCTCCCTTTTTAATCTTAGTAGCTTAAGCAAAAGTCTCTTTGCTCAATATGCTCTCAAATCGACAAGCCCTTTGTAGCTGGTTCTGTTATCGGTTTATCAGTACAAAACTGCAGTTCATTCTTAGCTTTTAATTCTTGTTGGTTAGTACTAGCAAGTATTAATCTAGGTTTTTACCTTTACTAAAAATATTTGTAGCTTAAGCATTTTGCTAGTTGCACATTAATATTTTGAGCATGCATATTTTTCAGTATTTTTGAATCTGGTATGTTTCTGGATTTTCATTTGCCATTTTCTGTTTAGGATCTGATTTATCCGACGTGAGTGAAATTGTTCCTGAAGCTCCAAAAAGTGAACAAGTGATTTATTACTAAGGCAAGCATCCTCTTGCACCATGTTGGTCCCAGATTTGATACTTTAGGTTTTTAAAATACAGTGATATTGTTTGCATGCTATTTTCTGAAGTATCTATATGTGAGTAGTTAGTTAAATCCAAATGATTGTGGCTTATCCTTAATTAAACTCATACACCTACGCTTAAGTTAGAATTCTTGTACTGGTACTTGGTTCTTTAGATCTTTGCTTAGCAATGCAGGTCTATAGAACGTTAGTGATTGACAAGCTTCTCTTGTCAGTCATGGGAAACACCAGATAGCTTTTACTTTCGGTTCTTTTATTCAGTTTGGGTGAAACTGAAATTGAGTTTGTCTTTTTCTGTTCGATAGAATTTTGGTTTAAATCTAGACAAGTGGTTGATAGTGATGGTGCCTTCGTGCACGAGATTGGGAAATATGGTAATCTTGTCCGGATTATTAAGAACCAAACTTTGACCCTTCAATTCTAGTACCTTGCGTACTTCCACACGCGGTGTGTGGGCACTGCTTGGTTAAATAAGGAGATGGTGTTATTGAGTTGAGGAACTGGTGGAGTGAGGACATTTGTAAAGTTTATGTGTTTGTAGGGTGCCGAGTTCAATTCTATATGTGCAGGGGAGCACAATTTTATTTTTGTTCATTGAATCAGCATTCCCGACATAACATGTGTGCCCCGGTTAGCAGATGCTATCCGTCATTTGTACTAAGTAGGATTAGTCGCACATGGGTGATTCAACTCAATAATGTCAACTTGCTGAAAAATATCGAGTCTTAGTTTACATGGCCGGCATACCTAATGTAGTGTGCTATTATCCGGAGGCTTACAGGCTGACCAAGTCGTGTGGGTAAAGATGTACACCTCTGCAGAGTTAAAACTATTCGAATAGCCATGTCCACGGTTACAGACAACACTGGTATTGTTGGTTATCAATGTATAGTCACTATTTTAAAATTTTGGTTTTGGATACTGGTTGCGGCATGAAGGGTATTCATGCTTGTTGTTTGGTCAAAGTGGGGAGTCACTTTGATCTTGTTATGTTTGTTGTTTTAATTTCTACTGTTGTTTTAGTCCAAACTTGCTTAAAATGGCTTTTACAAAAATTAGTAAGTATAGGAGCAAAACTTGGCTTCATGCAAAACTATTGACATTACAACCTTCCTGTTGTCAGCCTTATGCATGTTAATCTCTAATCCTTTGTGTAAGTTCTCCTAAACACATTCTTTTAGTAGTTTTGTGTAAGTCTTGCGAGTACCTTTTGTACTCAGATACTTTAACTACTTGTTGCAAGTGAGAACGGTTACTTGTACGAAATACCCGTTAGCGCCGATCAGGGCGACGCTAACGAGTGAAGCTGTTTCTATCCTCCACTCAGTTGCCTGAGGGTTATGAGGGCACACTCGGTGGCTTTTGCTATTTATAGTTTTGTTTCCACTGCTTTAACTCTATTATGTTGTTGCTGTTCGGTTGCTTAAGTTGGACCGAACCAAACTTGTAAAGTTTTGTATGTATAAGTGTTATCTGTATGCCTTGTACGACATGGTACAATGTTGTTTAGGATATAAGTGCAATAGTCTTTGATCTTGGGAACTATTGTAAGACATATATCCAGGAACCTGGCATTGGGTTTATTCCTTGTTGAAAATTATGCTTTCGGTTGTAATTATTTAACTTGGAATATATCCAATACCGGGGGTCCTCATAGTTGTGGAGGAAGCTTGGAGGTCCACGACGGTCAACGGCGAGGATGATCGAGACTAGGCTTGGAGAGCTGAGGTTCAAAATGATTGAGGATGCCGGGTGAAGTAAATGGACTCAAGCATAGCGCAAAATGCACTAAGATGACTGAACGGGAAGTTCGGTGTGACGGGTTGCATCAAGCAGCACGGAGGTCGGTGTAAGTGTCATGGTGGTTTCGATGGGAGCCGAAAGGGAGAGACTTGCTGACATGAAGAGAGCCATTGATCAATCTACACGTTGCAAAGCATGGGATTGCTTCATGGAGATTTGGACTCCGTCTTTGGAGAAGGACCGAGAAGGGGTATTTTGGTAACTTTACCTAAATACCGCCTTAATGGCTTTTGGCTTGACGAGGATATAACAATCCTCATTTAATCATTTATCCATAATTCATATTATGAGGTAATAATGACGTCACATAACTCTTGAGTATACCCCTTAAATATTAATAAGGGAGAAGCTGGAGGTCGTAAGTTCTTCTACGGCCACCCTGTAGTCGTGGGTCTTACTACAACTACCTCATAGTTAAAGTCTCAGATATCGACTATCCCATGATCGTAAGCTCTACTACGATCAGTATGCAGTCGTAAGCTTTCCTACGACCATCCCCTGGTCGTAAGACCTTCTACGACCAGGCCCTAGTCGACAAGTCTCACAGACATGTGGGCCTAGTCGATAAAGGAATCTTCGCACCAGTATTCAAAATACAGGCGATAAATTCGCCATTATTTCCTAAGATAATGGCGCGATTTTAACTCCCTTTTATGATGATAATTGCACGGTGGCGTGTGAACATTTTAACTCTGCGGTAACCTCCGATACTTGGCGCCACGATCTGGATGATTAAGTGACCTTTTATTAGAGGTCCAACGGCGTACGATGCAGGGGCGGTATAAAAGGCAAGGATCATCGAGCAATGGGGAGAGCCCGATGCGAGAAGCACAATACTCTAGTTTTACGGCTTGATCTTGTAATCGATATACTCAATACATACACATAGGAGTAGGGTTGTTATTCTCCCAAGAAGGCCGAACTTGTATAAAATTCCGTGTCTCCATCTACGTGTGATTTTGAGCCTAGAGGAACCCCCGAATCAAACAATCTTTACGTAAGTTCGGTCCTAAAACACCGATAGTTGGCGCCGACCGTGGGGATCTTCGAGTCATCAGTTTTTACCTCTATCCTTCCAATTCTCATGCTCTCATGGCAGGAGAGTGGAACGAGGAGAACTAGTTCGACTTGGCCGATTATGCAGACATTGACATGGATGTCGGTTTCGACTATGAGCCAAGTGATGCATCCTCCGATGGTGATGTCGCCCCTGGAGATCTTTCTCTAGGAGACTTTGCCACCGATGGAGTTGAGGAGGGATCCATATCCCCCACAACTATACGCCCAGACGGGGAACCAGCTTCCTCAGAGGGCAAGGGTCGATCCGACCTCAATGAGGACTGTCCTAAGGCAGACTCAGGGCATGGCGAGGATTCCCTCTCCAAATGTCCAAGTCCACCTAAGACAGTCCGACCTGGCGCGACAACTCTTGGAAGCCGTAATTCCGGATCTTCATCAGCATCTGGTGATTCTTTCTCTCCGGCTAGCCCAGCTAAGGATGCGATTGAACATGCTCTTCCTGCGTGTCCGACCATCCCAACGCAGGACTCACTTGCTGACGAAGACAGTTATAACCCAGAATTCCCCTTCCTGGAGGGGTTTGCTCCAAGTCGCCAAATGGTGTCATTCGACGACTCCTCAAGTGAGGAGGCCTCTAGCGCAAGTGGAGATCATCAACAAGAGGTCTTCGTCCTGCCCTCAAGTAGCAATAACTCTCCTGGAAACAGGGCTGAGAATGCTCCTCGAAGATCACACCCTACGACCGCTCGTGGCGATGACGAGGACGCCTCCAGCAACAAACAGAGTCAACACTCTGATGAACGCGCGAGAAATTATCGAGATCATCACACTCTGCTAAAGCAAGGTCAAAGGTCAGGTATGGATGATTCTGAAACAGTCCGACGGAAACGAGTCGCAACTCAGAGAAAATTGCCTGGGCGCGCTCAATACCAGTCGGAGGAAGCTCATGAACTTTAGCACATCAACGACCTGCTCGAGAACCCCTCTCGAGAACTTGCCCGAGCACCCGGCTACGACCTCTTCATTGAAGAGATCGCACAAAGGCTGCGGAATACGATGAGCAAGCTCAAACGACCCCGCCGATATCATTCTGGAAGTCGTGGCAGTACGACTAGATCAGCTTCCAGTCGTTCGAATAATTCACCGCATGGAGATCGCCGCAAGGTACATCGCTCCCCAATCCGAAAAAGAGTTCCTCGAACGTCTGAAGAACATAAAGCTCTTAGGAGAGGTGATCATTCACCGCTCTGACCCAAAGGTCTGCAACAGCAGACAACATACGAGGAGTATTACCCTCATAGAATCGAGACTTACCATAAGTCAGATTCACCAATGGCAGGGTATCGTCGAGTACGATCACCTGGCGACGTCAACCCCTCTTTTATGCAAAGGTGGCGTTACAACGTAATTACCAGATGTCTAGCATTCTCGCCTGACCTTCGAGCAGTTCACTGGCCGCCGCGGTTTCGACCAGGGAACATGGAGAAATTTGATGGGTTTCAAAATCCCATCGAATTCCTTCAGATCTACACAATTATTGTTCGAGCAGCAGGAGGAGGAGAGCGCGTCATAGTGAATTACCTTCCAACTATGCTCAAAGGGTCTGCTCGATCATGGTTATTAAACCAACCAGTCGAGTTGATCTACTCGTGGCAACATTTCTATGATCTATTGCTGGCCAATTTCCAAGGCACCTACCATCGCCCCGGAAAGGAAGACGACCTACATCGGATGCGACAAAATGACGACGAAACACTTAGTCAATTCATCAGGCGTTTCAGTCAGATTCGCAATTCGATTCCTGAAGTTTCTGACTCATCTATTATCAGAGCCTTCAAGCAGGGAGTCTGCAGTAGAAGCATCACGGAGGACATCGCTTTAAACCCTCCGCCTCATGAATGAACTCTTGAGGCGGTGATCGATGCGCCATCACTGGCGATGAAGCAATCGAGTGGACCACAATCATCGATCGAGATGACCAGCACCCTCAGGAGACGGACGAAGGTAACAAAAAGACCAAAAAATCCAAGAACAAGGCAAAGGGCCAAAAGTCTCAAGCCAATGCTTCTAAGGAGGTCTTGGCCGTAAGTGAAAAGGAGCCACGAACTACCAACAATACCCCGATCGAGGTAAAGGTAAGCGCCCCGAACGGAAGAACGACAAGCCTAGGTGGTGCCCTTTCCATAAAAAGGAAGGGTATGACCTCCGCAATTGCCAAGTTTTCCAACGAAAACTAGAAGACTACTACAACGGCAAAAGGCCACTCCCTGCCCTCGAAGAAGTAGGGAAAGCCAGTGGTCGTACGCAGTCGAACGACATCGAGGACATGCCGTTTCAAGATCCCGAGCACACCATCGAGCACATCTTTGGGGGATCATCGGCGTACGAGTCAAGGTGACAGCTTAAGGCAGTCGAACGTGAGGTAAACTCCATTGACTCCCCTCTTGTCAATAAAGTACCGAAGTGGTCGGAAGTCACCATCTCTTTTGAGAAGGGTGACTGCTTGATCCCTTCGATCCGACTAGGTCGTTACCCGATCGTGGTCGAACCCACCATCAACAACTGTCGAGTGAATCGAGTGTTGATTGATGGTGGTAGTTCGTTAAATATTTTGTTGACGAACACCCTGGACGAGATGCAAGTACCTAGGGCCAAGGTAAGGCCGGTAAGATATTCATTTCATGGTATTATACCGGGATCTTCGGCCAAACCTATTGGTCAAGTTTCCCTTCCTATTACATTTGGTTCACCAAGTAATTTCAGGACGGAGAAGATCTCCTTTGATGTGGTCGATTTCGATACGGCATATAACGCCATACTCGAACGACCAGCTTTGGCAAAATTCTTAATGGCAACTCATTATGGGTATCAATGTTTTAAGATGCCAGGTCCCAAAGGAGTAATCATAATTCATTGTGATAAGAAGATGGTGCACACGTGTGACCGTCGATCCCTCGAGATGGTAGGTCAGATACCAGCTCGGGAAGAAAAAGGGCAGCCTTTGACCAAGTGCTCCAAGCCTAAAGCTGCGCCCAAACCAAACGACCAAGTCAAAGAGGTTCCCCCGGATCAGGAGGAACCTTCAAAGACTGTTCGCATCGGGGATACTTCCGACCCCAAGTAGGAAGACGCCCTCATCACTTTCCTCCGAGCAAATACAGATGTCTTCGCGTGGCAAGCATCCGACATGCTTGGAGTCCCCAGGGAAGTGATTGAGCACAGGCTAGCTTTACGGCCTGACAAAGTACCCGTAAAACAAAAATTACAGAGATTTGCCCCGATCGGCGAGACGCTATAAGGTCGAATTGACAAAGCTACTTAAAGCAGGCTTTATAAGAGAAGTCGACCACCTAGAGTGGTTGGCCAACCCTGTAATGGTTAGGAAGTCTAACGGCAAGTGGCGAATATGCGTTGACTTCACTGATCTTAATAAAGCTTGTCCAAAAGATGATTTCCCTTTACCTCGTATCGATCAGTTGGTTGACTCTACTGCTAGTTGCGAAATATTAAGTTTTCTAGATGCATATTCTGGCTACCATCAGATTAATATGTGTCTAGAAGATGAAGAAAAGGCCGCATTTATTACTCCATTTGGTATATTTTGCTATGTCAAAATGCCATTTGGTCTAAAAAATGATGGCGCTTCTTTTCACCGTTTGATGCAATCGACTTTTTCACCTCAGTTAGGCCGAAATTTGGAAGCCTATGTTGACGATCTAGTCATAAAAAACTTCAAACGGCTTGATCATGTTTCAGACTTGCAAGAGACATTCAACAACCTCAGAAAGCACCGCTTGAAACTCAATCCTGAGAAATGTGTGTTTGGAGTCTCTTCGGGAAAGTTGCTTGGATTCCTGGTCTCTGTACGAGGGATCGAAGCAAATCCCGAAAAGATAAAAGCCATTGTCCAAATGCGCTCTCCAACCACGAAGAAAGAAGTCCAAAAACTCACAGGGTGTATGGCGGCTTTAAGTCGTTTCATAGCACGACTGGGAGAAAAAGGACTACCTTTCTTCAAACTTCTAAGGAAGCACGAGGGTTTCGAGTGGTCGAAAGAGGCAAACGCTGCCTTCGAGGATGTCAAGAGATATCTTACGAGTGCTCCTGTTCTGGTTTCCCCGAAACTAGAAGAGACGCTATTGATTTATCTAGCTGCCATGCCACAGACAATGAGCGCAGTACTAGTCGTAGAACGTGAACACGTTCAACGACCAGTGTACTACGTTAGTGAAATTTTGCACGGACCTAAGGAGCGTTACCCTCAGGTCCAAAAGCTTCTCTATGCCCTCCTCATGTCTTCGAGAAGCTGTGGCATTATTTTCAAAGCACAAGATAATTGTGTCGTCTGAGTTTTCCTTGGGAGTAATCCTCCGAATAGGGAAGCGGCGGGGCGCATGTCTAAATGGTCGAGAGAACTTGGGGAGTTCGACCTCCATTTCGTGTCTCGAGCGGCCGTTAAATCCCAGATTTTGGCGGACTTTGTCGCCGAATGGACAAATCTGAACTGTCAGGGATCCCGAGACGATTCCTCGACAAGTGGACGATGTACTCGACGGGTCATTTACTTTAAATGGCTCGAAAATTTGAGGTGGTCATGGAATCTCCTAACGGAGACCTTGAAGTATGCCATCTGACTAAACTTTCGGGCCACTAACAACGTGGCGTAGTCTGAAGGTTTACTAGCGGCATACGTATGTGAAAGCGCTCATGATTTGCGACTACTCGTGAGAGAGAGACTCTCAACTAGTCGTGAATCAGGTCGAAAAAGAGTACCAGTGCTCTAACCCGACCATATCTCGGTACTTATCGGAAGTTCGAAAGCTTGAAAAGTATTTTTTCGGTTTCGAGCTACAATTCATCACTCGAAAGGATAATTTTCTCGCAGACTAGCTTGCTTGAATAGCTTCTTCCCGATCACCAGTACCAAAAGGAGTCTTCTTGGAGCAACTCCAGAAGCCGTCTCTAGTGGAAACACTAGAGACATCTCCTATTGAGACAGTCTCTCTAGAATACGAGGATACTTGGATGGATCCCATTTACAAGTATCTTCAGATGGGTTCCGTGCCCGATGACGATCTCGAAGCAAATCGTTTATCCCGAAAGGCCAAAATGTATACTTTGGTCGAAGGAGTCCTCTATAAAATAGGTACTCAAGGGGTACTCATGCGATGCATACCGCAGAGAGAAGGTCTAAACCTCCTTCATGACATACACGGGGGCATCTGTGGAACTCATGCTTCCTACAGAACGTTGGTTGATAAAGCCTTTCGACAAGGATTTTACTGGCCAACAGCCCTCTATGATGCCAAAGAGATGGTTAAGAAATGTGTACAATGCCAATTTCATAACAGGCAAATACATCAACCAGCTCAGGCATTACAAATAATTCCTCTATCATGGCCTTTTGCGACCTGGGGTCTCGATATCCTAGGACCGCTCCCAAGGGCTCCAGGAGGTTTCGAGTTCCTTTTTGTGGCTATTGATACGTTCACAAAATAGATCGAAGCCGAACACGTGGATCGATAACAACGGAAGCATAAAATGGTTCATGATGAGAAGCGTGATTACTCGATTTGGAGTCCCCAGTCGAATAATCATAGACATTGGTAAACAATTTTCGAGCGCAAAATTTCAGGAATTTTGTGACGAGTTGGGTACCAAGCTCTGTTATGCCTTTGTCGCCCATCCCCAAAGCAGTGGGGCAGTCGAACGAGCGAATGGCCAAATAATGTAAGGAATTAAAACTCGAGTCTTCGACCAGCTTGTTAAGCGCTCGGGGGCTTGGGTACAAGAATTACCCTCAGTATTATGGGTAGTTCGTGACGACCGCTAATCGAACCGCAATTGAAACACATTTTTTCCTAGTCTTTGGTGCCGAAGCCATGCTTCCGCCAGAACTAAAGATTAGGTCTACAAGGGTCGAGAGTTTCAATGACTCAGCCCAAGAACAACTTCGAGTGGATGACATTAACCTGCTCGAAGAGAAAAGGAATCGGGCCTTAATCCGTTCAGCAGTATACCAACAAGCCCTGCGCAAATACTACGATCGTAAGGTCCAACCTCGCAGCCTTGCTATAGGTGACTTGGTATTGAGGAAGATTCAATCCCAGTCTAATCGGAACAAATTTTCTGTTGGGTCGCGGGTAGGCTACGATAGCTACAATCAAAAATTTCTACCACGTAAACAAGGAAGCCAAGCAAGTAGATGATCACAGATCGTTACCACTAGACGCGCAGAACAGCGGAAGAAGGGTTAGAGCAGCCTAGTCCAACGAAGAGCGCGTCGATGTAGTGGTCGTAGTCGATCGTCAACGTCCGACAAGTCGATCACGATGGTCATAGTCGATTGTCCCTCCAAAGAACCTCTGTAGTTCCTCGTGAAGATCGCGGATCGTCCTCAAGCGCAACAATCATAGTAGCACCTCTACGGTATCCACGTCGCCCCGCAGAACAACCGAAACGCGGTGTGCTAGCACCAAGTCGCACGGCGGACTCTTAGGAAGATGGCGGCTAGGGTTTGGTGATGTTTCACGATACCTCCCAAATGACCTCATGCATCTCCTTATATAGTGCTCGTGGCGGATCTTATCCGAACACGTTTTGAATCGTATTAAATCTTGGTTTGTTCCAACCCGTTAAGTGTGTGACCAGAGGTTCATGTGTAGTTCGGTTGTGACTGGAAACCGCTTCCGATCACGAGTCGAAGCGGCTCCTAGCGAGCATATCGATTCCCGAATACACACAAATTATATCGGACGAACCTTAATGCAATATGATCTCGACGAGGTTCTCATCACTTACGACTGTGTCCTATCTTTATCGACCATTCAGTATTTGGTCACGACGATTCATAATTGCTTACGACTGATTTACTACCACTCTGTGACTATGTTCGACCGGTCTACGACCAGCTCGTATCAGTATACAACCGATCAGAATCGTTCGAACTAAGCGACCTACTCGTGTATACTCCCTTTGCCTCACGATGTCTGGTTGAACTCCAGGTGAGATGTTGTGTCATCCATGGACTGTTCAATTCTTTCTCGATCGAGTGTCGGATAACTTCACGTGGTCGAACACTTCGACTACTAGTGGCATGGCCATGCACTTTCTTTATCCGATCAACGAGGGGCGAAGACATCTCTCTGTTATGTTAGGAGGGCAAATCCCATATCCGACCAATCACATTCCTCTCCATGCTTCACAAAGATACCCGAAAGCTACCTTTATAACTACCCAGTTACGGTGCAGCGTTTGGCAACCCCTAAGAGTGCTCTTACACATGTAGGAAACCATGCTGATCTCAGGTCTAAGGATTATACATCATCATTGCTTGAGACCAACTAACGACACATAGATTCATAACAATCTCAATAGTGTCTCAAGGTGGGTCTTATCCAACATCATGTTCTCTAACATGTGTCCATATTATCGGTTTGATATCTCCATATCTATTACTCGTGAAACATAGTCATCAACCAATACATATGCTAGTCTATTCATATGTGTCCTCATATGTTTACGACCAGGGATCGTAAAAGAATAATTATCGCAGGAATATAGAGTTTCACAACCAAGTCACATACTTGATAATAAATATTAACAATATTATTCTAGGAACAAGATAACACATTATCCAATATCATGAACATAATGAAATATAATCATCTCTATGATTGCCTCTAGGGCATATTTCCAACACTTTTTCCTAAGTAGGAAGGTCCTTACACAGTGGTCGAAGTTATGCATTCAGGCTCGGTACGACTGGCAATGGAAGACGGCCGGGTTCTCTCTAATTCTTGGAATATCGACCAGTTACGCAAATTCTACGTGCAAACGACCAACCATTCAATAAAGCATCAGGTTCTTTCTATCTTTATTGTTTTACTTTGAGTAACGCTTTGATAATTCTTTCAACCATAACCTGGTCGAAGGTCGCGCGACAGTTCCTAGTCGTGAGCTTTCTCACGACAACACCTTGGTCGTAAGACATCCTACGACCAGTACCCAGTTCATCTTTACACTGGACGAAAGGATGGTAATGCCGCCTAGTCGAAGCCTTTCCTCTTTGCACGTGGTCCCGCCTACTAGAAGGAACTTCCTAGAGTTGACTCGTTCCTCCCTTTTTTACCAACACAAAGAGCTTGGGTTCAAAACATGGTCGAAATAATAACAAGCCAACTCTTAGTACCTTAGTTTATTTCTTCATTCATCTTTTTTGGAAAATAAACTAAGCAGAGTACACTTTCAAATTTGTTTAACTACTCTCGATAAACTCGGTTTGTTTTAACTGGTCGGAGGAAGTTGCAACACCTAGTCAAAGACTTTCCTCTCTGCACGTGGTCTTGCCCACTAGAAGGAACTTCCTAAGCGTCGCTTACTTTCTAACTCTTGCTACCATAGTGAACATATTGAGTGCATTGAAATAAGTTGGACAAATTTTATACAGGAACTCCAGAAGTTTATCTAACTCAAGTTGATCGTTCTTGATTTGATTAATCTGATCGGAGATGGTAACATCACCTAGTCGAAGCTTTTCCTCTCTGCATGTGGTCCTGCCCACTAGAAGGAAATTCCTAGTATCGACCTGTTCCTACTCTTTCGACTAGTGCGAGATAATCGTGATCACAAAACTACAAGTTAGCTAAACCGCTATCTTTTTCAGAAAACCCATTTAGTACTATTTACTCGGTTTATCTAAATAAACCAAGCAAATAGTCGGGGGCTAGGATAAAGTTATTAACTTGATTTCAATTCTTAGTCTTGCTCTTTTTTCCCATCCATTATCTTAAGAGTTGCTAACTACTCGACAAGATGATTTTTCAGGAAAAAGGAAGGATTATATATCAACATCAACAAAAAGCTTGTCTTTACAGGACTCCGGTACAAACTACTCTGGCGACGGGGGTTTTATTTCCATACCCCGCGTGACTAACTCGGCGATCGGATGCGTTGACGCTATCAACTGCTCTGCTTCTGCTTCAGGACAGGTAAAGTCGTCTATGACAAGCTGTAGACTCAGATTTGGATCATGAGATTTAAATTTTGCTAAAGCAAATCTTATTCCCTCCTGAGTCGCATCCTTTATCAAGTCGAATTGCTTAGTCCTCAGAGTAGTCACCAGCTCTTACAAAGTCCCAACTTGTTCACCAATAGTACTCGAGTGGGCAGGCAAGGTGCCGTCACGAGGAGTAATCTCTTCAGTATGAAGCCCACCGAGTACTTTGTTCAGAAGAGAAACGTTGTCTTGAAGATCGATCTTCAAAGCCTTCATTTCCTCCTGATTGTGAGTCGAAGCCTCGCGGAGTCGTTTTACTTGCACTACTTGCTCTGAAAAGAATAAGGCCAGTCAAATAAAACAATCTTGAGAAGAAAACACAACCTATTACAGGTAAAGATTTGGTTACCAACAAGTTAAGAATCTAACTTTTTAACTTCTTCAGCATGGGCTGCAATGTCCTTAAGGTAACGCTGCTCCCACTTCTCAACCTCTTGGTCTTTCTCTGAAAGAAAATAAAATTGAGAAAAAAGAAGAAGCGGTCGAAAGCGTCTTAAGTTCAAGACTTCTTCGCTTAGTTGTCCTGCAACTTTCGGTTCGTGAGTCCGCCTCTGAAGCTTTTCGGAGGTCTTCTTTCTCCTCCCTTAGATTTTTTAGTCTCGGGTTTCTCATAGTCGAGAGAATCGGCTAGGGACTTCTCATTACTCTTAAGCCTGCAAAGGAAAAGGGTAGATGTAAGTATAGAACCTGGTTGTAAGTTTCTTCTACGATCAGTTCCTAGTCGTAAGTTCTTCTACGACAAAAACCCTGGTCGTAAGTTCTTCTACGATCAATACTTAGTCGTAAGATCTTCTACGACAAACTTTACAAAATCTTGTGAAAGTGGTGGAACATATAAAGACTACGAGAAGCGATTACTTACAACCTCTCACTTTTGCTCGCAGAGTAGCGCTTTGTCTTGTCGCGATTGGACAAGTTGCTCGTGATATTAAACTTGATGACAATTTGTTCTAACATATTCTGCATAGAGAAAGGTAGTAAGGAGCGCGAAAAGACATATATGTAAAATGCCAAGCTTAGGATACTTACATTCATGGCGGACCGAGCAAACGAAGATACCACCTTCGTGGGGTCCCTCAGTTCATCGATCTCATCGACTCGTTTCCACCATACCCTTTCGAGACGCTCGTCATCGAAAACATCCCCTCTGTTGGGAATGTTATTAGGGTGAGGAACGCGATCACAAGATCTAAAAGCACGGGAGCCCACAACGGTGGTAGGGGCGAAGAACCCTAAGGAGTGATCGAAGAGCTCAAACCCTTCTCCTCCTTCAGAGGTAACGACATTGGTAGCTTGACCTTGGAGGCTGGGAGGATCATCCACAGCAACTTCCTTCCCGGAGCGCTGGATGGATGTTTCACCCCCATGGCCGAGTGTCTCCGCCGCTACCATCTCCACCCCTGGTTCTACGACCACTCCTATGGTCGTAGCCACTTCTGACCCTACGACCGCTCCATTGGTCGTAGCCACATTAGCTACAATGGCATCCTCCACCATTTGGACAGTTGTCGACCCTTCGATCACCGCCGCTGTTGTTTCTTCGCCTACCGAAGAAACTACAGTAGGTTCCTTAAAAAGAATGTCCTTGATGATGAGGGGAGCCACGCTAAGACCATGAAAAGCAAAACACGATCAGGTGATAAAAAGCAAAAGGTAAATGTTGTCTTTACAATTTTGTCTCTTTTACATACCTCCGAGTGCCGGACGAGATCTTAAGTTTGGAAACAACCCTCCCTATGAGAGGTTTCTTCGACTTTTAACCATGTCTGGTTGAGACTTAAGTTGAGGATCAGCCACGACCACGTCTAGTCGTGGGTCTTGATCGAGCACCATCGCTTCTTGGGCCCCTTGGCTCTCTGGGCAGTCGAGATCAGCCTCAACCACCTCAAGGGCAGCATCACCCTCAACCACGGGCACTGCTGGTGCAGCAGTCTCCTTCACAAAAGACATGAAACTCTTCTAGTTCTCCTTCTCAAGTCGCTTAATAAAACCAAGGGAGGCAGAAACTACGAAGGTTTTATTGTCATAACAGAAGGGTACCTTGGCCTTGGGGGCTTTAGGTTTAAACACTTCAGCTATTCCTGCCACGATTGTTTCCTCTACAGCGATTATTTTCGCGACAAGATTAGCCGAAGGTGCAGACGGAGTAGCGGAACTCGAGCTCACATCGCCCTTGTCAACAACTTGCGTGGGCTTCCTCTTCCTGGTCTGAGGAGCATCTGCTTGCTCAACAGCAGGACTCGAGCTCGAGCATCCCTTGTCTGCGACTTTAACGAGCCGACGCCTCTTGGAAGGGGGAGAAGCAAGTTGCTCTATGGTGGCCACTCCAACGACCATTAGTTCTACCTCCTCGTCGTCCTGACGGTTTTCCTTGCCTACTTTCTGCAGAAGTCGGAAAGAGAGACATTATAAAGTGATCGTAAGTTCTTCTACGACCAATTACCATGTCGTAAGCTTTTTCTACAACAAACCTCTGGTCGTAAGTTCTTCTACGATCATAACATGATCGTAAGCTTTTTAATGATCAGCACTTAATCATAAGTTCTCATATGACTATAAAGTCCTAAAGACGAAATCGACTATCGATTACCTTTAGGCGCTCAAGCTTGTCCTCTGGAAACAGGTCAACTAAGATTGGAGGCGCCACGATATGGGCAGGGGGCTTCTCGCAGATAAGCTTGACTCGGGCATCAATCTCCTCTTGCGAGAGGTCTGCAGAAACAAGAGAACCTTAAATAAAGCCAATTCTGAAATCAACAGAAAGAAAGTTAAAGCTTAAGGTTTACTTACCCTCTGCATAGTCCCTCGTCGGGTCCGATGAACCCGAGTACCTCCACATCTGGTGAGCCCTCTTCTTCAGAGGGCTGATGCGGCGCGTGATGAAATCCTTCACCACGTGCCATCCAGTAAGCCCCTCTTCCTTCAAGTCTGCGATGGCTTGGATGAAGGGGGCAATCCGAGGAAGGTCCTTAGGAATCGTATCCCATGAAGGAACCTTCTCTGCCGGCTTTCCAATGAAGGAGAGGCTATCCTCATTGGTGATCTCCCAATAGAACCACCTTTTCTTCCACCCCGGCCACGATGACCGGGTAAACATCTGAATATACTCCCTCGACTTCCCGTTGTGGAGCTTCGGACTATAGCCACCGGCAATTCCGCCTAACCGAGTCATTCCGTAGTAATACCGAAACAACTCCAGTCACCGATCCCCAAGTATAGCCAGAAGGTACGAATACTCCCAACATGGTGATAGAATTGGGAGCGAGGTTCACCAACTCTACTTGGAAGTATTCAAGTACCAATGTAAGAAAAGGATGAGCAGTAATCGGAGGTCGACTTACGAATGCTTGGAAGACGGATTTGCCCCATCTCCCGACGGCCAATACGCCCGGCCGATCCATCTCACGAATTGACCTTCGGGATCTTCTGAGTCGACCAAAGCTTGAATCTTGGCGCGTCCATCTCCGATTCAGCCCTTTCGAAGCGGCTCGCCATTTCTCCCAAAGCTAAGAGATTGGATGTGGAAGGGTTGGAGAAGGAAGCTCGATTTGGTCGGCGATGGAGAACTCAAATTTTGAACAAAGAACAACAAATTGGGGAAGGTAAAAGACCTTACCTCACCCGCAGTGAAACTTTATAACCGCACGCCCGAAGATGAAAAGACGTGGCTACCCAACGGTTGCCAACGCTTCGGGAACTGCTCCAGCAGACGACGGTAAGGGAGTCGATTGGGATTCTTAAAATTTGTCTGCTCAAGGAAGTCAGGTCTGTTTTTACACCTCAAACAAAATTACCTTCCTGACCAAGTCTTTTCTGGTCAAAAGTAACAACGGTTGGAAAGTTTCTACTTCCAACCACAGTATTGCGACCACTCGGGGACCGTTAGATCTTCTACGATCACCTTGTGAGCCTCAAGGTTATCCTACAAATTTCTTGACTAAGTAAATTACTAGTCAAATGAAACATTAGTCGAAGAGTTTTTCCTTCGACCACCTTTTCCACGACCATCTACTGGTCGTAAGATCATCTACTGCTCCTTTCCCAAGCAAGCTATTTTTCGCTTAAGCTGGGGGGCTAGATGACGAGGATATAACAATCCTCATTTAATAATTTATCCATAATTCATATTATGAGGTAATAATGACGTCACATAACTCTTGAGTATACCCCTTAAATATTAATAAGGGAGAAGCCGTAGGTCGTAAGTTCTTCTACAACCACCCTGTAGTCGTGGGTCTTCCTACGACTACCCCATAGTCGTAAGTCCTTATACGACTATCCCATGATCGTAAGCTCTACTACGATCAGTATGCAGTCGTAAGCTTTCCTACGACCATCCCCTGGTCATAAGACCTTCTACGATCAGGCCCTAGTCGACAAGGCTCACAGACATGTGGGCCTAGTCAATAAAGGAATCTTCTGCACCGTATTCAAAATATGGACAGTAAACTACGCCATTATTTCCTAAGATAATGGCACGATTTTAACTCCCTTTTATGATGATAATTGCTGGCGACGGGGAACGTTTTAACTCCTGCGAAGTAACCTCGATATGACACCATGATCCGATGATTAAGTGACCTTTTATTAGAGGTCCAACGGCGTACACTCTGGGGACGGTATAAAAGGCAAGGATCATCAGAGCAATGGAGGGCGCCCGAATTCTGAGAAGCACAGTACTCTAGTTTTCTGGCTTGATCTTGTAATCCAGTATACTAAATACATACACACAGGAGTAGGGTTGTTATTCTTCCAGGAGAAGGCCCGAACCTGTATAAAATTCCCGTGTCTCCATCTCTGTGTGATTTTGAGCCTAGAGGAACCCCCAAATCAAACAATATTTACGTAAGTTTGGTCCTAAAACACCGACATGGCTAAACCACGGCGCAAGGAGAAGTGGTTTAGGTCAAGAGAAGATGAAGACGACGCTTTGAAATACGTGCGTGAGTGAAACCCATTTGTGTGTGGGCTTAACGGGTGCCCATTAAGAGATGTCCTTCTAGAAGCTAGCCTCCACTATAAATAGGGAAGGGTGCTGGTTGTGCACCTCCCAACCCTTGTATTGAAGAAACCCTAATTTGTGGTTAGGGAGAGGAAAGTTGAGAGGTTAGGGTTCTAGAGAGTTGGATTGGTTGTGTGCTCAAGTGTTGAGCTTTTGTCCTCCTAGATGGAGTGGATGTAAACCAAGATCAATCTCAAATCAATCTAAGCAAGATTCCTCAAGATGAGTCTCTTCTTATTCTTGCTTTCTCTCTTTTGTGATTTTGGGGCTTTCTTTGATCTTGTAGTTTTCCTTTGGTTTCTGGCCTGGATCTTGCTTGCTGTGATATGTGGGAATGCATCTAGGATCATCTTGATCATCTTCTACCCACAAGCAAGTTTTTTGATCATATTTTGATTTTGACTCGGTTTTGAAGCAACCTTCACTCAAACCGAAAAAGGTCTGAACTTTGGCAATGATCTTCACGATCGTTGATTGAAATAGGTTTTTGACATCCCAGAGAAGGTATGTTTCAAGTTTCATGAAGTTTAGAGTTGTGGATCAAAAGTTAGACCAATTTATGATTTTGAATTCGAGCTGATTTTACTGTTCATCGGGCTGGAGGTCAGACCACCCCATGGAGAGGTCAGACCGCTAGGCTGAGAGGTCTGACCACCCAACTCTTTATGAATTGAGTTTTTGGTTGTTTTGCTTCGGGTTTTGATTGGATTCAATACAAGTCTTTCGCTATGCTTGTACATTAATCTTCATAGCTATTAGAGTGAAAATCATGTTGAATCCGATCAAGGTGAAAAAGAGACAGTGCTCCTATTCAACCCCCCCCCTCTAGTCGCCTTTTCAATCCAACAAAAAATCCACTAATCCCCTCCCACACGCAGCCCCCTCCTCTTCCATTTGTTCTTCGGCGCAAATCGGACGCATTAACACCCACAGCTCTTTCGGCTGCCACCCTAGCCCACTGTTGCCCATTCTTGACCCATTCGCCACCCATTCCAGACTCGATGCCGCCGAATGTAGCCACCACCACTGGATCCCAACCCGTAGGAGCCTGATCTGACCATTCCCGACCATTCCCGACCAACCTCCATCGGATCCGGTCACCATCGCTTGTTCCCGACCACACGTCGCCGGATCCGACCACCACTGCCCGCTCTCAACCATGTGTCGTCGGATCATCGCTTGTTCCTGACCACCCGCCGCTACTGGATTCGCTTGCCACCACCCACTCGACTGAGGTTCTATCAACTTCCACCATGGCCGACGGTGCCGCTGCTCTGGCCCCGTAGCTATCCAGATCCAAGCCGTGGGAAGGGGTGTGGTATGGGTACTTCTCTCTCTCTCTCTCTCTCGGTTGTTGCATGTTTGTTCGAAAAATATTGCAACAATTATTTTCAGATGTTTCCACTGTTATTTTTAAATGTTGCAATTTTGATTGTTGCATATATATATATATATATATATAGAGAGAGAGAGAGAGAGAGAGAGACACACACACACACACACAAACTCGTGCAAGGAAAAACTGCTCTGCAACCGATAAAGAACGTACACTAGTTGCAGTTGACATCAGAAAAGTTTCTCTGTCCATCGAATCATGGCAATCTATAAATGGACGAACAGAGATATATGCAGTGATTTGAGACATACCCTTTCTTGGAAAATAAATTGTATGGGGGAGGGCCTTGGGAGGCCCCTCCCCTATCTCCATCCATTCATGAACAGTACGAGGGAAGTGAGGATGATCCAATGGTGGAGGGAAGGGGCCTCTCCGTGAGGCCCTCCCCCAAAGAATTCCCTTCCCCTTTCTTGGGCCAGAGCACAGCGCGGTGGCCCAGTCGTACGACTTGACCCAGACGTAGAGGAGCTTGGTCAGAACCACCATCTGCGGGTGGTCGTGCAGCGGCAGCGTCGCGCCGGCCGGGAAGCAGAACACGCCGATCTGCACGTAACACCAACACGCCCCCAGTCGAAAACACCATCTCATTATCCGAGAAAACCAGAGGTTTTAGAATGTGATGTCCCGTGACAACCACACGGCGCGTACACGCATCTTGACAAATCGTTGCGATCGTGGGACGTGCGTCACGTGATCTGGCGTGAACGGCAAGATCGAGAGAAACCACCGGCTCGAGGGCTCCGCTCTTCGTCATGGTTGGATTTTTATGTACCTTTCAATATTTATTATAGTTATTGGCTGTTTTAACTCAATATAGAATTATTCATATTATTAATGTATGTAATAGGAAATAATTTGATGCAGAATTTAACTCGAGGAATTACTACTCGATGTGCTGAGGATGGCTGTGCTGGAATATGGTAGACATATTTATTGAGATCGAGTCTACTAGAATTTAATATGCATGCGTATGATTAATCCGGATACAACACATGGCGAAATAGCTGGATTTATTTTGCAGGATCGGCTCTGCAGGCTATTGACCCACATGATCATATTGGAATTGATATCGCAAACAATTTGATCATGGCGCATGACTCACGCATGCGTGCTAGGGACTAATATATTTTAGACTCATAAAACTGACATATCTGATCGTGGTTGGTGACATGGTTCAGGAGTCTCACGGTGTACTAGAAACAGGTGGGTCAATTTGTATCGCCTGGAAGTGGAGTCTATAAATAGATCCCTACCCTCTAGCCTCATTTATGCAATTGTGAGCAGTACCACGGAATATATTTTAGACTCATAAAACTGACCAGCTGAGCATAAAGGCGATTCATCGCCTAACGGTATGTCTAATATTTTTGTATACACTGAATCTTTATTTACTACTTGTTGGACCGAAACGGCGACTAGAGGGGGGGTGAATAGGAGCTCAAAATCTTTTTTGAATTAGATTGGATCCAATAATAATTTCTCTTCAATAGCTATGAGAACTATGAAGATCAATATACAAGTATAGCGGAAGCCTTGTATTGAATCCTAATCAATCCCCAAAGCACAAAGACAAAAGATTCTAAAAACAAAGATCGAAAAAACTAGAATCGGTACTATCATTGTGTAAAATGCGGTACTATCCGCATCAATGTACTACCATGAGCAAAAACGCAGTACTACCTTTTGTCCCGACAATGAGCAGATGTACTGAAAACGAAGACGAAGATCGTCGTAACTTTTAAACCATAAGGCCAAACTCCACCAAATTTGGAACACACCTTCCTAAGGATATTAGGAACCTATTCCAATCAAGGATCGCAGAGATCCAAGCCAAAGTTCCTATCTTTTTCAGATTGAATGAAGTGCGCTTCAAAACCGAGCAAAAATCGAAATATGATCTAGAGACTTGCTCGTGGGTGATTGATGATCAAGATGATCCTAGATGGGTTCCCACATGTCCCAGCAAGTTAGATCACAGCAAGAAACCAACCAAAAACTCGCGGATCAAAGAAAGACCTCAAATCATCAAATAGAGAGAAAGAAAGCAAATGAACTCATCTTTGATAGAACTTTCTTTGGATTGATTTGATATGGTATTGGTTTACAGCCACTCCATCAATGGAGGACAAAGACTCAATACATGAGCACGAAATCAAATCCAACTCTCTAGAACCCTAACCTCCAACTATCAACTCCCTAAGAACAAAAGCAAAACTAGGGTTTACCAACAATGAAAGGGTTGGGGTGGCTGTCCAGCACACCCCCTATTTATAGTGGAGGCTTAGACCTTCTAGAAGAGTAACCCTAATGGGCTCCCGTTAAGGCCCAAAACAAACGGGTCACACACGCACGCATCTCAAAGCGCCGTCTTCACTTTTCTTGACCTAATCCACTTCACCTTGCGCCATCTTGCGCCGTGGTTTGGCAAAAGGTCACCAAGGCGGTATTTGGTAAAATTACCAAAATACCCCTTCTCGATCTTTTTGCAAAGATCGAGTCCCATCTTCGTGAAGCACCTCCCATGCTTCGCCACGTGTAGGTTGATCCAGCGGCTCTCTTCATGTCGGCAAGTCTCTCCCATCCGGCTCCCACCGAAACCACCATGGCACTTGCACCGACCCCGCGCCGCTTGATCGAACCGATCGCCGACCAATCGCCTTCGGTTACCCTTGTCCATTCGCACCACACTTGAGTTCATTGACCTCTCCCAAAGATCGATCGTTACGGACCTCGGCTCTCCAAGCCTAGTCCCGATCATCCTCGGCATTGACCGTCGTTGACCACCAAGCAAACTGCACAAACAATAGACAAGCAAGCGAATCCGGAACAAGTTCTTCACAACTTGACCCACGTTAGTCAAAACATGCATCATGCAACACATATGCCATGACACCCATGAACTTGACCTAACCCAAAAGCAATTCTCCAAGTTAAACAGAACTCAGAAACCAAATCGGTACTACCGCCATGTTATGGCTTCAGACTATCAAGATCATGACTACCGCACCCATCCATAATCATGGTCGTATCGCTCCTCAAGGAAATCCAAAACTTCCCAAAACATACATTGCGGAAAAACCATACCGCACACATGCGGTCATTCGCCATCGCGTACTATCAACAACCACGGTAGCGGTACTACGCGCCTCGAGAAATCAAAACACAAGTTACACTCGATTCGGAAAAGCCATACCGCTTTGCTTGCGGTAATACAGCAGCGCATACTACCGCTAAACACAAGCCGGTACTACCAAGATCTTGGTAGTACCGCGAATTACACGCCGGTACTACCGATTATCCCGACACTTGCTGAAAATAGGATTTCAACAAAACCGAAAACGATCGTTTCGACAAACCAAAGAAGCTATTGCCAATTGTACCATCACATTAAGATCGTGAGCATATCCTCATGATATCCACAATCTCCCCCTTGATGAACACATTGGCAATTTCCCACAAATGCAAAGTTTGAGGTTTGAAAAAGTAAAAACTCAACGTTTTCGCTCAAAGACACAACTTGGTCCAAATGCAAGAAAAAACAAAGGAAATGACCAAGCTGGCTCCAGAATAGTATCAGCAAGTGAGATACGGCAAAAGAAGACAAGAAAGCTTCATTTTCCAGAAACGGGTCAAAATCTCACTTAAGGTCCATATGAAAGAACAATTGTTCGATATGACCTTTGATCATTGTGAGGATCAAGAATTGCAGTTCAGAAGTAGCAATAAACCCATAAGAATGCAAATAAGGAACTCCCCCTCACTATGATCCTCAAATTTCAATTTTCTCCAAGAACTCCCTTTTTCAAACATCTTCTCCCCAAACAACTTCTCCCTTTTTAACATTTTTACAATATCTTCTCCCCTTTGACAATGGAGTCATCAAGGAATCACGCATTCCTCTCGCCGAGAGATGACAAATGCGAGAATGAGGAAAAAGCATAAGATGGAGCATGCATGAAATGCAATGGAGTGGCTTCAAATTTTTTTGTATTTTTCAATTTTTGAATACAAGAAGCTTTGGAGATTACCCAAAAGAACAAGTTAGCATTTCTAAAGTTGCACAATCAACATATCAAGCCTAACAATAGCTAGCAAGATCATGATAAAACATATATAACAAAGCTAAGCAAGAAGGCTCAATATAAAGCAATGAATTTTAGCATTTTAAGCAAAGCTTCAAATCTAGCAAGTTCATCAATAGTGATCCTAAAATGATATCTTGGCCATGTCAAAATGTCAACGTGAGATCCAAAAGCTAACCATGACCACATTAAGAGACAAAAGGTCCTGAATTGAATCATTTTGCTCAATTTTCTCAAATGCCCATTTTCAACTGTTTTTCAATTGCAATGAATATTCAAGTTGATAAAAGGTCTATCTTAGTAAAGAAGATCTGGACTAGGAGCCATCCACAATCTCTTCCTAAGTTTCAACCAATTTGACAATTTGCATTTTTAGCATTGTGCTAGATCTCAAGCCTCACTACAACCATCCCAAGCAACAAAAGCTTAAGAGAGTGGTCTAGGTCATCCAAAACTCCCCCTGAGTTCATGCCTAGTACCATGGCAAGCGATCTCATGAGAAAGAATTGGTGAGATCGGTTCTTTTCGCACAAAAGAGATCATTTTTATTTTGCACAAGAGCGCTTTTAGATTCTCAACAACACAAAAAGCTCAAGTAATGATCAAAGCTAGATTCAAGAGCTAACAAAGCAATTTTGACAAGGCCAATGTCATAAAAGGGGCACTAATTAGCAGAATCGGGGTGAACAATTCACAAATTGCTAATTTCTTAGTTCAAGTTGTTTTTCAAGTTCTAGCTCATACAAAGAAAGACTTAGCTACACATGTGAAAGCATGATAATTCTAGCAAGTCAAAGAACTAGATATGGCATTGAGCAAGAATTTGAAACACTAAAGCTCCAAAGGGTAATAAGCAAAGCTTCATCAATTTTAAAAGATAAGCAGAAAAGCTTATATTACAATGCATCTTTTTGGATTTTTCATATGAATGCAATATGATACAATGAGATGCAAGAAAAGCTCAAAAAGCCTAAAAGATCAAAAAGATCAACAAGTTCAAATGAAAATCAAGAAAAGATCAAATGAATAAGGAAAGATCAGAAAAGATCCAACTCCCCCTCAAACCAACCCAAAGGGATAAATTACCCTAACTCACTCCTCAAGGTGGCAAACCTTGTTGGGTCTAAAGGCTTGGTGAGGATATCGCTAGCCGAGCCTCGGACTCCACAAAATGCAAACACAATATCACCCTTCTCAACGTGATCTCTAAGGAAGTGATAGCGAATGTCTATGTGCTTGGTCCTAGAATGTTGCCTTTGGGTTTTAGCAATGTTAATAGCGAAGTGTTGTCACGAGAGAGAGGAACACTAGCAAAAGTTAACCCAAAATCCTTAAGAGTGGAGACCATCCACAAAATCGACTACAAACAACTAGCAAAGCTACTACATATTCAAATTTCAAAGTGGATTGTGCAATGTAAGACCGCTTCCTAGAAGACCAAGAGACAAGAGAAGTGCCTAAGAAATGACATGTGCGGATGTGCTCTTCCTATCTAGCCTCTGACCATAAAATCGAATCAAAACCCCGAATGGACAAATAAGAAGAACAAGAATACCAAATGCCATCTTGAAGGGTAGAGTGTAAATACCGAAAATGCGCTTAACGGCTTGGCGATGTGAAGTCCTCGGTGGCGCTGAAACCTCGCAGAGGCGCATCGCAAGTGGATGTCGGTCTTGAGGCCGTCAGTCTGAAGGAGCCAATCATCTTTGCGGTACTCGCGTTGATCCACGGCTTCTCCTTCCTCATCGGATCCAAAAGCGATCGATGTCGCCATGGGAGTGGCGATAAACTTGCAATCACCCATCTCAAAACGCTTGAGCAAATCCTTGGTGTACCGTTTGATGGATGAAGATCCTTCCTTGCATTGCTTGATTTGTAGCCCCGTAAAGTAATTGAGTTCTCCCATCATGCTCATCTCAAATTCCTGGACATGGTCTCGTAAAAAGCTGAAACAAGAGCATTAGAGGAACCACCAAAGATAATATCATCAACATATATCTGAACAAGCAGAAGTCATTGCCATGCCTAAGAATGAAAAGAGTCTTATCTACTTTTCCCATTTCAAAATCATTCTTAAGCAAGAAGGTCTTAAGTCTATCATACCAGGCTCTAGGGGCTTGCTTAAGACCATACAAGGCTTTGGATAACTTGTAAACACGATCAGGGTGCTTGGGATTCTCAAAGCCAGGGGGTTGCCTAACATACACTTCCTCCTCTATAAAACCATTCAGAAAGGCACTCTTAACATCCATTTGATGCAACCTAAAACCTTTAGATGCAAGCAAATGCAAGCAAGATGCTGAATGGCTTCTAATCTAGCAACAGAGCGAAGGTCTCATCAAAATCTAACCCCTCAACTTGGCTAAAGCCTGAGCTACCAATCTAGCCTTGTTTCTAACCACGAACCATCCTCATTTTGTTTATTTTTGAACACCCAACGGGTTCCTATAACATTATAACCACTAGGAGGTTCTACAAGGTTCCAAACTTTATTTCTTTCAAAATTCTCTAACTCCTCATGCATGGCATTGACCCAACTAGCATCAGATAAAGCATGTGATATATCTTTGGGTTCAAAAGAAGCTACAAATGCAGCATGAGAGAAAAGACTCGGATCATGATACCTGGAGCGAGTGACTCGCTCATGGAGATTACCAATCATCTGATCCGGAGGGTGTTGCTTCTGAATGTGCAAAGGAGCGCCTGGAGGAGATAGCGTTTCCTCGACCTCCGCAGGTACTGCTGACGACGAAGATACAGCAGGAGCCTCAATTGGAGGTGAAGCAGTCGTTGCGGGTTCAGGAGCTTGGGCTGCTTGGACAGGAACATCAGCAACAGGTGGAGGAGTAGTATCAAGTTCATCCTCATCTTCTTCAACAAAAATGCTCTCTGTCACCTGTAAGTCACCTGAAACATCGGATCTAGCTCCAGGGCTAGTCTCATCAAAAGTGACATTGCATGTCTCCTGGACAATGTTAGTTTCAACATTAAAAACCCGAAAACCCCTCGAATGAGCAGGATAACCCAGAAATAAACCATCACAAGTTCTTGATTCAAATTTATCTAGGTTCCCTGTCTTGAGAATAAAACACTTCGATCCAAAGACTCGAAAGTGAGAGACAGAGGGTTTTCTACCAAAACGAAGCTCATAAGAAGTCTTGCCCAAAGACGGTCTCAAAAAGACACGGTTTGAAATATGGCAAGCTGTAGCAATAGCTTCGGCCCAAAACCTCCTCGGTGTGCTATACTCATCCAGCATCGTTCTAGCCATCTCGACTAGAGTCCTGTTCTTCCTTTCCACAACGCCATTTTGTTGAGGGACGTGTGGAGAAGAGAACTGATGCTCAATACCGCGCTCAGCACAAAAAGAGGCAAAAGAAGCATTCTTAAACTCCGTGCCATTGTCACTGCGGATCGCTCTCAAGGCACCAGGAAGTTCAGAAGCCAAACGAAGAACAAGATCATGATAATGATCAAAAGCCTCATCCTTCGAAGCAAGAAAGAACACCCAAGAGTATCTCGAAAAATCATCGACTATGACAAGAATGTACCAATTGCCACCGACCGGCCGAACCCTAGCAGACCAACAAGATCCATATGAAGCAAGCTGTCCGGTCCGTCACCATAACCATAGTCAATGGCGGGTGTGAGGCGGCAACTTGCTTGCCATGCCTACGAGGTGCACATACAAAGATCCTTGATGACTTTGAGTTTAGGCAAACCTCTCATGAGATCAAGGCCGCTAACTCGTGTCGATGATCAAAACCAATGTGCCCCAACCGTCGGTGCCAAAGCCGATATCGAAGAAGAAGCAATTAAGCACTTAAGGGATCCGAAAGAAGAGATTCGAAAAATCAGCCCAAAAATTCTACCAACTCTAGAAATCCCAAAAGCGAGCTCACCAAAAGAATCAAGCACACGACAAGCATTCTTCTTAAAACGAGTCTCATAGCCATCATCAAGAAGTCAGGAGACGAAAGGAGATTGTACCTTAGCTTAGACACAAAGCGACGTCCTTGAGAATGAACTTGTCGCTCACCCTAATCATTCCAGTTCCTTCAATGCGCCCTTGTGTATCATCTCCAAAGGTGATGAAGTCATCACCGGTTGATCGCGTGAAGGAGGTGAACCATCTTGAGTCTCCGGTCATGTGGCGTGAACACCGAGTCGCATTTAACCATGTGTTCTTCCCCTTCGCGCCAATCACGAAAATCAAGGAACAAAAGAGCGATGTGTCTCAACATGGGGTTAGTTAAAAGCGACTTGGGAACCCAAGATCGAGACACTCGTCTGAAAGTAGTATGCAAAGCAGATGTGCTATCCTTGACTTTATTAGCAGTTCTATTATGAGCAATGGTAACAAGAACATGAGATGCATCCTGTCTAGGAACATGGTGATGAGCATGTGCAACAGATCCTAGACCGGGTTTCTTTTTTTGTACGTGACCATGTCTCATAAAAGCTCTAGGTTGATTAGATGACATTCTAGCAATATTTTTCTTAGCGTTCTTCAACCTCACGCCAATGTAACTCAACCAAATGTCCACTCTTCTTGCAATAGGTGCAATGGTATTTTGTACCCTTGGGAGAAGCACCTTTTGCCTCAAAAGAAGGTTGGACAAACCCCGCAGATTTAAAGACAGCTTTTGGTGTTGGGTTTTGAATTCAACTAAGCCTTTTTCCAAGACCTGAATGACATTAGGCTTGGACATGTCCTGGGCAGAGTTGTATCCTAAACCTTGCTTCTTAAAAGGAGTTTTAGATTTATCTAGAATCATGTTCAACTGTTTTTCACCATTAGAGAATCTTTCTAAAGTATCCTTGAGATATGCATTCTCTTTTCCAATATTAGCACATGATTCACAAGTCTTGCCCTTAATGGCTCTAGCATGTTTCTCCTTAAGATGAGCAACTTCAAGCTTATAGGCAGCACAAGAGGCACAAGATGTAGAATCAATTGTGTCCTTAAGCTTGGCAAATTTAGCTCTAACTGCTTCTAGAATATCCTTAACTTCATGTTCGTTCTAAGCAAAAAGAGCAAAAGCTAGATTTCACATTACCGTAGCATCCAACTTGCTAGACTCTAAGCATTTTTCACATGGAGCAGATTTAACATCAATTAACTCAGTTCTAGCATTTTCAAGTTGATGCAAAGCAATATCATGAGCAGATTGTAGTTTAGATACGGAGTGCAAAGCATGGCAGGATGAACATTCATCAACATCTAGACTCTTAACATTCACAAGCTCTAATTTCAAACTCTCGACTTGTGACTCTAGATCCTTGTTCCTAGCCATGGTGAACTCTAAAGCCTTATCTTGACTAAGCAATTGCTCATACATGTTATCGCATCTAGTAGAAAGGGCATCATAGGATGGAAGTACCTCATCGTTGTCATCGGCGCCGATTTGAGTCGGCCATGAAGCACATGGGTGAAGTCCTTGGCCTTCCCTTTCTTGTCTTGAGGAATCTCCTCCTCCTTGTCCTCCTCGCTCCCGAGTCCACATCGCTCATGGATTGATCTCCAAAGCGGCAAGGACCCGGTGAGCGACCTTCATGAGCTTGGCAAGATCATACTTGGGCTTGCCACCTTGAGGCTTCTTCGAGCATGCTTCTCAATCTTGTGGTTGCCCTTACCTTTCGGCTTAGGGCGGTTGGCGGATGTGATATAGCTCTCCACACTCATAGCATGTCACAGGCCACCTCTCTTCTCGTTTCGACATTGTTATATGCCCGTGTGACTTTCTTGGCTAAAAGAGCTAAATCAGCCTCGGGAAGACTCTCAAACTCTTCTTCTTGAATAGCGATAAACACGCAAGAGAAAAACCAAGAAGACTCGGAAGAACCATCGAGTCCTTTGAGAGGATCACCACCAAAGCCATGTTATCCTTCTTAGGATTACCGCCTCTCTTGATCTCATGAGTTTTAGCTTGCTATAAAGCAGCTCCAAAGTGAGATTAGAGAGATCGACGTTCTCCTCTATGGCGCTTGCCTTCATCTCCCACTCCTTGGTGTTGATTGCACCTAAGAGGTGGGTGGCATTCTCAGATTGAGAGTACTCAATGTCAATGACTTTCATCCGATTGATCACCTTGTTAAAGCGAGTAAAGACGCCATCGATGCTCTCACCAGACGCATCTCAAATTTGTTGTACTCTCGCTTGTAGACATTCTCGACGCACTTGCTTGATCCGGGACGATCCTCATGGTAAGTTTCGAGGGTGTGCCAAATCTCATGTGCGTCGCAAGATTGCAAATCCTATCATACTCTTGCCTACCAAGCCCAAAGATATAGAAGGTTCTTTGCCTTGTTGTTGTTAGCCAAGAGGGTCACGGGCTTTGCCGTAGCAACCTCGGGCAAAACAAGCGAGGATCGAACAACCTCCCATATAGCTTGTCCTTCGCTCTCAAGGAAGACTCGCATGCATTCTTCCAATAGGCATAGTCGAGCCCATCGAAGACATGCGGCTTGGTCGAGTACTTATCCATCGCCAGTTCAAAGGACCGGTTAAGATCAAGATTGAACTAACCGGGCTCTGATACCACTTGTTGGACCGAAACGGCGACTAGAGGGGGGGTGAATAGGAGCTCAAAATCTTTTTTGAATTAGATTGGATCCAATAATAATTTCTCTTCAATAGCTATGAGAACTATGAAGATCAATATACAAGTATAGCGGAAGCCTTGTATTGAATCCTAATCAATCCCCAAAGCACAGCACAAAAGATTCTAAAAAACAGCACTGAAAAAACTAGAATCGGTACTACCGCTGTGTAAAATCTTGGTACTATCAAGATCGCAGGTATACTACCGCAGTAAAAAACGCAGCAGTACTACCTTTTGTCCTGACAATGAACAGGACAGCCTGAAAACGAAGACGAAGATCGTCGTAACTTTTAAACCATAAGGCCAAACTCCACCAAATTTGGAACACACCTTCCTAAGGATATTAGGAACCTATTCCAATCAAGGATCGCAGAGATCCAAGCCAAAGTTCCTATCTTTTTCAGATTGAATGAAGTGCGCTTCAAAACCGAGCAAAAATCGAAATATGATCTAGAGACTTGCTCGTGGGTGATTGATGATCAAGATGATCCTAGATGGGTTCCCACATGTCCCAGCAAGTTAGATCACAGCAAGAAACCAACCAAAAACTCATGGATCAAAGAAAGACCTCAAATCATCAAATAGAGAGAAAGAGAGCAAATGAACTCATCTTTGATAGAACTTTCTTTGGATTGATTTGATATGGTATTGGTTTACAGCCACTCCATCAATGGAGGACAAAGACTCAATACATGAGCACGAAATCAAATCCAACTCTCTAGAACCCTAACCTCCAACTATCAACTCCCTAAGAACAAAAGCAAAACTAGGGTTTACCAACAATGAAAGGGTTGGGGTGGTGTCCAAAGACACCCCTATTTATAGTGGAGGCTTAGACCTTCTAGAAGAGTAACCCTAATGGGCTCCGTTAAGGCCCAAAACAAACGGGTCACACACGCACGCATCTCAAAGCGCCGTCTTCACTTTTCTTGACCTAATCCACTTCACCTTGCGCCATCTTGCGCCGTGGTTTGGCAAAAGGTCACCAAGGCGGTATTTGGTAAAATTACCAAAATACCCCTTCTCGATCTTTTTGCAAAGATCGAGTCCCATCTTCGTGAAGCACCTCCCATGCTTCGCCACGTGTAGGTTGATCCCGGCTCTCTTCATGTCGGCAAGTTCTCCCATCCGGCCCCACCGAAACCACCATGGCACTTGCACCGACCCCCGCCGCTTGATCGAACCAACAGACCGAATCGCCTGTTCGGTTACCCTTGTCCATTCTCGCACCACACTTGAGTTCATTGACCTCTCCCAAAGATCGCCGATCGCTCGACCTCGGCTCTCCAAGCCTAGTCCCGATCATCCTCGTGCTGACCGTCGTTGACCACTCAAGCAACCAAGACTGACAATAGACAAACAAACGAATCCGGAACAAGTTCTTCACAACTTGACCCACGTTAGTCAAAACATGCATCATGCAACACATATGCCATGACACCCATGAACTTGACCTAACCCAAAAGCAATTCTCCAAGTTAAGCAGAACTCGAAACCAAATCGGCCGCTTATGTTATGGCGCCATGTTATGATCGGTACTAGATTATTGAAGATCATTTAGTAGTATCAAGACCCATAATCGCGGTCGTACCGCTTCCTCAAGGAAATCCAAAACTTCCCAAAACATACGTTTCGAAAAACCATACCGCACACATGCGGTCATTCCGCCATCGCGGTATTACCAAGAACCACACGGTAGCGGTACTACCGCTCCTCGAGAAATCCAAAACACAAGTTACACTCGATTCGAAAAGCCATACGCTTTGCTTGCGGTAATACCTGCAAGCGATACTACCGCTAAACACAAGCGGTATTATTAAGATCATGGTAGTACCGCTAATTACACGGTATTTACCGATTATCCCGACACTTCTTTGAAAATAGGATTTCAACAAAACCGAAAAGCGATCGTTTCGACAAACCAAAGAAGCTATTGCCAATTGTACCATCACATTAAGATCGTGAGCATATCCTCATGATATCCACACTACTACTTTTCTAAATAGTTGGGTTGTCGATTCTAGTGCTACATCTCATACTACTAAAGATAATGGAGCTTTTATTTCTATGCAAACAATTCCAACGGAAAATAGAGATATCTATTTGGGCACTAATGCCAAAGCTGATGTACATGGAATTGGAAATTATGTCCTAAAACTCCCCAATAGAAGAAAATTATTATTACAAGACACTTTATATTCACCGAGCATGAGAATGAATTTAATCTCTGTTGTTCAGTTAGAATCTATTGGTTATGATATACTGTTTGGGAAATGAATAGTTAAAATATTGCTTAGTGCGAAATTAGTACATACTGGAACTCGTCATGAAGGTCTTTATTTTCTTGATGAACTATCAAATGATGACAATATTGATTGCATGGTTGGTGAAAATAACTCTATAGTGAGGAATATTAATGATAGGAACATATGCTCATAATCTTATTTATGGCAATTACAACTTGGTCACGTATCTAAAAACAGAATTAAGAGGCTTATTAATTATGGAATTATGTACTTTAAGTGGATGGATTTTGGTATTTGTGAGGCATGTATAATGGGTAAGATGACCCGTGCGCCTTTTTCCAAAGGTGGAAAGATCAAATGACCCTCTTGTCATTATTTATTCTGATATTTATGGTAAGTTGTCTACTTTCATTAGAGGACAAAAGATTTATTTTATCACATTCATTGATGATTATTCTAGATTTGGTTATGTGTATCTTCTTAAACATAAGTCGGAAGGATTTGATGTATTCAAGATATTTAAAACTGAAGTGGAAAATCAATTGAATAGAAAGATCAAAGTTTTGAGAATTGATCATAGAAGATAATACACTTCAGGAATATTAAATGATTTTTGTAAAGAGCGTGGAATTATTCATCATTATACCATACCTTACACTCCGCAATAAAATGGTGTTGCTGAGCAGAGGAATAGAACACTTATGGATATGGTTAGGTCTATGATGGCTTATTCAAATCTTTCTTTATCTTTTTGGGGTAAAACTTTACACACTGTTGTTTATTTATTAAATCATTCACCATCTAAGGCTGTAACAGTCACTCCTTATGAGTTGTGAACTGGAAGAAAATCATCACTTCACCACTTAGCTGTTTAGGGTTGTACTGCACAAATTGGAGTGCCAAATCAAAACAGTATAAAATTGCAGCCTAAAAGCACGCTAGAAATTTGTATTGGTTATTCTTTAGAATCAACAGGGCACAGGTTTTATGATCAGAAAAAAGATAAACTGGTGGAAAGCAGGGATGCAATATTTTTGTATCAAAACACACCTCGCCGTGCTAAGCGGGCGAGGGTGGAATTATTGGCAACTCCACCAAAAACACATATGGATACATCTGGTATTGATTCTCACACTAAAGGAGGTTCAGCTCCTAAAGAAAATGCAAATCTAACTCCCAACACTAACATGCTTAGGAGAAGTGGGAGAAATTTTAGTACACCCTAATATCTAGATGATTCTTACTTGTTCTTGGGGAAGTTCACTCTAAAATTTCAGATTTAGAGGAAGAACCAAAGACTTGCCAAGAAGCAATAAGCTGCTATCATTTAAAACTATGGGTGGAAACAATGCATGAAGAATTAAACTCGATGTAAAGGAATAAAGTTTGGAAACTTGTTGATCTACCAAACAACCTTAAACCCATAGGTTGTAAATGGATTTTTAAAAGAAAATTGAATGCAACTGGTTTAGTGTAAAAATATAAGGCTAGACTTGTTGCTAAAGGCTTTACACAAAGGGAAGTATTGACTTTGTGGAAACTTTTTCTCCTGTTACAAAGTTTACTTCAATTCGTATTATTAGTGCTTTGACGGCTTATTATGATCTTGAACTCCACCAAATGGATGTTTGTAGGATCGTTAATGACAATCAGAGGGGGGTGAATGATTGTGGAAGATTTTTCGCACCGAACAAAACTTGATGTAGATGCAATCCAGTGAAAACCAAAAACCCGATTGTAGCGTCGATGTCTCTGCTCTTGGCGATGCTCGTGTCCCGCACTGCTAATACCGAGACCAATTAAAGATCTCTTAAGATCGTTCATTTGGTCAAGATGCAAGACGATAAGATGCACACCCGTGAACAAAAGCCTCGGACATCAAACTCTCCACGGCATCAAAAACCGCAGAGCACTCACTGAAGCAAACCGATCGACGAAACCACGAAAACCAACCAAGCAACAAGCCACCAAGAGCAGCACCTTCACGTATACACGGCACGAGGCTTATGTATCAACAAAAGTGCGGACCGCCAAAACACCTCACCTCAAAGATCAAATCAAGACTGCTATGTTGCCTCAACTTGCAAATCCACGACAGGGAGAAAGAAGCAAGCCGCCGTCTCATGCATGAACAAAAATCACAGGCCATCAACAACTCCCTAATCAGATTTTTTAATACCATGAATAGGAACAAAAGCAACAGCCAACAACTCCATCAATTGTCACCTCACGCACAAGCAAAAGAGCAAGCCATCAAAAGCCTGCTCACAATTTTTTATTCACTCAATGCCCAACCACAAAGCATCTCATCTTGTCTCTCCTACATATGCCAACACCTCCAAAATCAAAAGCCCTCACACCCGCTTGGATCGGTTTTCTGTAGGCACGCAAAAACATTACGCCGCTTTCTATTTTCTTCGTGCACCCCGCATTTAGTAGTAGCATATATATATATATATATATATATATATATATATATATATATATATATATATATATATATATATATCCGCACTGCATGGGAAAAAAAGAGACTCCAAACCCAAAATGTGTCCTTATCCGACACGGTTACATAATCTAATCCAATCCTAACAAACAAAGATTTCCTAATTTCTCCTAGCTTTCCAATTTTTGACACTCCCAAAATTGTCACGTGTCGTAGCCTCCGAAACGCGCCTCCATAGCTTCAACACGCATCATCCATCTTTGATCTCCACGCCTCAACTCGAGCTCGATCGTCTCCTCCAAAGATTCTCGACCCTCCGACCATGGCCAAGACAAGCCATCTCCGGTCACCGCCAGAGACCACGATCGCCTCGAAGTTACCCCGCACATGCAAAGACCAAAACACCATCTTTTCCTAAGACAAGTTTTTCCCAACTTGACCGACATTAGTTCACACACAGCACACGCCTCAAATAATATCAGTACCCAACATTGTCAATTATTTATCAACTCAAATAAACTAGACCTAGCCACATGGTCTAACAATGTTAAAACTGATTTTTCTTAATAGTCTTTTGGAGGAAGAAATATATATGAAACAGCCGGAAGGTTTTGGAGAAAAAGGAAATAAAAATAATGTTTGCAAGTTGAATAGATCAATTTATGGTATTAAATAAGCTTTACGTCAATGGTATATTCTTTTTGATAATGCTATCACGTCATATGGTTTTTCAATGACGGAAGGTGATCATTGCATGTATACAAAAGTTATGGGTAATTATTTTGTCTTACTGTTTTTATATGTTGATGATATTCTCATTGTTTCTACTGAGAAAAATACATCGATAGAAGTGAAAGCTTGGTTGTCTTCTAAATTTGATATGAAAGATATGAGAGAAGCTTCCTATGTTTTAGGGGTTGAAATACATAGATATCAGAATAAAATGATTCTTGGGTTGTCTCAAAAGGCATACATTCGAAGCGTTTTAAAACGATTTTCTATGGAAAACAGTAAATCTGTTAATGTACCTATTGTGAAGTGAACTAAACTCAGTGAGAAATTATGTCCAAAAACTCCTGAGAAAAAAGGTAGAATGAATCGTATTCCTTATTCTTCAACTTTTGGATATCTTATGTATATTATGTTATTTACATGACTTGACCTTAGTCATACCATTAGAATTCTTAATACATTGCTGCATCTGAAGCAGCAAAGGAAGGTGTATGGCTAAGGGAATTTCTTGCATCACTTAAGGTCGTGGAAAGTGCATCACAACCTGTTACTATTTTCTATGATAATCAGGTAGCGATCAAGGTCTCGAAGGATCCTAAATTTCATAGTAAAAGTAAACACGTTGAAGGAAGATCCACTGACTAAGCTAGTTAGTCAGGAATTATTTTCTAAGCATGTTAAAGATATGGGACTTCGGTTTATTGATTGAAATGTTTCAGCCAAGTGGGAGGTGTTGTTTTTTATGTGGCTTTCAACATTTTATTGTGGTTATTGTCTATTTTAACTCAATGTGGAATTGTTCATATTACTGATGTATGTGATAGGGAATAATTTGATGCATGATTTAACTCGAGGAATTAATACTCGAGGTGATGATGACAGCTGTGCTGGAATATGATAGACATATTTATTGAGATCGAGTCTATTTGAATTTAATATGTATGCGTATGATTAATCCGGATACAACACAGGGCGGGATAGCTGGGTTTATTTTGCAAGATCGGCTCTACAGGCTGTTGACCCATATGATCAAATTGGAATTGATCTCGTAAATAATCTGATCATGGCGCATGACTCACACATGTGTGCTAGGGACTAATATATTTTAGACTCATAAAACTGACCTATCTGACATGGTTCAGAAGTCTCACGGTATACCGGAAACAGGTGGGTCAATTTGTAACGCCTGAAAGTGGAGTCTATAAATAGGTCCATACCCTCTAGCCTTATTATGCAATTGTGAGCGGCACCATGGAAAAGGCAGAGAAATAGAGAGTCGACTAAAAAGTCTCCACAAAATCAATCTAGGGTTTGTTGAAAACCTAACTCTCACTGCCGCCAACGTCCACGGTGCACGCGCCGGCGCCAGCGCCAGCATTGATCCCGACGTCGGCCGCCTCTATGCGAGCTACAAAGATGTCAACACACCAACGGTGTGTCCACCGTGGGTGCTAGTGGATGCTAGTGGGTGCTCAAAACAATATTGTCACGCTATAGGATAAGTCCAGCTAAATAGCATTTTTTGTCACGCCAGTAGTGGCGTGACCAAACAACACCGCCACGTGGCGTGGCGGTGTTGTTTGGTCACGCCACCATCGATCAATGTAACCAAAAGGTCGTCAATTAGAAATAAAGTTTGTAAGGGGTTAACAATAAAAATAAATTTAAAAATAGGTTAATTAATAAATAAAAAATCCCTTATCTGCGTCAGCGTCGGCAACCAATTTTTTTTATTAATTAACCTTTTTTTGAATTTTATTTTAAAGTTAACCCTCGGCGCACTTTATTTCCAATTCTAACCCCTTTGGTCACGCCACCACCCGTGGCGTGACAAAATAACACCGCCACGCCACCATTTCTGTCAACTCTTGTCACGCCACCGAAGTTGCGACAAGAAAGAGTTTGTCACGCCACAACCCGGTGGCGTGACAAAAAGTGTTATTTTGGGGATTTATCCTGGCGTATGACAGTGTTGTTTTGTCACGCCACCACTCGTGGTGTGACCAAAGGGTCAGAATTAGAAATAAAGTGCGTCGAGGGTTAACTTTAAAATAAAAATCAAAAAAAGTTTAATTAATAAAAAAAAGTTCTCGGCAGCCCTTCCTTCCCCGACGAGAAGACGACGTCGCACGCATCGTACAGCTGCTGCACCTTGCTGTGGTGATCATACATCGCGTGCGGCGCTGCGATGGCGCGGCCGGCTACACGAACTTAAGTCACGTTTGTTACTATGCAACAACGTACTTAGCGACTTGTATACGTACGTACGAACGCACAAGCCGCTGGCGAGCGACGAGATAAGTCCTGTACTACTAGCTCGTCATTTGCAAGTGTTTTTCCTGCAGGTAACACGAGGATTCGTGCGTCAAGTGACGTGCGTGTCAAGTGACGTGCTGGAAGTATTTCAAGCTAGGGGAGAGGCCGTTTACCGGCGGTACAAACTGTGAGCTACGTCGACTTTACAGGGGCTCGTGCCGTCGTGCATGCACTAGCACCGCTTAACGAGCTTGCTCGTGTGCATCTGCCATGTCGATGCTGATAGCCTGATACGGTCACGAAACTACTGTTTTCGACTAAACAATTAGCGTAGCTGCGTGAGAGACACTTTTGGTCGCTGGGAATCCGGGCACGGTCCATTTTCCATGTCAGTGCCGCTGTTTGGTTCTGCAATTTGATCAGTGGAAAAACTGGGAATATCATAAAATAATCTGTGTTAAATTCGTTTGGGGATGATCTGAGTAATGCGAAGGATAAACAAGTTTGCATGGTTGGAACTTGGAACTGCAGCAGGACTATATATATAGCGATATGTAGCGGTAAATAAAGGTACCAAAACTTCTGGACCATCCTAGTTCAGAAACGTTACCCTGGCCTGGCGGGCCAAACCTGGAAAATAGTAACGAGCCACCTTGTGGCAACCGTTGAAAAGTCCAAGCGACATGACAACTGGTTGATGGTCAAAATTCAATTTTTACTAACTTCGATTTGGTGGATTGTTTACGTAGATATATTTCTACTGCGATTTCCAGGATTTTATTCCACAGCTCGCGGGCCCTTTGATCAAGCCAGATTTAAGGCCTTTATTTGCTCACAAGAATTTGAGAAGCGAAGAAACTGTTAATTTCTCGTTTGTGTGATTCTAACCCTCTTTTTTTTGGGATCCAAAGGCCTCAAAATGGTGTAGTTGTGCAGTAATAGGCTAATGGCACTACTGCAGAGCTATGTCCCCCTC